>NC_051165.1:248635358-248957858 GCF_013339725.1 Rhipicephalus microplus
TGGCTCACTTCCGCGTACAAGAGGACGTGAAGTACCGAGTTTTCGTGTAAGACGAGAGAAAGAAGACATTTCGGATGCCGGGTAGGAGCCTCAACGCGAGAAACCGTGTGGCGATCCAGTTTTTGAATATAAGCAGGTCGCACGCACGTGCACGTAAGCAAAGAAAAAAGAAAACAGCCGACGCAGTAAGTGGTTTAGGAGGATCGAGGTTTTTTCACTCATTCATTGCGTGCTACATCGATGACGATCGCCGGGCGGCTGCTGCTTATTTTTACAATTCCTCTCGCCACGAGTGTACCGCGCGCGTTGCTAGCAAAACAAGAAAAATTAGGGGAAAAAAAGAAACACTTTTTTTCAAATATATTTATCTATTCCTTCTCTATCATGCATGTCCAAAGTTTCCGGCATGTCATTGTACCGGCAGAACCATAATCCTCTCAAAGCAACCCACTGTCACTCGTCGAGGGATTAGGAAGGCGGAAGCGATTAGTGGGCGAATAATGATGAAGGCGCCACAGCCGTTCACGATCAAAGCCACGCGGCACTTCGACAGCGGCGGGCAAAGAGCTGACGCGCGCCGTCGCATAGACAAGTGTGGAGAGTGAGAATTACTTGCTTAATGGTGCATAGAGTCATAACGTTCGTTATTAGGGAAATGATCATATGCGTAATGAAGGCCAACGTACTTCGTGCAGTCCACTGAGTCCATGAGAAGCCTCATTTAAACGACAGGACTTTGAACTTGAGTGTAGGGTTTCGTCGTAGAAGACAATCACGAGCTCATACACGAACCAGTGCCTGCGTGTACCTATACCTTGCTTAAACATGCAACACTAACGGCCGTTTTTGTGCGTGTGTTTCGCTTCTCTTGCGTCCATATGAGCATGCCTTACTTTCTTGCAGTGCTTTATTTCTGACTCTCATATGCACCGTGGTGTGTGACTTTCTTGTCTATTTATTTGTCAGTTCGGGTGCCAGTTCGTTTGCGTGAGCAGGTTACCTTGCATAAGCGTCGTCCGCATAGGATGAAAAAACAGCAGCGTTCTTCACATTCTCTAAACGTCTAATGCAATCCAGGGCTATATACTGGTCAGCACGCCTGAGAACTAACTGGCCTCAATCTGGCTATTCACGATCTCTGACTAAACATTAATTGGTGTAAATCGGCAATTGGACGACATATAATCGACGTGGAAGCCGATATGTCCATCCCTTCGCATTGACCGACGTTGTTACGTTCTTTTTTCTGTTTCATATGCAATACTTAGGCCATTGACAATTAAAACAAAAGCGATTTGTGCAAAAATTTTGCTCGCATCCACCGATGGGTGTAATCGGTCACCCAAGTCCCAAATAACCTTAACCAACTGCATGTATCAAATGTTTACCCCTGAGAAAACTTCTTGCTCCACACAACCGTGGTACGTTAATTAACCACGCAGCACCAACTGTGAATGAGGCATTCCGCGATGCCAATTCGCCTACTCTTTTTCTTCTCTCTCTCTCCCTCTCTCTCTCTCTCTCTCTCTCTCTCTCTCTATCTACCTACCACGGTTTAACGTCTATTTTTAGAACACCAACAATTTTGCAGTTTTCCAGCAAGACATACGAGCCATATAAATTACTTTCGCTGACTATACGTTGAACCGATTGCACTTGTTCGTGTCTCTGCTTACGCAGCCAGAGTAGATATGTGACATACGTCGGCGCTTTGCGTTAGTTGAGGATAAAATGAAACGACAACGTCACTTGGAAACGACGCTTGCCGACCAAAATGCCTGCTCGGAACGATAAAGGAACGCATTGCGCCTGGAACGTGAGCGCCAACCGACAATTAGTCGCACCGCAGAAAGCGGCACATTGCCGCAAGTCCGTTTATCGGACGCGTTCCTCGCTGCACAGCGGCGACGTCGATGAGAGGAAATTGCGGAAACCGAAGACGGCTACTTTTCTCTAATTGCCGTTCCAAGAATATCGCGTTGTCTTTCACTCTCCCTCATTCGCCGGACACACGCAGGCGACACGGTTCCATCGCTCCCGACTGCACGAGCGCGTCGCCTCCTTGCGATCAACGTCGCCTTCTCGGCCACCTCGCGCATTGGTGCGATGTTTTGTAAAAAAAAAAAATCGAGGCCGTCTCGCTGTTCCGTCCTGCGGCGTTTAGATGCACCGACAGTGCGCCGCCGCAAGACGGTCACGCAATCGGTCCTCGTCGTAAAATTTCATTTCCGGGCGCGGAAGTGGAGGGCAGCGTCGCGTGCGTTCGCCGTATCGATTCCGAAACTATGCGACAAAGACAAGAGACGAAAACGTAATGAATTATAAAAGCACTACGCGCGGTTTTCAATGGTGGTGCAAAAGGCAAGAAGCGACACACACACACACACACACACACACACACACGCACACACACACACCACCCCCATACACATGCAACCACACACACTTTCACATGTGCACACACACAAACACACACACGCACACGCACAATAAAAAGTACAGCGAGGCGGAAAGACATGCCATGCGTGTTTATCTTTTGCGGAGGAAGAGGAAAAGGAAGAAATCCGCAGTGCCGCAACTTTGCTGCTTGCTTCGCAGCCCCTATTCGTATTCAGCGAGGCGCCGACTCGTATAAATACATATTGTTTTGCGCCGGAGATTAGGTCAGCCAGAGCGGGAGAGCTTGTCCTCCCTATACGGACGCCGCAGGGAATACCGAGATATACGCGCACGCGAGTCGCATAAACTCGCATTTTGAACAGCCTCGACGCATCGCCCGCATCGCGAGGTGATCGAGAAGGCCACACGCGAAATCACTCGCCAGGATCCTCGATGTCCTACATCGCGATGCGTCGAGGGCGGCGGAGATTAGGAATCTTCCTTTTAATCGAAAAAAATTTTCCTCGTACAACTGATCTAACAGGATCTCGCCGTTTCTGGAGAACGGATCGGAACATTTACAGTGTATCGTCAGAGCGGCAGTGCTTTGTTACTCTGGATAACTATCTTGTGCGTATGTGGGCGCGTAACTGTACGAGTTATTTGTGTTCATGTGCGATCATTGTATAGACCACAGTCAACCATCCAACCACTGGGGGCGACAAGCAAGGCGATGAGCCAGGCTTCGGGGTAATCATTGAATACTGTTATAGACCATGCGTGGACAAATGAGTCTTCGTGGTGTGACCAATGTCAGGGAGCTACAACGACGGCTGCAAGGGGGAAATAATAATAATAATAATAATAATAATAATAATAATAATAATAATAATAATAATAATAATAATAATAATAATAATAATAATAATAATAATAATAATAATAATAATAATAATAATAATGTTTTTCACGTTCCAGTGAGCGTCACGGCAGGATTTTCACAGTCGCCGGCAGCCGTGGACGAGCCGCAGGAAAACACTCCGTGCCCCCTCACTAGCTTTCGCTCACCAGGTAAGGGTGGGGGAAAGGAATTTTTTTTTAGTAGGAAAAAAAAAAAGTGAGCCCCGCAGCTGTCTGTATGAAAGAGCGACACCTCAGCAGTAGCTCACGAGGAAAACTGATGAGGAGAGATTAAAAAGGGACAGAGAGAGAATATTGAGAGAAAAGTAAAGATTTGGAGCCGACTAGAGAAGTCTGTGGACGGGCCTCCGATCGAAGAGAGGACATCACGGACGAGACAACCGTCTGGCACGAAATCGGCCGAACGACTCCCCATCACAAACTGCTGCCGTCGAGGCGCACGCGTTCTGTAGTCGCAGATTTGGCGAGAGCAGTTCCTTTCGGACCTACGCGCTCTGTTCGCGATGCGGCCGGGTATATACTCGCGATCTTTCATTGGAATTTGATCGAGTCCGTCGGCAGAACTACGAAAATGGAACAGAATTCATGACGTCACGCTGACATTTAGGTCCGGAAGTTTAGGAACAAAATGATTAAAATGATGAATGTTTGGCTGAACATTTGTTCCTTTTTGTTTTTTTAATGGTGAACTTTTAATGAAGACGAAACTAACGGCGATCTAGGTTTCAAAAGACAATTTATCAGCCTATACTAATCTAGCGTTTCAATTTAGCACCTAATATTTTGATAACTTAACTGGGCTCACTGTTTGCATTATATGTACTCCGCCAGGGCTCCGAGCCCTGGCGGAGTACCTGAAGGGCTCCTGGCCAAAGCCCAGGCGTGGAATCCCCCCCACCAACGTCGCTAGATTTTTCGAATAAAGTTTCTTTCTCCTCTTCCTCCGCCACCGCATGAGAAAAAATTTCGTGTTGTAGAATTTGTATGTACTTTAAACAAGCCAACACACAATACGCCCCGTCCTAAGCATGAAGTATATACGAGATGTATTAATGCCATGGTCTCAGCAATATCGGATTGATATGTGGGGTTTGACGTGCCACAACCACCATATGAATATGAGAGACGCCCTCCGGAAATTTCGACCATCTGGGGTTCTTTAACGTGCACCCAAACTCAGCAATATCGGAAAAATGACTGAATGACTGAAAGCGCCACGATTATAACGTGAAGGCGTCTATAAGTTTCAAGTATAGCTCACCCACATCATAGCGCATTTCACTGCCTCAATTCGCGAACCGTCTATTAAGCAAACCGTTTTGAAAGGAGACCTAATTACGTAATCGCTCATACAGTGTAACTCACTACAGAATGGAGTGCAAGTATACGTATCAAGGAAACATGCTGCGCATGCAAGCTACTTTCCTGCCGCCAAAGTTGAAAGTAAGGGATTCGTTTTCACCAAAGCAAGAAGACTTTACAACGCTGTGGATGATTTTGCATCGCAGAGCTAGATCACCGAGTGAGGCAGCGCGAAAATAAAATGCTGCGCGCGTTGCGGTGCGGAAGGCGCAACCAACTGCAAAGACTGACAGTAAGATACATGGGGGTTGTTCTCTGTGCATCGAGCAGGTGGCCTCCGAAAGGCAACAAATGCAATGTCAAGTGGGGTCAAACGAGTATTGGCGTTGGTCCACACGGTGAGTTCCGCCACCAACCAAAGGTCGCTCAATGATTGCGCTCGCGCCAGCATGCAGTGCAACGCAGAAACTGCAGCGGAATACAAAGGACGCCTCCGCGTGTTAAGCATAGACAGAAATGATTGCGCTGAGTGCGGAAGGAGACGCAGGACGAACAATTTTCCAGCCTACAAAAGAGTACCGTACGTGTATTACAATTACGCAAGCGGCAAAAGTGGCCGCACGCGAAGTAACGTAATACGCGGACTGAAGGGAGCGCAGCATATAACGAAGCCTCTTGATCCTGGTTTAGCGCAACGCCGAGAAGGCTGCTACTCTCAAGTAAATGAGTTAACAACGGCAAGGGATTGACGAAGGCTTCTCGCGGCGGAACTGAAATGCATTATGTAGAAGCCGCTTAAACGAACAGAGAACCACGTTTTATAGTAACACATTACTTTGACTTCAGCTTGAATAGCCAGCCAGCGCAGTAGCATGGCACGCTGACAGCAGTGCAACCTTGCGAGGGACTAGCTATTTCCAGCAGTACATGCTACGAGTTTGTGGCTCAAGTACCTGCCTCAATAATTGAGGATCCCAGCCCATATAATTTCCATCATCATGGGCAAACTTTGTCTCATGCTTAGTATAAAAGATTGAGACGATTATCTTTACGACGTAAAAACACAACTTGTGGCTTTTGGTTTTTTTTTTTTTTTGCCACAATGGTGACAGCAAATATCTTAACTGCTCTGCTCAGTCAAACGCCGCGTGACCAGTGCTGTAGTTGACCTCATACCGATGTACTTCGTATGTGCGCTATGCTTAGTCCAAATTCGAGCGACGGGCTATACTGTCCCCTGCACCTATAGATTAAGATTATAGGTGGTTCGCGTTCGAACGTCACACGGTACAATATACTATACACCTAAACACACCACGCGCAAGAACGAGACGGATAAGCGATTACGGCACTCTTGTCGGTTGAATTTCATCCGTCATTTGAGTCAACTAAAGTTTTATAGACCGTTGTTCGGGTGTAGTAGCATCCGTTTCAGCTGAAACAGTCGCCATGCAACTGTGCAAGAACATGTATAAACAAAAAAGCTGCACCGCGAGTACAATGACGACTTTTTATAGGAATTGAATTACCAACGCATATATGAAGGCTCTCAGACGAACGAATATTGTCCACTTCTATTTTTCAGGAAACAATATAACGCTATATAGTGTGGTGTTGAACGGCTGCGAGATATTTACGTGTGCGTTTGTACGAGTGCTGCCGGGAGGAGCGGAACTGCAGAGGTATAGCGGAAGTGCCACGGCCGAGCTGTACAATACATGTTTTTTTCCCTCACTGAACACGCGCAACAGACAGCTCTGCGTCTGTCCTAGTACAATAGCGAGTCGAGCTCAACGACATAAGATCCTACACAGAACAGCTTCCTGAAAAGCGATCTTTCTCGCAAAGCTCGCGCCGTTTGAATGTCGCACGCGTCCGTCCGCGCAACTTCTCGCAATCTGACAGCGGGACAACGTCGTGTCGTAGTCGTTGGCCATGGCGGCACCGACAGCGGTCTATATGCATTGTGTGCGCCGCTACTCGTGCGCTGGAGTTTCATGCGTTGTGCTCGAGGCTGACAGCTTATTCTGCATGGAGCACATCGATGCGACGTCGTTCGTTTCCGCGTGGACTGCGCAACAGTCTCTGTAATGCGCTGTCGTCGCAGGGGACTCATGCGTATACCATCTGTATTTCTTAAAACCGTGCAGTGTTGCCAAAGTTGAGGGTGGTCATAGGTTGGCAAAGCTATACATGACCGTCGGCATAATTTCGTCTTGGTGGATACAAACCAGAGTGGCATCGTGTGGGGGAGGGTAGGAACACTTGTTTGGCTTAAATAAGGGTCTAGGTATGGTGTGCTTCAGCAGGGAAAACGCCCCTTTTGCATCCTCCTACCGACGTACATGCGTAGATCTGTAATCTATCCCTCCATTAAATTCTGTGCATGGCTAACTCCATATGTAATACACTCCAGATGGAATGCAATCGTCCGATAACGCCATTGTATATTAATGCGTGTATCTCACACTGCGGTACATTATGCCTTGCAAGAAGTCTGCTCCTGGATTGTATGACTTATTGCCTAACGAAGTGTGAGGCAGGCTTTTGCATTGAAGGGTTACAGAGTGACGCATCGCAGAAATTATGTCTTGGAATATTTTGGCGGGTTGCCGACCAAGAGCTGCCTACCAAGAACGGCATCCAGCAACACAATTTTTTCTGTGTAAAAGCTATTATCAGGTACAGTTTACACAGTTGATATGTCATTTTCATCTTGAGTTTTTTATCCTGAGTTATAGTTGCAAAACTAATTGTTTCGTTTTCATAAACGTTGCACCTTCTCACGATTTTTATTCTAACATTTTGGTCTAAAGAAATAATCTTGATTTACAAATCAGTTGACTAAAATTTTCTTTGAAATGTACAAAACCTCTAAATGCAGTCACCCAGAAAAAAGCTTTTTTTTAATGTGGTCAGAAATCAAACCCGCCACCTCGTGCGTACACGCCGGTCACTGTGGCGCATTGAGGGCAAACAACCATGCGTCAAACTGACTGAAGAAACAATCTCAGGATGCAGGCCCAGGCTTGGCATGGGAATGCTTGAGGGTCTTCACAGTCTACCGGAAACGGGGCCTACCTGCCTCAAGTCTGGAACATCTGCTCTTCCCGTCCCTTCCTCACCTGCCAGAACTCCGGGGCCAGGTCGAATTCCTGGACTAGACGAGAATTGCTGCCTACCATTGAGCTTGGACCTCTTGCCCTTGCATGCATGCTCCTGCTGCCGCCTGTTTACCATCTTCTTTCATTCCCCTTCCCCCTTCCCCTACAAGACACTGTGCCGCGTCGCCCAAGAGGCAGACAGAAATTGGGTGCCTTCTTCCCTCCTTTCTAGAATCACTCAATCATAGGATGCAGGCGATCGTGACGCTACAGTTTTACACACGCACAGCGTCGAGGAGCCACGAAGAAATATGCCATCATGAGTCCCTTCGCATACATGACCAGGATTCGGAGACATTTGCTTGTTGCGCCATTTCTCGTCAGTGATAGCGGCACCCCGCCGTAACTGAATAGGAAATAAGCAAAATAATCATAATTTCTCTGGGCCATAATAAAGTTTTCATCATCATCATAATCACCATCATCATCATATCTTTTTAAATAAGCTGGTTATCAAAATCGACTCCGGGATCTGTATATCGAAAACATACAGCAACATTTCGCTGAAATTTCAGTGCCGCACTGTAAAGCGCGTGGCCTCTCAAGGTGTAATATTTGACAATGGAGCCTCATGTATTTCCAGATGCCTGTCGTTCCTTTGCTGTTCTAAAACGCCTTTTTACTCATATTAAGGCAATTCCTTTCCCGACATCAAGCCTGCCTAATGCAAGTTTGCGAACTAGTCCCAAGCATCGGCATGGCTCAGTGTTGTTGAAACTTTTGACCCCATTCCAGCAGAAAATCTCTGCCGCATTTGGTACTTTGTTGAAATTCTTCATGAGATTTTCCTGATTATCCTTTAGAGCTTTCATTTCGGCCCTCCCCAAACAGTTTCTTTCTACATAGCTGTACTGATGCTGCTACCTTTAATTTTTTTTTCCTACTGCTTCCATCTTTTCGGCGTTGTAGTTCCTATGCCCCCGACTTTTTTCTTGTTTGAGCAGCTTCGCTAGTTCAGCGAATGCTATTTTCAATCTTTAGTTACTCACTTTCATGTGTTGATGTTTATTTATTAAATATTCGTGTTCCTGGAGTGTTTGTTTACTTCTTGCCTCGATGCTTTACTTCCTAGTAAAGCATCGTAAATCCCGTTCGATTTACGTTCGATTAGTAAATCCCGTTCGATTAGTATAATGCGTATACGAGGTGTAATTTCAACTCCACTCTTTTGCAATGCTACAATAAATAAACAACAAACGAAATATAGATCGCCTGAAGCTATATCGACGGCTCACGCGCTCGCAGAATTGTTAAATCGGCCAGGCACGGTTAAACATAGCGGCGCGGATGGGGTTCGAACGTCGCCAACCGGAAGCGCCGATCGACTCTGTGTAAAGTGCGCACGCATAACAGTGGCGCACGCTACACGCGCAATCGCGAGACAGACAAGCGCGCGCCATCCTCGCAGCAATGCTGCCGTCACAGCTGCTGTTGATCGAGCACCGCTGCGACTCATTTGCTCGCCTCGTTAAGATCGGGGGCGGCGTCCTCTGCACGCGCTTTTTCTTCTTGTGCCTTGCCGGCGCCATCGAAAGTGGAGCGGCGGCGCGTCGCACGCGACTCACGCGGGCGTGAGCGCGCGCCCTTACGAAAGGCGGGGACCGTGGGAGCGGTTCGCTTATACTGCGCTCGTGCCAATCGTACCGGCCCGTAGTAAGCCGCATAACGACTGGCTACTGTATTTCCGTGCACATCGGAAGCTTGGCGCTGATCTTATACCTGCCGGAGTCGTAGGGTGTAGAGTTTTTCGCAGTCATTTGATTCAGTAACATAGCCTCGCCTCGGGGCCTCTGCTGCCCCGCCGCGGTGGTCTAGTGACTAAGGTACTTGGCTGCTGACCCGCAGGTCGCGGGATCAAATCCCGGCTGCGGCGGCTGCATTTCCGGTGGAGGCGGAAGTGTTGTAGGCCCGTGTGCTCAGATTTGGGTGCACGTTAAAGAACCCCAGGTGGTCGAAATTTCCGGAGCCCTCCACTACGGCGTCTCTCATAATCATATGGTGGTTTTGGAACGTTAAACCCCACATATCTATCTATCATCGGGGCCTCTGTTAAGCATCGCAGCATCGCGGTTCGATTAGAGCGAACGATCTCGCTGTTGACTGTTTGTCAGTGAAATTTCCGACAGTTTTCTAATTGCAATTTCGCCGTACCGCTCTGTAATTGCAATTTTGTCGTACACGAACAAGCTGACACGGGAGTCCCCTTGCACACTCGCCTAAGGTGGCTTCGCCGGCGAAACCGATATTCGTGTCCTTCTAGGTCGATGTATTATTCTTCCGCTCACCCCTCCTGGTGCGTTTCGCACCTCACCTGCTTTTGCATGTCCTCCGTGATCTGGCTGCATTTTACCAGAGCGACGAGCTCACGTGACGACCTTGTCTTGCACATGTCTTGATGACGTCGTCGATCTGCGACGTCATGATGGCGTCGTATGGTGACTTAATCGGGTGGTGACGATATTTTGCATCGCTCGTGCTGACACCAAAGATAAATTTTTCCGTTTGAGGCACCTAAATTTCTCGGTTTATTACAGTTTCACTTGTGCGCTGATTAAATTACGACCCAATTTTTTATGCAATTTTGTATCGAAGCGTGCTACGGGGTTCCAACTCAGTGTCGCGCACTAATCAGGACATCTCTGCGAACATTTGCAGCACGTAACCGAGTTCGAAGTGGCCGCCTGTATGCGCGTTGTTTTCAATGTTGTCTATGAATGCGCGTAGTAAATAACCGGTATACAAAGACGCTGCTGTCCGCCTATTTGGCGGGCCTGCGTGGGTATAGATCACGCATAGACACGGTTTATGGTCCCATAGTTTCGTACACAAAGGAGAAATCAGAGCGAGGAATTGTTTCGCGGAACGTGTGATTGGCAGGCCCATGTTGGGCTGCCGTGTAATTTTTTTGGCTTGCAGGGTGCTACTAAAGCAAATAACTTAGGGTGAGTTATATGAAAAAATATAACGGTGGCTTAGGCACAGAGCACCGCTTCTTACTGCGTCTACTTGCATCTGTCTAATGTACAAGTCGAGTCGGCGACTCACGATTGCCACAACAAGCATGCATTTTGACAGGGATAGAGGTTTGTAGTTAGGTACTTCCTGTCTCTACGGTCATGATTCTGTCTTGTATTATACAACTCGAGACGAGGACAACGTGAAATACCGCCCTCATATTTTCGCGCAGTTGGCTTCTGGAAGTCGTCATGCGGGGACGGCATGCAGCGAGAGAAAGGAGTGATCGTATTTAAGAATTAAGTTCGCAGCGATAAAATGTAACCATCTAGCCTGAGATAAGGCAGAACGAACATTATCAAAAGAGCCTCCGTCTCGCAGTGGAATTAAAATAGGCTGACAGTGATGATTGCGATGATGATGACGATGATAAGCGCTGCGTTGTAATTTCAACGCGATAGACCCATCACTGCAGGTACTCGCGTTGAATAATTCCGCTAGAGAAAGATGACGCAGTTAGGATACAGAGACGCTCGTAGAAACGGCGTTGCCATGGTGACATTGTGCGTTCCTCACTGCAGAGTCTAACAACGCGTGCACTATAGCTCAACGGGAACATCTGATCATACAAAGGGGACGTTTATTCTGCCGAGACAACTGCACGTGACCGCGTGGGTGGCTCAACACTCGCAGGAAAGGTGGACTCTCGGTGTCGAAAAACATGCCCTACCTTCGACGCTCTGTATTGGGGCCAAGTCGGAAACTCGCCTACCTCGTTTGCATGTGACCGTACACGCCCAGTTCGACGATATATAGCATATCGATCTGACCAGCGCAAAGTTTAACTCATTTTTTAACATAGTTACAGCGACACAGGCTCGAAACAGAGTTATTGCCGTTTGTATCGTGCTCACAGCTTGTTCTTTTCGTCTATTTCCTGACTGTAATTATTTTCTCTCCGGAACAAAGCGCCTCAATCGTCCTCGAATAGTGCGTTCACACGGTGAGCGCCCATGAACAGACACGCATCGGAAGGAACTATTTTTATCCACGGTATACTCACTCCCTTGCCCGGTGTCATGTAAAGATGGATAGACAAAAGAGCACCGGCTGCCAAATCGTCCGCCCCACCGGCGTTCCAGAACAGGCCCTAGCAATTAGAGCCCGGCGAATGCGAAGACCCCGTAATCACAGAGGACAGAGGGTCGACGCTTCACTTCTACGCTACAGAGCGTGCAATCTCGCTAGAAGTGTGCAGTGGGTAGACAGATTCTAGACGATAGCTCGTCACAAGATCACACAGGAAAAAAAAATTCGCATCTAATAATGCATGCTTATGCACTAGCAGATTCATTCTTGACGTCATGCGGCAGTTTCGCCATTGCAACGCTTAATAAGTGTTTTATTTTTCATCAAATTTTATTTCTACGCACAAGTAGGAGTGCTTCTTATGGATATGGTTAGAGTGATTGGTCGTCTTCATTTTTGCTTAAAGCACATTTTATATTCCTGAACATTTCTCTTTAACTCATACCTACATGACGTTTTTTTTTTTTTTTTACTCCACCGAGTTAGACATCTCAGGGTTGGTGCACGTGTTTGCACAATTTTCACTCACTCGTCGCAAAAACAAGCGCAGACTTGCACCGCCTCCGCGACTACCCAACCAAACTTGAAGACTACTTTTTTAGTATGTTATGTAACGTTGTTTTCTTAGCATGTACGCGATTGTTTTGCTGTATTCTATATTCGTGCAGTTTTGTAAAACCCCGTCTTCGCAGTATTGCTTTGGTGGTGACTGCAAATAAATGATATGACATTAAACTAAATGAAATTCGAACACCGCACTTCACTATATTATTGCTCGCAAGTGTTGCCATATTTCGCTAAGATGACTCGAGTTCCCATTAGCACCAGATTCGATTATCTGACTGAAACATAGCACATTGAGTGCAATCGCACTCGTTCTCGCGAATGGCTGACAAAGTCTTGGACGTTTATGAAGCCAAACTTCCGCATTCTTGACCCCAGACCTTTATCAGAGAACAAAATCCTGATATCTTGGGCCGCGGCTATATACGCACTCAATTGCACAAAGCCACGAAAGCCATATTGATATACATGCTGACGACAGGACCTCACGGGCATTTGTGAACTACCATCGCTCGATCGTGTTGTGTCTTTTTACTAACTCTTCTATAGTTTTCGCTTTTACTCTCGTTCTTTCTTCTTTACGTTAACTATTATTACCCCTTGCCACCCACCGCCACACGTAGCCAATCAATCCAGCACTTTCTTAAACAGCTCGACTTTTTTCTCCGTTTCTCCGTTTCTCCGTTTCTCTCTCTCTATTGCTCTTTTGGATGCACAAGTTTTGTTCTATCAGTAGAACACCCCATCTTACTTGATGGAGGCGATAAAGGCCCGTCGTAGCCGTCTACAACACAGCAACTCGTATTGGTGGCGTCCTTGTAGCTTCTCCTGCTTCGAGCCTTTAATTCACCCCCTTTCCTTCTTATTCGCCCCCTTTCGTTGCCGCGAGCTTGTCACTCGAACAAAAAAAAACGTCCTTGGTAAATCGGGGCAGCTGATAGCCGCCTCTAAAACGAGCTCGAAGCGTGGTAGCAGTTATGGGTAAAACTGCTTTGGTGGGTGCGTGTTAGCGTCATATTCGGCCTTCGTAAGTCGCATAGAAATTTCCAGTATACTCCCTTCGGTATTTAAAGGAGATCATCCCCTGTAGGCGGGAATTCGCAAGCATTGCTAGCGCGAGCAAAGTGAGGTAAATGGCTAGATGGTTTTTCACGATTAAAAGAACTGCGCTACAGTCAGTGTGAATTACGAACTTGGGGAGGAGACAAGAAGCGAAGTGGACACTACAAGAACAAGCGATCTAATGAAAGCGTTTGCTGACGCCAACGACTTTCATTAGATCTCATCATGAAGTGACGCTATAACTTTGACTCACTGTTACAATAAAAAGTGAAATTAAAGGGGTGCTAACACCAACCTTCGAAGCTGGCTTTGTTCTGGCATAAAAACTTCCTTTATAAAGATACGGCCCTTCGCAGCGATTTTTCGTGAAGCTCAGGAAATGCTGATAAGAAATTTTATGTTCATGTTAAAGACAAATCGCACATGGCGCACCTGCACAGATATCAACACTATAGCGTGACGTTCGGTTACAGTATCAATTCTGCCGACTTTCCGCGCCAGAATGACTAGTTGTGACGGCGTCTGGCACCAAACCATAGAACAATAAAACTTGTTGTGCTAGTCGGCAACTCGCCATATTGTAAAGTAATTTAGCGCAAATTGGTAAACCCTCAAATACGCACGCACATTGATGTACGATTCCACTCAAGAAACACACACCACAATCATCGCTTACTGCCAACTGCTTATTGTGCGTGACTGATCACGTACGTACCTACAAGAAGATGCACGAAAGCAATGAACAACAATGATGCGCATGCGATATTCGAGTGACTTGCATTATTTTTTCTCATTGACTACACGTGTAGATACGAAGTTAAGTTACGTGACGCCGTTTTGAAGAATTTGGTGCCCGGTATTGTGGTGGTTCCGATCCTTATTAGTTCTCGGTATGGTAACTATTACTCGGAATGCAAACAAAAGAAATTAGTTCTGGGCAAGGATACATCAAGGAGCAGGCAGGCTGACGGCTGCCACTGAGAGAGGTATACAACATCTGCCTGTATTTATGGCATGCCCTGCAAGATAATGCGCAAACCTTTAAATAGAGGCGAACAGATTCGCGCGAAGCCCCGTTTGAACCAAAGTGCCGCGTGCGAGGTCCCGTATCAAAGAAAGGACACATTGTGGCACTGATCGCCAAACGAGCCAGTGGGACCAACGGGTTCGGCACGTTCGTGCCGGCCCACAAGGTCGCCCTAGACCCTGCAAGGGCAGCAGCTGTGGCCGTCGCTTGCCGAGGCCCTGTCCGCGCGTGCCTTTTGTTTCCGCCAGACAAAGGAGCCGTGCTCTCAACACGCGCGCAGCTACACCCTGCAGGCGTGACGAAATTAAAGCCGGCCGCACGAGCCTCGGGCGTCAACACGGACGCGTGATAAGTGGCGCGCCGGACACCACACCTCGCGCTTCGGTAATCGGGTGCAGCGTGGCCAGCGTTGAAGGCATCGCGATATATGCCACATAGTCGCGCGTCCACTTTCGACACGCTGCGGCGTCTACTTTTCGCGTTTACCACGCACATAGATAACATGTGACGGTAAATAGTTTAGTCGGTGTTATGACACGTTTGCATCTGTTCTGTACAGCCCGTGATTAACAAGAGCTATTGAGACACATATGTAAGTATGTTTGCTAATACTAAACTTCTAGGGATGTATCTACCACTTTATTTTAGTGAACAAAGGCTACAAGCATAGTGCATATCGAAGGTATTGTATGGAAATCACTTCCAGCTCGTTTGCATGTATCAACGAGAAACGTGGCACCATTAACAGAAGAAACACAAAGACGCCTCAGACGTGTTTAGGTTGATTTTAATGCACATTGAACAGTATTCAGTCCAATTATTAAGCGTTTGTTGATTACTGAATACGGCATTGCTTGCGAGAAGAGCTCAGGACCAACGTCAACAACGTTTACGCATTCGATGTAGGCAGATATACTACACCAGCTTCCTGTGCCTCAATAGCTGCCTCTCACGTGATAAGTTATCTTAAATATAGTTTATAGTACAGTTTAGGACCACAAAAACGTTTGAAATTGAATTGCGTGGTTTCACAAACTAGGAGAAAAAGGAGGATGTCACGCCCACTTCACGGAACTCTCCAGATGGAGTGCGAATGCGAACACAGCGTTGATTACTTATCCTTTAAACTCTTGACGAGCTTGCAAGGCGGGAGCTATTTCACGGCTCATAGGAATCTATTTGTGGAACGCACTCTCTTTAAAGAACTGTTCATCAATCCATACAAATCGCAGTGCGACTGTAACGAGATATCTAAGAGGATGTGCACGTGTACGATTGGTTATACAGTGAGCGGTAGATGGGGATTATTCCGAGAACGTGAACGCACTGACCAATTAGTTAATTTGTGAGGTCAGTCACACCATGATGTCCTACCATGACCAGAAGGCATAAATAGTCATACCGCTTGGTGTGACAACGCTTTCAGGAAGTACGGATGAAAATATCCTTTCAGGGCGCAAATTGCTACGTCAGAGAAGGGGAGTAGCCACCTATGTTTGCTTTAACACATTTAGTAAAACAACTCTTGATTTAGGTTTTTTAACGCATGCTTCGTCAAGCCTGCCTTAAACGGCATTGCAACGTCGCACCTTCTGGTTTTGCGCTTATCAATAAATAGCTGTATAGAACCCAACCGCCCTCAAAATTTAAGTGTTCAAGAAAAGTCACGACTTCAGAGACCAGTCGTATTGTTTCGGTTTATATCACGACACCCTCGACTAAGCGACGGCGCCCCTTGACCTCTGCCTATAAGTCATACCGAAGTACTAAGGCTCAGTGTGTCTAAACAATCTTATAGAATTCGTACGACAAGACAGGAACGCGAGACGGTATCCAGCTATACACGCGTAAGCGTGCACCACAACCATATCATGCCAGACAACGAAAGCGCGATATGCTCATCATTCTTAACGCGTGCTGGACACACCCCGCATGATGAGCACCCACACAAACGCTTCCTGGCACGACTGCGATTTGGCTGCCCACAGCTTGACTCTGCACAACTCGCAGACGGTGGTCCCGCGATCTCACGAACGAGATCATCCCTGTGCAATCACCGCGTCCTATCGGTTCATACACGCCGCAAATCGCCGGGTATGGTTGATCCGCGTGAACGTCCATGCACGCTCCGAGACATCTGCAGACAGCGCCCTCCTCCGGTCGGATTGACCGTGCTGTATCCGGGGCCAGAGCTTTCGGAGCTCCCTCTTCCGGGCCTTGCGAAAGCCAGGGAGACTCCGGGCGGTTAACGGCCCGCAATTAGGGCGAATTACGGCCGCCCGCATTCGGATCGATCAGCCGCTTTCGCCGACCGCGTCACG
This sequence comes from Rhipicephalus microplus, assembly GCF_013339725.1. Taxonomy (NCBI): domain Eukaryota; kingdom Metazoa; phylum Arthropoda; class Arachnida; order Ixodida; family Ixodidae; genus Rhipicephalus; species Rhipicephalus microplus. Next base: position 248,652,143 of record NC_051165.1, read on the forward strand.
CCGCACGCGTTGCGGACACGAAAAAGACAAGCGTCTGCGGCAGAGATGGGGTCGTCGCGCTCGGAAGCACTTCCGTACAACTTTAGACCGCGTCGCAGATCGGATGAAGGGGAGCGGTCGTCAGCGTCACGCCGCCGCGCGAGAACCACGAGAGATCTCGATATCGACTGACCAAAGTGAAAAGCGTACAATGGGAACGCGACGCAAAAGAGGAAGTGACAGTCGTGTAACTGCCATGTGTATTATCAAGGGGCTCTGTCGCAGACGCAATTAATTAGGCAGATTTATCAACGACCCCATTTCCGAGTTTAGTTGTTCATTTATCGATCAGAGTGCCCCAGGATCGCCATGCGAGCGTGAGTAGAATGTTTAGCTGGAAACAATATATGTAATCTTATTAAGAGATCGGAGGGGTGCAGTGGCAGGTTCGTGGGAAATGGTGACGGTGTGACGGAGTTTTACTGTCGCTGCCACTCGACCCAGAAGCATGTTACCGTCTTGCAAGGGCTCTTGGTGCCACCAGATGAACAGTTTAGCGGCATCTCGCCTCAATAGAGGTTGTGCCAGCGAGACCTTTCGCGGTGATTAGTTGGTGCTATAATACGGATAATGCCACTGTATGACCTTACGCTGCACATCACATATCGTTAAGGTATAATTAAACGAAGACCATGAAGAGTTTCAGCAAATACCTGGAACAGGATGAGCGCCTAGACATCATAAAAACAACCGCATTGCGTTAGTTTTTGCAGCCTTTTTATTTCCTAAAGCCCTCTTGCACTTCTTAAGGACCACCAGGCTTCACGACCGCTTGCGAAAGAACAGTATGACACCATGTTGTGTAGTCTCGAGCTGACTATTCATCCTTCTATTTCTTACTACTCTTCTTTTCTATCTCTTTCCTTTCTATTATTCTCCCTTTCCCCCACCCCAACTGTTGAGTAGCCAACCAAGCCAAGCTTGGTTAACCTCTCTATTTACCTCTCTCTCTCTCTCTTTTCATTTCCTACATTTTATCGTAAAACGTATCACTTCAGTGGAATTGAAGCGGGCTATTTTGATGATTTTTTGTAACTCACCAAAGCAATGGCCTTCTTACTAATCACTTAAAGTGGACTGTGCATATCGTCTCGATCATGCCATGCTTTAAATTATGCGGTGATCGTTCAGGTATTCCTCGTAAACCGAGATGCGCGTGTCGCAGAATCTGACTGTTTCCGACAAAGACGCATTAGTGAACCGGAAGAAACGACAACTTCCCACGATAAAGCGGGAAGCTTCCACTAGCCTAAAAACAAGTGAACCAACTAACGGGCCGTGTCAGAAAAGGTGTAGCTAACCAGCTTACGTATACCGTCCTTCGTGACGCAAAGATTACGCGACGCCACAGGGCGCGCCGCGGTGGCTGCAGGGCTTCGAGCCTCCCGAAACGCACTGCATCTGATGAACCACATTGCGCGATCCGATCAACTTCGCGTTCTCATTTCCTATAGAATCGACCAACAACCAGGAAGCGCCACCGCTCACCGCGCGCGGACAAACTTTCTCACGCCTATAAACGAGAAAGGCCGATATAACTGCACTCGCTGCATCTGGCTCACGTTTACTTTCGTATCTGGCAAGAGCTAAGATAACCTCGTTACGTCGCACACTACAATGGGGCCATTCCGCTGCCTTAAAGAGAGTTCGGGCAACTCCCGAAAGAAAGAAAAAAAACGCGAAACAAAAGTTTTGGGGAGTGTGTCGCGTAAATGACCAGCTAGCACCTTCAAACATCGTTACAAGAACAAGATTAAGTGAGCATTGTCTCACGCAGCGTGGTGCCGAATACTGCGCGGAGCCCACAAAGTGTTGCCATTGTTCAGGGATACGTGGGCTCGCACCGTACACAAACGGGAGCTCGGATTTCTCTGACGCCTTTATGGCGTCGTTCTTGTCAAGTTAGTCATTGAAACGGAGGCTTCCTTGGCAGAGGGCTCGAGGTCACAGATAACAGTGACAAGTCAATGAGTTAAACAGCGTGCAAGGAGGTAAGGGTTTGCAAACACGGACACAAGAAAACAAGAGGACACAAACGCCAACGTTTGAATAATTTTGTTCTTGTCTCTGGGGTCCTTGAATGCACACTTGATCTCATTCTACGATCAATTCCCACCAAATAACCCAGTTACCTGCCTGTGTTAGACAGCACATTTTTCAGGAACACCTCACAATTGCTCTTTTTTTTTTTGCCTTTGCGAGTTTGGCTGACTGTCTGTTGTAAACACGACTTCGACGTACAGGCTTCTAAGTGTCCGTTTCTATTTATCCTGCACGATTCTTAGCGATAGTTACGCAATTAGAATTTGAAAGGCTCGTGACCTCTTTCTGTTCAAAACGAAGCGCCTCTTATAGCACGACCCAGATAAAGACGTTACGGTCTACCGTGTTCACATCAGTGAGAAAAATGACATAGTAGCAATAGAGAGAGAGATAGAGAGAGAGAGAAACCAGGCAAACCTCTTCAGCTCCCCATTAAAATAATGGGGAGCTGGAGGAGTTTGCCTGGTTTTTCACCTGACAGGCTACTCCAGGTGCCAGGTGATGACAATGATATATACAATGATAAACACAAAACACAGTTACATACACGCATAATTCACATAACACATATATTCACTCACACGCACTGAACTATTTACCGCGTTTCGTACAAGCCTGTATCCCGTAAGAATGCCAGTAGCGCTTTTGTGGAGTCTAATGCAGCTGGACCTGTTTTGTCATGGGCCTAGAAATTTTTTCAACCGCGAGTTTGTGTCCTGTTGTATTTTTAAGGCAATCTTCAGAGTCTGTCTCTCTGATGCGTATATCGTGCACTCACAGAGTACAAGATTGGTGTATTCAACGACGTTACATTGTGCACGAAATGCCGAGTCGGACAGTCCAATTTTGTTCCTGAAGTAATTCGTATATGCAACGTTTAATCGAATGAGGTGTAAACATGTTTCATATTGCCTGTTGAGATTTCGCGGCCTCCTCATACAAGAAATATCGTGTGCTATAAATACAGCTTCCTTCCTGCCCGTTTGTTGTATTAGGCGAAGTTCTTGTTTATGTGTTTTTTGCTTTTCCTTTCCCTGTATAGAAAACACGGTGGCATACAATCAACCAAGTTCGCCTTCAAATTTTAGAAAATGGTTCATCGAGGCGCCACATCTCAGGGGTTATTGCGAAATGTCACCACGACAAAGAAACACCGGCGTATAGCAAGAATCGCGGTGTCATATTGGATTTGATCCCGCGACCTGCGGGTCAGCAGCCGAGTACGCGGTGCCATATTGTATATGTATGTATACGTTTACGATAGCGCGTCTTAAACACACTGTAAGGACAAGGCGTACTCTTTATACCGCTCCTATACGATCACCCGTTGATCTTTGACAGTGTAGTTACGACAGTTAAACGGCCACCAGGAAGTGTCGTGCCTACGCTACGGGGCGCACCCATGCGCCCTTAGCGATAGTGGGGCTGGGTGCACAGCACGGCCACACTGGGAAATGCATTAGCTGCGTCCCGCACACCCCCTGCCGGCCGAATAACTCGCTCTAACTCCTATAGCCGCTGCGTGTGAAGGCTCGACAAGCCCGTATGTCTCGCCAAAGCACGGGTCGACGCGCGACACCCGGTGACGAATGTGGAACATGAAATCGGCTAATTGTCTTTCGCTGACACGCGTGAAGATAGAACAAATGGAGCCTTGCTTCGGCATTCCGCCTGCGTTAACTGAGGGATGAACGATGCAATAAGAGACGAGTATATCCTGCAGGAGTCTGCGACTGCCGAAATGACAGGAACGGAACGAACGAAAGAGCAACAGAAATAAATAATCTTGCGAAGTGCAGTGCAAATTGCGGGTGGAAATGAATTGCTTTCAACTTCATTCCCGATGACATGCCTGCAGTCACGTGAAGTTAACGGGCGCCCGTCGCGCGACAATTTGCTCGGCTATCCAAGCTATAAGCCATCCAGTCACGAGAAACCTCGAAGGACTTCTTGTTTGCGTGTGAAAGTAGAAGTTACCTGTATATATACGCTGGCATGGAGGACGAATAAATAAATGAATGAATGAATAAATAAATAAGTAAATAAATAAATTAATAAACGCAGTGTACTTTTTTTTACACTAAAGCTCGTGATATCTATTATTTGGAGTGGGCATCCATGCTCGTTTCAGGAAAGTTGTCGTTCGTTGTTTACCGAGTCACTGTGTGGTGCTGACGCTGAATGGATTGAAGAAGCTATAGTGCTGTAAAACCGAGGTGCTGTGCGTCGGAGGTGCAATGCATGCCAGTAGGCCTTCGTCGCAACCCGGCCGCTTAGAGCTTATAGACCCCATAGTATATACCATCAAAGGATTAACGCGCAGCCTCGAACAAACGCTGCAAAGAAATAAACGAACCCCGACGTCCTCAAACAACGGAGTTCATGCGAGTAAACAGAGCGTCTTCTTCGCTCGAGGCGTCGAAGAAATTACAGATTAGAACGGCGAAATGGGTTGTGTGCGAGGAAGGAGACGTTGCACAATGAGGCCGAGGGCCTCAGTTGCGAAAACTTCGTTCACTTCGTCTCTCCTTACGTGTTAAGGCGATACGTTTGATCTTTTTTCTTTTTTCTTTTCCGGCTTTAAAATTCCGCCGGCGGCCTCGAACGCATGCAAATACGGCCGATCTCTGTATCAGCCGCGGGGAAACGCCGTGGTTAACGACCGGAGGAGAACGGAGCGCGAGGTGGATGAAAAGCGACGGCACAGCGAATGTTGCCTGCGGTCACGCGAGCTTGGTGCATGAGACGCTCAACGACGGCACGCTCTTTCTTCGTCCCAAACCCACGCTTTCTTTCATGATTTGTGCCATGACTCGCCTTTTCGCTGCCCTCTCTCAATTAATAGTGTGCATAATTTGTTTTAAAAGCTACAGTTGCCGCAATAATAATAATAATAATAATAATAATAATAATAATAATAAATAATAATAATTGTTGGGGTTTAACGTCACAGAAGCCCGATATGATTATGAGAAACGCCGTAATGAATAGCTGTGGGAGTTATGGTATTGATAAGTTGATCGATTGATTGCTTGGAACAATTTTCAACGTTTCGCGGGAATTTAAGCGTCGGTGTAGGCGTCGTTGGTCGTGAGCGAAAAATCAGTGGTGTTCTTGAGTAAAACATTGAGAAAGATGCAGTAAAACGAATGATAAAAATTGCAAATGCGAGTGAGAATCGAACCCCTGCAGGTATTTTGTGTGGCAAGCACCTGCTCTCCTAGAGAGTGTCGCCAATGCTTGAAACTGCTTTGAAAGAAATGAAAAAAGAAAACGCCGTGAATGCCGTGCACGCAATGGGATGATTTTCATCACGTGGGTTATAATAATCATGTGGCAGGAGCGCTAAATCGCACCACTGGTCAAAGTGCGAATCGCGCAATGAGCAGGTTTTTCGAAGACCTACCAATTACAAAACACTCCAATATAATCATCGTCCGCAACGAAAGAATCAGCAAAGTGAGCAGCAGCGCGTATGCCTTTTTACGGACACGTTAGTTCTTAAACTAATTCGCAGAAGGAATAATTACGGCGCAGTGGCGACTGCGTAACTGTGTATCTGTAATACGCATTCTGTGATAGTTTAAAACAGCCAATGTTACGCGCACAGACGCTCGTTTCCCTGCGGCATGAGTGATGCAACTGAAAACCAAAGCTAACTAGAAATTGTGAAGTCGATGCGCACAGGTCCTGAACACGACGTTATCGAGTTCTACTCTTGAAGGCGAAGCTCATGCATCCTCCATGTTTTGTAGTTTTCCTATAGCTTCCTAAAGAAATACGTTGTCAATTTGTCACAGAACTGTACAAGGTGCGCTGTGCGCCGAGTTTACTGTATTACCATTGTGTAGAAATTTATGTACCACTAGACGATTTTACGGAATATTGGTGTGGCGCTTCACTCTGATTATATAGTTATGTTTCATTCATCGTATTGTGATAAACATGTTTCTCACAAAAGACAACGGCCGCTCGGTCTGCATGGTTAGAGCTAACTGTAAAATCCTCCGAGCCTGATGTCGCGTGCTTCGCACCTATACTAGCTCAGGGTATACATAAGGGCATTAGACTGCGTATCTGCAAGTTGTGAATGCCTAGCTATTGTCACAAAGCCACAAAGGGCTTCACAGAAGAAATAATGCAGTGGGGCGTGTTTGTGCAAACAAAGATGGCGGAGCAGTCGCCGGTGCTATGCAGTGTTGTGCCACGCTGAATACACTGCGTGCGTGTGACATTGTTATACGGGGACACGTTCTGTTATGAAAGGCCTCTTCATGAAAATAAGTTCGTGCCAAAAGGTATATGGAACGTTTCCGTGCAGGCGGCTGGCACGCACATCATATGTTCTAACAGTATATTTTTTATTACACATCTGCGGAGAAGAAAGTGTCATGGTTATTTAGTTGATTATATAGACTAAAGCGTTTACACAAAGCAACGATTGCATAGGACTAGATCACTGAAACAGAACACTTGCGCTCTTCATGCCATGTTTTCGTTTTCTCGCTGCTGACACTTTATTGCTACGTGCAGTGATTTCAATACACAAGAGGATTTGTTGTTGTTGTTGTTGTTGTTGTTGTTGTTGTTGTTGTTGTTGTTGTTGTTGTTGTTGTTGTTGTTGTTGTTGTTGTTGTTGCATAGCGTGACGCTTTCGTTTGTGCATTTGTGATTTTTAGATGTTCTTTAAAATATTTGCGCCTAGTATTTTTTGCGCTTTGTTATGACAATCAGCCGGAGAAACGTTGAGATTTCAACCTGCCTTTTTTTAAAATCACCTGAAGATGGTTGTGAGATAGAGGCATAAAATCTTAAATCGGATACTGAAGCACACGCTGTTTCCATAAACGCAGATTAGCCGTGTACACCAGTGAAAGGTTACACCAGTGAAAGGTTACACCAGTGAAAGGTTGTAGCATAAACATAGAGGTATGAAACGGGCAACATAGGCACTCTGTTTCATGAGAATGGCCTCGCGCGAAAGAAGGACACGTACGAACAACGATTGTGAGGAAACTTGACAAGCGTTGGCTTCATAGCACGTTTTATTCAAACGCGCAGGATACATGTTCTAACCACTTGAGTCTCCCTATTTATCAATCCCAAATGCCTATCAAAGTTTACTTTACCATACCCTGAGGTATAAGAGCCGACCACGAAAGCAAAAAAAAAAAAAAAAAGCGAAGCCAGCCTTCGCACGTATGCCCCGTTTCACCTTCTGAGAAACGAAGGTACGCAACCCGATGCCTTCTGACTTCAAGTGACATTTTAGTTTTGTTAGAATATCGCTTTCAGACCTTGCACGTTGTTCTGCTTTTTATAGCGCTCCGCAGTGAAGGGGGTAGTTTCACATTACTAGCATACTCGACGATAAAGCTGCGTCAATTAACGCGCCACAACGACGTGCTGGAGTAACGCGGCGTGATTGTAAACTATACAAGCTGTCGGAGTTGCCGGGTTCGCTGAAACAGCCGCGGCCACGCCCAACGACGATTCGCGCGAAACAATCAGACGAAAGTAGGAGCCGCTCTTGGAAGCCGCCTCGAAGCGAAATCGTTGGCGACCTTGACAAGGCCGCCTCTCCCTAACCTCATTCGGCGGCGGCGCTGCGCGCACACACGGCGAATGGGAGCACGCACATTCGCACAGCTGTACGTACAGTCGATCAACTCTTAGCGCCGAAGATCAAACACCCGCTTAACGCAACACCACGCACGCTGTTTCAACGGACACCTGACCTTTTCCAGGCCTACATAGATGGCTAAATTCAGGTTAAATATACCTCACAGTACATAACACATGACCACGGTATTCAAGGGTATTTTACCCGCGTCAAACACGTTATGCACAGCGTGCGAGAAGCAGCTCGCACAATGTCAATAGCCAGTAGCACGGCAAAAGGATATGCAATGCAGGTGTGTACTTCAGAGTGGAAAGAAATTTGTCCATTTTATAATTAATTATTTGGCAACAAGTCTTATTTTGTTGTAGACGTATCATACAGTTATACGACACATACTTAATTATCGTCATAATATGGAGTTCCGCGAAGGACAACAAAATGATCACCGCTGTCCTTTGCCTGCTGTCTCGTAAAGTGGTACACGACTCATCACCTCTGGTCAATTCCTTCAGCGTCATTGAGCAGTATGCAAGCCTGTTCTTGTAGCTCTGTAGTCTTCGTCTCCAACACGCGACATAGCTTCGAAAGGGACATCATGCTTACCCTATTGAAGAGTAGCAAACAAAACGAGACGCAGGAAAGGAAGACAAGAAAAAAGGCCTAAACGACACATGCCGTATGTATCTGCACCTTAAGAGCTTTCCTTTAACATCCAACAACGATTGACTTGCATTTGTTCCGACAAATTTCAAGCGCCTAATTTAACGATTCTCATTTTAACTTCAGTGGACGAAAACTAGAACATATGTCACAGTTCTCAATCGATAGCGCGAAAAGATAAACACACAGGGGTGAGGTGGGGGTGGGGTTTATTGCGACGAAGGTTAAGGGACGGTTATAGATTACCGCGCGTGAAGCCATATCGTCACGGATTAGAAAGGTGTAGATATAGAGAGTGGGTCGGTGAAATAAGACGGCACTTTTTTTTTTAGGGGTGGGGCCCGTTATGGTCTAGGCTTGTTCGTTGTGGGTTGTCCGTTTAAGAACTGTCCAAGTAGTGGTTTCAGTTACGGAAGAATGGGCCAACGTGGCTACAACTGGTGACGATACAGTGGCCAAACTATCCGATTAGTTGTTTCAGCTACGGGAGAATGGGTCATCGGGGCAAAAGCAGGTGACCATATGGTGCCCGAATTCTCTGAGTAGTGGTTTCAGCTTCGTGATAATTGTTCATCGCCTCAAAAGCGGGTGACCATATAGTGGCCAAACTGTCGACTCGTGAGGGTTTTTGTAAAAATCTTGTCGAGAGAGCGCTCTGGTATACGGCTCGGTATAGTGAGTGTATAGCATTGACTTTGCACGAAGGTGGGCCGGGTAGCCTCGCCGGCCGGGACGGAGCCGACTTATCGAGTGATTCGGGAATTCCCACGCTTCCGAGTATCGGCCGCGCCAGCGACCGTGGGCCAGTGCCAGAAAATTCTAAGATTTACGCTTCAAGCGCATAACGAGCGCCAGGCGGCCGATAATTGCACTTCTCTGTATCGCCGCACGCTCGGCCCTGATCACTGTGGGCACGGGTTCCGCTTGAATTCTTAATTGTATCCTCTGGCAACATATGGAGACAAGTAATATGGAGGAGGGGAAAAAGTATCACCGTCGCGAATGGATTTCAGTATAACGGCAGTTCCACTTCGCGAAAACATCCGCATTCCTCCAACTCAGGTGGAGTCGCACTAGAATGACTCATTTGCGAGCGCTGGAATCGGTTATAGTTGCGGCGCTGAACGAAGCATCTAAAACAGGTTCGTCTTGGACGTCTTATTTTTCGCGATAGTCAACAAAGGTGTATTAAACACGGAACAAAGAACTGCAGGCCTGAGACATAATATGTGGGGTTTAACGTCAGGCCCGAGACAGATGACGGGTACGCAGAAAGCCTCTTATCTACTTTTTGCACTCCATACGCTCAAATATATCGCCTTGTCATTTAGGAAGATAATTTTAATGATAATCTTGGGGTTGTTCATTTGGCTTTATCGCCTGTCTTGGTACTCCATGTGACAGATGGTATATACAATGTCGACTTTATAATATGTGCGGTTGCGGACACACATGTATCCACTGAGTAATTCATAATAGTAGTTCAGGTGTTTAGTCATTTAGGTACACCAACACCACCTTTGCGTTGGGTATCGCACAGGCGCTGCTATGGAAAAGGCCGAGGAGGTGCCGCAGCTTCAAGATTACGCCGCGGTGGTGACTAGCTCACATACAGACCCCTGTTCTGTGCTGACTGATGGTAAAACCACATACGCTGGTATAGTTGCCATTTGCTCTCACGATAAATTGTTGCTTTATCGTTATTTATATTTTCCGTTTATTTTTCAACTAGCGACGTAATCATGAACACAACTTCGGGTCGTCCGGCATCTGTCACAACGACAACAACATTTGTCTTTAAATTGTCAAGTGAAAGTTGAAGTTCTGTTCAAAGGCTAGGCGCCTATAAATCAATCTGCTGCTAAGCAAAGCGAAACAAAAATTATGAAGGAATAGAAGGTAACTACTATAAAAGTCCCCCCTAGGAACGTTAGGTAACTTCAGAGAGGTCGTTTTACACGGCGTAGCAATAATATCAATAAAATTAGCGTAAACGATGGATCTCATATTGGAAATTGACCTGCCTTCTTTTCTATGAAATTTCGCAAGGACAAATACGCGTAAGCACGCCGCAGCCTATAGCTTTTCGCACACCCGATGGGCCATTTCGTCGTCGAGTTGACGCTCAAACCGGGCAATTCTCGATCTTCGTGCACGAACTCTCAATAAAGTGCGCGCGCTCGATCACCTCTAGAGTACATGCTTACAGGTCCTGATGAATTCGCGAATGTGGCCGGCCCTTTCGCCGACTCCGGCCGCAACTTATCGCCGGCGTTCGTTTTCTAATGAGCGCCTCTCGCACCTTGGCAAGCATCGCCACGCCTCGAAAATGGCGCCCCGGTCGTTAGTAGCCCCAGATCACGACGTGTAATATTCCCTCGCGCAACGATGGGCGGAAAGAAGGCGCATGCGCTGACCTCGTGTGGGCGAAGCAGTCGTTAAAGTGGCTGCCGATCAGCCAGCGACCATCGGACGCCATGGAGTAACCCGAATGAACACCACCACGCAACCCGCTCCCTCCAATCAGTTCGCTACCATGGTGCTCCAAGCTCGTGTGATGAGAGGGGGAATGAGACAATTTGCCCGCCGTCATGCCGACGTTCGAGATAAGCCGTATATTCCGAGATGATTTTAAGCATTCTGTGAGCGGTAGATTTATTTCTCAGCACGTCCTTGTCAGCTTATTGCCTTTCGCAAGAACCTCTCGACTGACGCACGAAGGAGCAATAAAATCTGTGCCACAGCGTATAGTCCCGGCGAGACTATTTATCTTCTTTACTTCTCCGATAGCGTCGGCCTTGCACGCCGACTGTCTTCCGATCCGTGAGGCCTCTTAGCACTCAACAGGCATCATTAGAGCGATCGTGGGTTTATGCAACGATACCTCCACGCCTTATAATGCCGTAAAGTAGCTGCTAAAACCTCATGATCAGACAGCACATGCACTTCCGAATTGCTCTGCTTCTTTAGTATTCCGCGTTGTCTATGATTGAAAGGATCGACATCGAGTATCACATCTCGAATAGACACTGAGTATTCCGGAAGGTTATTATTAACCGGAAGGTTCTTCCGGAGTATTCCGGAATTAATATTATTATTATATTATTATTATTATTATTATTATTATTATTATTATTATTATTATTATTATTATTATTATTATTATTATTATTATTATTTGTAATGAAAGAATCAGTATTACTAATGAAATCAGGATAAAGGGTTTCCCACTGTGCCCTTCGTCGCGAAAACCGAAGTGCCTCGGTCCTATACCTCACCGAATCCGGTCTAGTAAATTGGATGTTTGTCCAAGTGCCCGGGTCACGGCATTCTATAACCGCGGCCCGGGTTACCTGTTGTTCTGTGCATTTAATTACTCGAGGGTGCTGGTAAAGAAAAGGTAACGACGTTCCCTAGACGAACTTTCAGTGGGTGATGCATTACAGGAAAGAATAGAGGGTATAGCATGACAGGTTATACCAAGCAAGCCTCTTCACTATTCATTCATCTCGCTATCAAAAAATGCACATGCTCCATCACTATGCGCCTCTGCACAAAAGCACTGTACCGCCTCCCCTCGCCGTGCATGATTTCCATTTCCTCTCAAGACCTTGGTCATCTCTCTATACAGCAACCAAACAAAGGGGGGAGGGGGAGGCAGGAATCTGTGAGTTGTCTCTTGGCCGCGCACGTTGCCTCGCGAAGGCACTGAGAGGACAGGCGGTTAATTGATTAGTTCATTTAATGCACTATATCAAAATCGGTGTCACAGTGTAAGACAATAACTTGAACCCTAACAAGGTCAAGACCTGTAAAGCAAGTGCGTGATCGACTCTCACGCGTAGCGGAAAAAACGTGAATCCGCGACGACTTTCCTGCCAAGCAACTTTCCAGCCGAGCGCGGCTGGGAATTCGTCCGGCCATTGGTGCCCGCTTGCAATAACAACGAGTTCGGAAGTGCCGAAGCTGCAAACCACGTGCGCAGTAGGGTAAATACCTCGGCATAATGAATCTGGTGAATCCCAATGGCCTTCTCTTCGCGCTGTATTTATCGGGGGCCTCGCTGATTTCTGAGTCTCTGGAGTAGTACACTTGTTCGTCATAGCGCGTTCACCAATACACTTGTTCGCACAAGGTTCACAGCACAAGGCTTAGTGTCTGGCACTTGTACCGTGATCAAGCGTGAGCAAGATTACAAGACGAACGAGCGCTAAACTAGTTCCAGTGCAGTACTCGTTCAAATCAAGTTTGACGACTGTTGTTAAACGAGAAATGCTTCAATTAAATTGAAGCGATTCCATTAAACAAGCATCGTATTTATAAATTGAAAAGAGCTCCTGAGTGAGCATGCAGAGATCGATGCTTTAAAGCAGCGAGTAAAGTTCCAAGCTGCTATATTCGAGCAAGTGGTGTAAGACTCTGACATCGCCGCATATACCAAGTGAGGGAGGCAGATGATTGTGTCATCATGATAATAACAGCAAGGAGACAACGATTCACCTTAATTGCGCATGCTTGGGCGAGTTTGTACGACATACTGGGATCATAAAATTGCAAAAAAAGTCAGAGAGCCATGAAAAAAAAAATGGCCGCGTATCTGCATGCTTTGATGCAAAGGACGTTGAAAGACGATGGTCTTCTGCATGAGGAAGCTGCGAGAGATATGGCGCCACCTGCTAGTAATGGAAAGAAGCGCAAGTTTTTTTATTACAACGCAGAGCCGCTGGTAGGTGGCAGCATCGGATCGCCGAGGCGAAGCGTAGGTAGCACCCGCTTTTTCGTTCATAGCGTCGCATTGTGAGTGCAGTGTAATAAACACTGCGGTCTTTATAATTACGTATCTATACATTTCTCGAAAAAAAAACACACTACCTAATGCTAACGTATAGATAATGCATCTCAAATATGCGTAATATTTGCTTTTTGATTGACAATGTTCACAAGCATGAACGCAGCCACCGGATCAAGATGGGTGGGCGTTCAGCAAGAGGTTAAACTTTCACCAAGGGGCTGAATTGTTGGACAGAAAAACCAACAGATGATGCAGTGATTGTACATGCACCCTTTGTAGTCGTGAAGCTCAATGTTTTTGTCATGTACTTTATCCTTGGTTGGAAGTCAATAAACTTCTCTTTGTTGCTTGATGACCGTGTGGAGTTCAATTCTTCCGTCCGTTTGTTATCTCCATCATCTTTGTCAACTGGAACAGGTGAACTGGAGTTGGAACCAGTGTGACTGCTGCTGTCGTCATGTGTTGGATTTTTTCATAACAGTAGAGCTGCGATACACATGGCTTTTGTTTGAGGCTGTTGCCGATAACAGTGCGGAATTTCTTGAAAGCTCTTCCTCAACCCGGGTCACTTTAGTGGTGACATAGATTGCACACAAAATAGGCTGGTCCAAATGTCTGTCCCTCATGAGATCAACATGGGAGACAATAGAGTGTTCGAAGTATGTTCATATTTTGAGCTGTATGTCCTTCTGCAGGATTCCCAGCCTTGCACAGAGGTCTTGAAAACGCACGCCAGCCAAGTGGTAAACCTTTCGAAAAAAAGAGTGCCAAAGAACCAGAACCAACAGATGGATAGGTCCAAAATGTTTGCCCTTCTATTCTGACAACGGCAAGTATCCCAAGAAAGGCTGTTTTAATAAAGGCAGATGGCGTTGTTGTCAGTGTCCTTCTCCTGCTGGCCACGCTATCGAAAGGCTGTGGGTGTACAAGACAGGCGTGTGATGGCGTAGGCCAACTGGCGCTGAGGACATAAGAGAGTCAGAGGTACGCCTATACAGAGTGGTCAGCGTCCGACAGCCTCAAGCCAAATACGGCGAGAAACTTAATGCAGACGCGCATGTAGCACAAGATTTCACGTGACCGTTAACTTAGCCATAGTTTATTTACATTTACATCTTTGACTGTAAATTTATTATTGTGTGTGTGTGCACTCGTAGCTCGACTCAGTTCCTCGGCTAGCAGTCCTGGCCTTAACAAAAACCCTGATATTATCACATCTACTATATCACACCTGCTAAGCTTCATAAGGTGCCAAGGAACCCCGACTCTTTCCCTCCGATTTTACGCAAGCATTCTTTTCATTCAGTCCGCGCTACAAGGAGGTGGTATAAAGCCTCCGAGATTCACACGCAATAGCTTAAGCACGCTGCCCGTTTTCGGAGTCTGGCTATCCATACAAGCTTCTGGCGGGATTTATTGCGCAGCTCGCGCGTTTCTGTTATGCACTGAGATATGCTTATTGACGCTCGGGCGTGAGTGAAGGAGGTTCCCAAGATCGATCGTGCATCGAATTTGCCATCTAATTGACTTGGCGAGTGCAGAACCCCGGAAAATTTATTAGCGCCTCGCGGAATCACGAGGGGGGGGGGGGGGGGCTTGCGGAAGCCATAGGTTCAGCGTACCCCACTTTGAGAAACCATATATTCTAAATAATTGAACAGAACTTCAGTTTCAACGCAACGTCGTACTGAAATAAAAAAAAAATTCTTAAACGTTTTTTTTCTGTTTAGGGTGTGCATCTTAGCAACTTAGCAACTTCGGTGGATGCAATGATGTAGCGCAATTCTGCGAAATACTGAAACATTGCGAAATCGATTGAACAGCGCGCGCGAATTTTTGTGAGCGATGCTGCCTTGGAAGGTGTGGACACCGACGTGTCGCTGGGCCCACTTCTTTGATCGGGGCAGACGAACCAATGTGTGAGGTATCGTCATCGGTTTCGCTCGAACGCTTCCGATTGCGGCGATTGAAGAAAGAAAAAATGAACATTAACCCAATTACGAGAGT
Organism: Rhipicephalus microplus; assembly: GCF_013339725.1. Lineage (NCBI taxonomy): Eukaryota > Metazoa > Arthropoda > Arachnida > Ixodida > Ixodidae > Rhipicephalus > Rhipicephalus microplus. Next base: position 248,667,307 of record NC_051165.1, read on the forward strand.
CCAGCTAGTGTCCGCAACCGGGTCGCAATGCAGCCGCTGTCCGGCCGGCGTTCGCATGCAAATGCTCCATTGTCACGCAACCGCCGCGCCGGATCGACGAACTCCCTTTTCCCAGCGGGAAATCTCAATCAAGCGTGCAGTAACCCGCATACAACGCCCGTCTACAGGCCAAGGAGTCCATCTGAGTGCAACACCGTCACGGAGGTACGAACCGGTGGTGGACGTCGGGAGTACCGATGTCACCACCGCCAAGATTACGAAATCCAGATAGCCAATCGTTCTTCCTCGCATGAGCTATAGTGCAGCACATAGCAACGCTACATTGTGTTATTGTTATGTTTCTACAATTTGAATGCTAACGAAGCAGCGAAAATATTCGACTACGAGTGCTTTTAATTTTGCACGAAATCAAATGTCATTACATTCTCAATAGAAGCTCACTTGGCTACCTTTGGTTTTTATTGTTGCAAAGCCGTGGAGGCTGTGTTTACAAAGTGCTCACAGTCTATCATTACTAAATCATCTTAACTTCATACAAATTTCATGGGTGGTTTCCTGGCATTTAGTCAACACTCAGTAAAGGTTAAGCCAATATATTCCTTAATACATTTTATTGGTACCTCACATATCATTTTTCTTTTTCAGTTCACAACATACCTGTGTAATTACTTTGCTCAAACGATATACATTTTGTGTCCCGCACTACCGCAAACAAAGTATTGACGCCACTTTCGAAAGTTTATTTCTCCCAGATGAAACTAGGGCTAGCCATTTGTGCTGGTTGATTTCAAGTGCTCAACTATGTGCCATGCAGGGGTCCCACGATGCGGCGGTCGTGGGAGCGCACTTAGTCGTGCACTTCAGGACTATCCACAGAGTTTTACACCCGTTCCGTCCCACATGCAACTAAAACACCCGCACTTTCTTAGTGACATAGCAGACAGAATGTACACGGTCAAAGGTTGTACGCAAATTCTGACAGGTATAGCCTTGTCAAAAGTGAAACATCAGCTTCGTGCAGATGAGCTACGATACAGATACTATTCCATACTGAAAGACGAATCAAGACTCGCGCTGCCCTTGGATTGTCTTTAAAAAGTAAGAGAAACGGGAGTTGCCGATTATAAGAAGAATCGCTGTTCATACGGGTAAGCCAAGGCTTCGCGAACAAAGAGCCGTTGGATGGACACACACTGTCGCTCTTGTGACTTCTCAGTGCCAGAAGCATTGCAGGCGCCGTGCAGCAACAAAAGCGAAACTAAGCGGGGCCTCAAGGTTTCGCTCGGGTCACCCACAGGCGAGCAGAACGCACGGCTGCTCGCTAACTATTGTTCTCCCAAAACCAGCGACACGGCGTCCAGCTCGCGGGCACGCCGTTTCCCCGCGGAGGACGAGATCGACAGCCACGGACGCATACCGCCCTGTCGGTCTGGATACGTTAGCTTCGTCAGGTAGCTTATAGTGAACAAGGCCGAAACGCTGCTCAGTGTTGCGGGTCAAGGATATCTCTTGCAGCGAGCTTGTTTTGACAGGAGCTGTACGCCAGGTGTGGATTCGATTTAGGATGAGCACTTCAGACCAAAGGCTCCGCTCCTCTTCAATATGGGCGGACGAGTAACCTTGACTGTCACCGATGCGTACTCTGATACTTTTGGTATTTCTGTTCTTGAGCTGCGTGCCGATCATTGAGACTTTCATGTTAACGAGGCAGGGTGTGCAGATACGCACACGAAATAAAAGATCGAGGCATGGCGCCATAAACGCCGGATTATGCCGTGGTTTTCTAGGAATCGAGTCACGGCGTTTTTTTTTTTTGTGTGTCTTGACTTCTCTATTTGTCCGTGTTTGCGCGCTCTGTCTATTTACCCTCAGTACCAACCAACTAGATCTCTCCGTTGCTCTAATGTTGAGACTTCGCGAATAATCACCCAAAAGCTAGATGAAACAGACAAAAAAAGCAAGACAAAAGCAAGACAAAAGCAATCGCGGTACTCTGCGCGTATTGTATAGTGATTAGCATGCGCAGGGTTTTTCATTTAAGGGTAGTAACGTAGCAATACATCCCCCCTTCCCCCATGTGTTTGTGTTTGAAGAAAAACAAGCTATGCAATGTGTGCGAAAATTATACAAAGACATCGCTCACAACGAACTGTTTTTGCTCCCCAACTTTCCAGGGGTAACGGTAGGAAGTAAATCGTTCTAGGAATGCAATATCAGGGTCGCTTTTTTTCGTTTTTTGTTAATGTTTGTCTTTACCAGTTTTAACTTGTTTACATTTTACATGAATATGCATGTTGCGCGCGCAGGGTGCTATTGAAGTACAATAGCTAGCTTTCCGTCATCACGTGCGTTATTTTCCTGATAATCTTTTTTTTTTTTGACAAAAAAAGATTTACTGGAACGGTGTGGGGTCGCGTACGCTGTAAAAGCGAATGGTCGTTGCAATAGTTTCATTTGTCAAAACAGCGCTCGTCCACTGTACTGTCCCCATACTCGTCTTTTTGATCTTTTCTTCCCCAGCCCACCTCGCATTATTAGTAGGGACTACCCCCAACCCTTCTCTGTGAGCTCGTCTATGCTTGTAGGTCCCGAACAATAACCGTATGCGCACTGCTGATGCAGGTTCACGGATGACGTAGACGCTGGATTTCGTTCCCGCTTTATCGTATATCCGCTTTATGGCACATGTTCCCTTTGACTATATAGCTCTACTTATAGTGGGGACCTCACAGGACACGAATGAAGTAGGAACGCCTTAGCTTTATTAATTTTGACTTAAGTGAACGAACTAGTTTTATCTTTTTAACAACAGGTGCTGTTTCCCTTAGCAGTCTATTATATTTTTGAGACATTGCGCCAGCACCAGAACTCGAAGAAACCATGCTCTTTTTTTTTTCACAATTCAAATGAGTCCACAACCCGTGCTAGCTAAATGGTAAGGACTCGGTTGAAATGCCTGACATCTCTGAGCGCACGATCAAAATTTGTTGCCGCTACAGCTTGAGAGGGCTTTCTTCATCCACGTATCGTATTGTCTTGATGCTCCGAAGTTGGTGGCGTAGTGCCGTGACCAACTTGAGGGAACCTGCAGAGGATTTAAGACATTTTGCATAGCACTGAGGAGCGTCGGTGGAAGTCGACAAACGCAGACTCTGCCGAGCTAGTCGTCGGTCTATAGACACCCGTCAGTGTTTTTCCTGGCCGGAAGACAGCGCTCTCCAAGGTCAGTCGGTGCATGGGATCGAGACACGTAGGCGGAAGAGCGCAGCGCGAAGATATCCGCAACAATTCCTCTTCGAGTTTGACGTCGCAATACACACTCCAGAGGCGCCTACGTTGTTTACGAAGGGAGAGTCTAGACGGTTGATCAATGTTGCCGCGCGCGCAAATAACAAGGGCGCGAGGATGAAGTGATCACAAGCATCTGGAACGAGGAAGAAAAACGAGCGGAGGCGCGAGAAGTGAGCGACAGCGGGCTCATCCAGTTGTTCTGTGATGCTGCCGTCGCTTCCATGTCGGGGCGCCACGAAGTTTCGTGCTTGCTCAGCACTTAACAAAGAGGTCAGCAGAGCGGCAGGATGTCGTGGGTGGCTCTGTCAGACGACGCCACACGAAAATGCCTACACACGTCGAGTTGGTCCCGAAGACTGGCTTATTTTTTTTCTTGAATTCAAAGCATGCCATGTGTAAATCAGACGTATTCATTCAAAAACCAACCGTAAATAGGTGGCCCGTTCACACGTCGACCTCAATGACAGAGTAGTTCGCTTTTTCACACTTTATAGGAACAAGTTCGTGAACACATGACGACAGCTTCACTTCAACCCGTAACAAACACAAATACGTAATAGACGACCAGGCAAGTGCTTGTCCTGTCGGCTCTCGTGTGTTTCCTGCTCTGAAAGTATGCCTTCTGACGACTGTCCGTATCTACGCAAGCAAGACAGTTGAAACCGTTAGCGATCATCCTCGCATACATTTCAGATACTGAAAGTGAAGGGGACGCCTATGTGACGGACCGACTTTAGGCACGCCTCGCGTCATGCTTTTATACTTGCGCGTGTAAGATGAATTAGTATCTTGAACATTGCTTACTTGCCTCCTTTTGTGGTTATTTCTGCCCAATACTATGGGGTTGTAGTAGCTGGCCTAACAAGGTCGAGTCCTCTTGTATAAACGTTTGTTGCTAAGACATTCCTTATCCGACGATTTCTCATCTCATTAAGGATCCACCACCAGTAACGTCTGTCCCGTACAGATATGGCAAAACGGCAAAACATGCCGCATTCACTCACCTACAGTCAAGAGATTATCCCAGGCTGCAGTGCTATACGTAAAATAACCTAAGTCAATAAAGTGCGGGTCTGCACGTCTGAAGTCAGAAAGAATCACTAAATATATCCCACAAGACATGTATTCTATACATTTGCGTATGATCTGGTGGTAGGGTATCTTGGCCCCTACTGGGCACAAACATCAGCTTCCCTGAAATCCCCGCTCGCTCAGATACATCAGCGTATGCCGAGTATCGGGGCCTTTGACACTATGGCCAGCCCTCTAAGGTCAGTCATCTACTATGTTATTTTACTGTGTGGTGATTGCTCAGCCACTCATTGCATTTTTCTATTATGCTCTTTTCCGCGCAATGGTGCGAGAAAAAGTCTAAGCCCGTCGGCCTGCCTGTGACAGCGTCAGTACACGCGAACCTAAGAAATAAAACGAAAATTATAAGCATTTCAAGATGATGTTGGCTTCCGCCTGAGACAGACCGCTGCCCCCACGCGACTGGCCTTCCAAAAGAAAGCTGCCAACCCCCCCCCCCCCCCCAAGTGATCGGGCCTAGAAATAACTGCTTGCGAAAAGGGGTCATGACGAGACGCGACGACTGGCCGCTGCCAGTCAATCTGGCAGCGATGAAATACAACAATAACGACAAAAGAAAAGAAAAAAGCTAAACTTGGAGCACGCAAAACAAACATGAACCACTGGACAGAAGTGATGGTCGTTACGAAATTCTCGCGTCAAAACATATCCTTTTTAGGGCGCTTATGGTGAAGAAATGTGTCATTGTGGACCATTATTGGAAAACGTCTTGTGGTCGTTCCGTCGTTTCCATCCTTGATAATTCGTTGCTTCGTATGTGACATTTACAACGAAAAAAAAAGGGGGCTCTTTAATGTAAGCTGTCCCGGGACAATCAATTTTCGGAGTGAACACACGTGCAGGCACTCAGCAGCCTCAAGAAAAAGAAGAAAAAAAACACGCGACTCCCGGAATTCCTCCTGTTTGCCAACAACACAGCGTGATTAAGACGTCGTTGGTACTCTAGCGTGTGGGTATGAGAAGGCGTGGCGTTTCTGTTTTATAAGAATGGGAAGTCATGATCGACGCGTAAATATAGATGTAGTAAAGAAAACTGATGGCGGTCGATTAGGGTGTGCCGTGGAGAGGCATTTTGTCAGGAAACGCTTGTGCGTCCTTGCACATGTACAGCACGCGATGTTGTTGCATAAAAATGCAGTCTTCATTACACGCGTATCGAATATTCAAGGACAGTATAGCCGATGTCTTATATCGTGTACACGTCTAAATTATTTTCTTCCCCGGATCATTAATGCAATTTACCAGGAAAAGATGATAGACTTGTTTTATTGAAGAAATGATAATTAACAGAAAAGGAGTAACCATCACAGGTACCAACGCAGATAACAGGCAAAGTGATTTATGAAACCTCTGACGTAGATAATGTCTTTGTATGTACCACTATTCTGAGACACAGGAGTAGTGGTGAACAACGGTGTTTTCAACAACAACAAAAAAACAAACATGGAAACATTGTTAAAAGAGAGATGCAAAAAAAGGCAGGGATGTTAACAATACACACGTCTGGTTTGCAATCCTGCCATTTTGAGCATCACAAATGTAAAAGAGGACTTGCATGGCGATGTTTATGGTGATAGGTGAAAATAATACAGCGTCAAAATGATGCTCAAAGGCGGACGCAGGGTTCTCCAATAGAATTGATTGATTGATATGTGGGGTTTAACGTCCCAAAACCACTATATGATTATGAGAGATGCCGTAGTGGAGGGCTCCGGAAATTTCGACCACCGGGGGTTCTTTAACGTGCACCCAAATCTGAGCACATGGGCCTACAACATTTCCGCCTCCATCGGAAATGCAGCCGCCGCAGCCGGGATTTGAACCCGCGACCTGCGGGTCAGCAGCCGAGTACCTTAGCCACTAGACCACCGCGGCGGGGCTTGGAGTTTGGAGGGAGGACGAAGTTTAAAGATTTACTGCATCCTTCCCCCCTTGCCGCCACCATCCTGTGTGTACGCCTATGAAGATGTTTTATAAAATGAAAAAAAAAAAGGGTATCCAATTGAAGTAAGCGCAAGTTCGACTTAAAGATCTCACTAACCTGCGAGTAAGATAAACTAGATACTGTTCGTACCATATACTGTGCAACGACAGATATTCCAACTGCGCTGCAAATGCTCGCCGAAGCAGAGCCCCTCGCATACCAACAGAATTGTTCGTTTAAAATTGTTTCCCCTGAGCAGATCTTCATGCCTGGTTTCGGTCGCCAGCCTTTTCTATTTAATGACACGGATCACTGTTGAAAGAGACACGTGGAACCTGGTGGGGTGAGGGTGTTGCTTTCTTTATGGTGACCGGAAGCCTGTTTACAAACGTGTCTGCGCGAAGGGTGCAGAAATAGGTCCACGGCCGCTCGTAGGCGTTCGCCTAAGCGGGCGATAAAACGGATCCCCGCCTCGTAGCAGCCGCTGCAGCAGCGCGCGAGCGTGAAACAAAAGCAAGCGGCGCGCCGCAGACAACTCGAGGCAACGCCGTCCGACACACCCCGTTCTGCTTCACCTTCTGGGCGGCAGCTGAAGGCTGAGCAGAGCACTGTGACCTGGATCAACAAAGCGCCGTCGCCGGCGGCGGCGAAGCATACGCATCGCGTAGCACGCGCCACACAGGCCGATCCGCCAAACGGCCCGGGCGATCCCTTTCAATTATGTAACCCGGTGGACCCGCTCGACAGCTCGTATATCAGAGGACAGGCTAGGACACGACTGCTTTGCGAATGCCTTTGCTGTGCGAAAGGGTTGGAATGTGCCTCGTGATGGGTTCGCACTTATAACTACTTCGGGGGAGTGGGGGGATATGTGACACAATTAATTAATCGGAGGATTACTTTTCGTCTTCTCTTCTGTACGGTGTAGCTGAGAGGCCGACTTGCTGTTGTGCATCGAACAGAAAAGAATCATAAGTACAAGATAGTGCGGTTTCAACACTGGACAGAGAAAGAACGCCGATGCACCTTTATCTGAACTGTGTTGAATCCGTGCTATCCGGTATTTCAGAATGTACTAAACAACTAGATTAGTGGCCACCTATGTTAAGTGTCCCAACTCTACAGGAACCAGACCTGGCAGCACAGAATGAATCCCGGCACGCAGTTAGCAACGCTGAACATGGAGCCGAATCATACATGTATACCACGTCATTAAGCATTGAACTACTGCTTTGACCACTCTTGTGCTGTTATCGTTTCTCGTAAATGGTGTTTTCTATTTCTACCTTGTTATACGCTATAGACGAGAAACAATAGCAAATGTCTTAGGCCTACTGTGATGCCTTCATTCGGAAAATAAATCTGCTCCGATTATTGCTAAGCCGTCACATATGCACGGAGGAACGCTAAGCACCGATACTTACAAGCCACCGCTGTCGTCCTATATCAACACAGTGCAGTATAACTGCATAGCCCAGAATCTTCCGCAAGCAGACATACAAACGATCCTGCATGCGGCGTGACGATAATGAAAAGGCTGGGAAATATGAACGCGTTTTGCTGAGAGGATCTATGTGGTCGCAGAAGAAAATTTGAAAACAGAACTGGACCTGCATAAAAAAAAAAACGTGCGGTTTATATTATATTTCATTCTGCCCCTTCAGCCACCGAACAGCTTATTGGACGCTCCTGCCACCAATTTTCTTTCGCGATTTTCTGGCATGAGTGACTTCAAGGACATTTTTTACTGGCTGGTATAGACATGAGCGAAACTAAAGGAGCAGAAAACTCGTAAACTGCAGATTTTGGCCGCAGTTCCAAACACATCGTGATCCTTCACCTGTGCGCTTTTGCAGTGTGGTATACCCAGTGACTCGAGTTATGTCAAAGTAATCTGCTGGCGCTAGACGTTCGCATCCTGCTGCATAAATTCTGCTCGCGTTCCACAGTGTATGGAGGAGTCTACGTGTGGTACGCGACACGAACGCATGCCACTTGGCGACTGTGAACGGTATAAGAGCAGATATCAATCTTTGTCGCGCAGGCAGCTGGTATCTTTGATGGCATTGGCGAACGATAGGTATATTGAGAATGCATGTGCCGCCAGAGACGTGCCCGGTTTTGCCAATGCGCCCGATGAGGTCGCTCAAAAATGCGATCACCCGCTATCAACAACAGGAGGCGACCCACCGGATCACACGTGCGTCCCTCGAGTGAAAGAAAAAACAAAACAAGAGAGAAACCTGCCACGAAAGCATTAAGTATAACGTTCACCCAAAGTCGAGTCATTCTTCACATCACTGAAGTGATTGTGTATGCGGCAAAGACTACAACTATAGTTGCATCCAAGCCGCTTGTTAGTCCACCGACGTGTCGGTCGGCGATGCTCTACGGCAACGATGGCTCGATTGCGCTCGGACGAAGCCTCCGCCCATTGCCGCAGCGACACGGATGCAGCGCTATCGGTTGACACATTTGCACAACAGGGACGTACAGCTCGCTCTGTCAAGCTCGTGAATACGATATGTTTGTGGGGCAAGGAGAGCGACGTGCAGCCTTCCTTTCCAGCGTCTGACAGTTTTTTTTTTTCTATTCTTTATCTGCCTACGGCGTAATATAATATAGAGCAGCAGTGAGTCGCCCTTATGCACCACCGTAGAGAAGAGCTGAGCGATGGCAAACCCCAACCTAACTGTTTGTGCATTGCCCCGCCACGGTGGTCTAGTGGCTAAGGTACTCGGCTGCTGACCCGCAGGTTACGGGATCGCATTCCGGCTGCGGCTGCTGCATTTCCGATGGAGGCGAAAATGTTGTAGGCCCATGTGCTCAGATTTGGGTGCACGTTAAAGAACCCCATGTGGTCGAAATTTCCGGAGCCCTCCCCTACGGCGTCTCTCATGATCATATGGTGGTTTTGGGGGTACATATCAATCAATCAACTGTTTGTGCATTCACATACTCTTGACAGACATAACGCAACGCCAAATTAACTATACGTACCTCGGGAAATTGGCTGATCTATGGGATTGAACGTCCTAAATAGACTGAGGCTATTAGCCATAGCGAAGTGGAACCTTTTGTATTTCTCTAAATGCATTCGCCATGGCCGGGATTGAGCCCGTGTCTTTCGGCCAGCAGCTCAGCACCGTAACGACGGGGCCTTGTGAAGATGACGGCCTTACAACGAGCCATTCATACTTGCAGATGTGCACCCGGATCAGCAAGAGATGCATGACGTACGAGCTCCAGATGGGAACAACAGCACCACGTCAGCGAACCCTGCCGCGATAGAGAGCGCCGCATATGCAGGGCACATTCACCGCGAAAAGAAAACACCAATAGGCAAACACCATTGTGTCTTGTAGATGGTGCGACAGCAAACAGTAGTGAGGAATGTATATATTTATTATATTAAACTGCAACGACACCTGCTTACTATTATACGCAAAGGACGACATTAAAGACCACAAATACAGTAATTGCTCAGATTAAACGACCCGGAACAACGATATGATTATCCCGGAAAGTTCGACCACTTGGGGTTCTTTAAACGTAGACTTAAATCTATGTACACAGGCCCCGAGCATTTTGACCTCCACTGAAAATGCGGCAGCCGCTGCCGGGTTCCGATCCCGCCCTCTGTGGTTCATCAATCGAGCGCCGTAAGCACTGGACCACTATGACGGGCGACCCCGATTATATGTGTGCGCAGCGTATGAACAGCGCACAATCTCCCCGCTTATTTAATTCGCGCGGCTGAAGCTTTCGCAACCCGTGGTATACGGCGCACGCGGCGTTAGAATACCTAATCTACCACTCTGACTGCGCATATCTAATCACAGAATACGCTGCACGTGTCCGGATACGACGCACACGGGCGAATACCGAAGAAAGAAGAGAACAGGAAGCCCTGCCTGACGCGATATATTCGTATACGAGGCGATAACCCCGCGCGTTCTATGTCGTGCGTCGCCTAACGGGACGCGGTCCAGGGCCAGCGCAATAGAGACGCCACCAGCCGTGCCTCGAGGTGAATCCGAGTTCAACCGAGAAGCGCGCGCACCTTCCTTTGTCCGCGCTTGCTTCGCGCTATTCAGCGCCGCTATAATCACAACATCTTGGCGCTCCCCTGCTTATTCTGCGCTTTAGTATTCTGAAATGTGCCTGCCGAATGTTTCCTTCCTCGCTTCAAGGACTACGAAGAGACTGAGGCCATGGGAACGGTGGTTGCTCTTCTCAAAACCTGGGCGTCGATGCACTTTTCCTATAGTAAAATGCTTCCACGTCGCGCTCCCCGGCTGAGATGCGCGCGACGTGAAGAGATCGACCCGATGAGAAGACGATGGAATTCTATCGACTTTAAGTAGGAGCATTAACCTTATTTGTTAGAGTCGTGTTGTGAACACTCCACCTCACACGCAGCGGTCTTTATCTCTGCTTCCCTTCCCCGTTTCCTTAATGCATTGAAGTTGCTGCCTTGATGAAGACATGAGGGCTGCTTGTCGAAGCGTTGGATCCAGCGACACCGCGTGTTGAAGAAATTTTCTGTTTTGTTTTACGTTTACAAGTCTCGTAATAATATTAAGTGAAAGGTGGTGTCTTTTGCAAGTCATTGCGCAAACCTGCTCTGATGAAATAATGATCAACAACCCCTTTGTGAACGCACATTATCCTTCCCTTCCCTCCATCTCTCATCTTCACACTCCCCCCTTCCGATTCACCCAGCGTAGGGTAGCAAACCGGGCACGTGCCTGGTTAACCTCCCTGTCTTCTCTCGTCGTTCTTCCTTCCTCCAGCCCGAATTCTCCTGCATACTTTACAGTCCAATGCAGGGAGACGCAAGCTGTACGTGATGGATTCCCTTGAATTACGAGAGGATTGTCATTCAGTATATTCTCCGCTATACCGCGAGGTTTCGAAAGATAACGAGGCAAGCTATCGTATACGAGACGCGCTAAGTAGCGAGAATTAGGGCCGAACAGCTCGCGGGGGAAAAAAGAAAATAGCGAAGAGGGGGAGAACGATAGCCGGAGTCCCTCGTAACGGTTCGGCACCATTGTAAGCGGCGTCCTCGGCGCTTCGCAGTGAGAGCGTTATCACGAGGAAACGCTTAGGGGGAAGACCCGCAGGGCGATGACGGCCCACCTAACGCAGCAAGTCGCACGCGAGCCGTGCGGGTGAGTTGAGGCTGTTGTTCCGGTTTACAGCACCCATCGGCTTACGTAAATACTCGAAGAAAATTCGGGTCACTCGCCGCGTTTCGTCAGAACACCACCACGACATGGAAGCGAAGGGGGAGGAACTTTTGCTTCGCGTGTCCTCACGACAGAGGGTCGCGCCGCTTGCCTTGGGAAAGAAGCCCTTTTCGATCGCCGCTGCCGATTGCAGAAGCCGCCGGTTCAAGGGACTGTGCGCCGTCGCATGTGGTTGCTTGTCGCGAGGCCATCGGGTATGTGTCGGGCATAGGACATCGGCGGTGGAGACAATGTGTGCCCCTGCGTGCGTGGTATAGATGGGAACGCTTGCACGCTAAGCTGTAGCGGCGCGCCGATGTCGCTGGAAGAGGAAACCTTGTAGCGTAACTATCGCGGCACGCCCGAACAAGGGCTCGGAGTGCAGAAAATGTACTTGAGAAGTGGGTGTCACACCGATTTGCTACGTGTGTACTTGAAACGAGACATAAATAGAAGAAAGAAAGGAGGCTCACGGGAAGGAAGAGTGAGTAGTGAGTGAGTGAGTGAGTGAGTGAGTGAGTGAGTGAGTGAGTGAGTGAGTGAGCCAGTCCTCACTGCCTCCTCAGAACAGCTCGCTGCGCTTAGATACCATTGATATGGAATTCCCCGTTGTAATCACATATATATCTATACTACGTCATTGAACGAAAAGATTATATATATATATATATATATATATATATATATATATATATATATATATATATATATATATATTGTTACGCATGCCAGGAATGACAGATTGGCCAGGAATGCGACAGTCAGTCGAGGCGTATGTGGCCAGCTGCACACAGTGTCAACGCCACAAACGCCCGTCTACTGCTCCGGCTGGTCTTCTACAGCCCTTGCCACCTCCAAGCACACCTTTCCAACAGGTGGGCATTGACCTCATGGGCCCTTTTCCAAAGTCGGCTAAGGGCAATCGCTGGATAATTGTATGTGTCGATTACCTCACGCGCTACTGCGAGACGGCGGCCATACCAACCGCAACTGCCAGCGACGTCTCTGCGTTCCTGCTGCAGCACGTTATCCTCCGACATGGCCCACCTCAGGTGATCATCAGTGATCGTGGGCGACAATTTACGGCAGACATAGTAGAAGAGCTGCTTCGAATGAGTGAGTCCCGAAATCGTCACTCGTCGCCATACCATCCGCAAACAAATGGGCTCACGGAGCGCACCAACCGAACAATTGTAAACATGCTCTCTATGTATGTGGCATCCGACCACAAGAACTGGGATGCCGTGCTACCATTTATAACGTACGCGTTCAACACCGCTAAGCACGAGACAACAGGCTATAGCCCCTTTTTCTTGATGTACGCACGACCGCCACGGCACACACTCGACACAGTTTTGCCATTCTCGGCGCACGAGAACCTCTCGGTCACCGAAATCCTCTGCCTTGCAGAAGAGGCGCGTCGTATTGCTCGTCTACGCACTTTGGCATCACAGGAAAAATCGAAGGTACGCTATGACGTCCGCCACCGGCCTGTAACTTACCACCCAGGCGACTTAGTGTGGCTGTGGACTCCGGTACGAAGACGCGGGTTATGCCAAAAGTTCTTGGCCACATACGACGGACCGTTTGTCGTTTTCGACAAAATCACGGAAGTCACATACACAATAGCTCGCCTCACGAGAAGTGGTAGAAGAGCCGCTAAAACCCAAGCAGTCCATGTCGCTCGACTGAAGTTGTACACACCAAAGTGAATCGGTTACCTCGCCCGGCGGGCTTCGTCTGCGAAGGGAGGAATGTTACGCATGCCTTGGAAGAAAACGAAGATGGGTAAACATGCTGGTTGCCCCAAGCTGGAGGAAGAAAGAAGACGACGAGACTGCGATCATCAACCTGTTGGCCGCTCCGGCGCTTCTCTTCGCGACCAAAATAAACGGCCCCCTTCAGCCGTATACGTCCTGGTCCTCCTTGTGCGTAACAATATATATATATATATATATATATATATATATATATATATATATATATATATGAGTAGTGGCTATCGTTTCTTGGACGTACAAGAGCTACGAAATAACGTCACCGAAGCCCCTTTTTGAGCACAGGCTTGCGAGGTGAAAACACCACGTTGATTAGGAACAAGTAACAAGCAACAAATAACAATGGTTTCACGTGGGTCGATGAGGTAATAACGCTGCATCCGTCAAGCTTTTCGCATTGGTGTTTTCATCACACAGTCATATTCAGAGGTTCTTTCCTTAATATCACCCACGCTCGTATTCTTGCAAGTCTGTGCCCGTTTTTATACCTGCGCTGTAAGCAGGATTACGGTTACATGTAAATAAAAATTATACATTGTGTACCTGAGATTTCGTCCACAGTTACTCACAACTCTGACATTTCCTAGTACGTCAACATCATACTTTTCTTTTTCAAAGATCTCGTTACACAAAGTAGCTCCTCCCAGCTGCGACGCACTCGACCGGAAAACCACAGAAGGCCAGTGACTTCAACGCACTCTGCAACACGGAAACGCTCAACAGCGGCGAGACCACAGTAGCTTCACCCCGTTATCGAGTATGACGGAAGGCGATGTGGCCTTTCTTCCCCGCTGCAAACATCTTGAGAGATCTCTTCGTCGTCCCACTAAACGATTCCGCGATGTCGACGTGAAAGCGGAGCAGCTAGTGGGCTGTGCCGCACGTGCCAAGGGTCTTTCTTTCCCATGATAAGCACGTGCAGTCACGTAACACGCCGCTACATAGGCTTCATTGTGCAAACATAGAGAGAAACAAACTGCTGGGTCGTCTTCGCCATCGTGCGCCGCCCACGAAGACGTCAGCATACAAATTTTTGAGGCGGGGTGTGGAACAAACACGTGCAAGCAGGGACGTGACGACTCAATAGCCGCTCCAATGAACAATGAAGACTCTATAAAGAGTTCGTACGGCAAATCGGTCCAGATGGATGGTGTTCATGGTGGTGAATACAAGACAGCACTGACACAGGGACAAAACATATTGAAGATGCGAGTGCTATTATGACGATGGTAATGATCCTTAACGAATGGCTCGTGTCCGTACAGGGTGGTTTGCCAAGTTCAGTTCATATGAAATTTGAACTGTGTAGAGTACTAACGAACGATTAAACAGAAAATAAAATCGTATCTGCTGTCGTCAGCTTCCTCCTTCATGTGTTAGCACTGTGTAACATCTTTTTCCTTGTCTTTTTGTATACCAAGAGCAACCGCTATCATATTTGTGCGTTACATTCCCACTGTAGCAGATATATATGGATCCCACAAATCAAATCGTACGCCTTTAGCATTTTTCAAGTGCTGTTTTCGGGAGCGGAGTGAGGCATATAGAGTCTGCAGACCGAAGAGAGATGCAGAAAAAAGAAAGAAAGGAAAAGCATGACGATGACATCTTTTTTGTTAGTTTTTGTTTTCCTTTTTTGCCGATCGAGTGGCTCGCTGACATATCTCGCGCTCCCGTCCTCTCAGACGAGAGTTCGTTAGTTCCATAACAAACCGGAGGTCGAAGGTTCTAATGTTCGGTTCATCTTTCTACGAGGAAACAAAATGGCCTCGCTTCCGCGTCGTTGCTGGCTTTAAAGTCACGATATTGACCCGGCCAGGCAGTACGATTCGCATAGAGAGTGGAAAAAGCCGCCGCGTTCCACTGACCAGGGGTCCACTCGCACTGCATGCATGCTGCAATATGGCTGCGCTGAGCAGATCAGACAAGGTGGCCAAAACTCGACGACTCGCTCTTACTGAGAATCCAGTTTCGAAGAGAATGTAAATGTATACCTAGGGCACAACCACTTCGTTATGCTGTGCACGAATGATATAAAATCAGGAAAACATGCAAGTGCAGGAAAGAAGACTTAAGCGGATTTCCGGGTAGCCCGTAAAATGGTTACTCGGGAGTTAATTATGTAAATAGGTAATCCCGCGACAAGTATTTATTGACCTTCGGCACGTGGAGTGTACGCCTCTGGTTGTAATAAAAACCCACTCACCGGTTCTGTTTAGACGTTGCGATACTTGTAACCATTGAGAAGCAGCAGACCGAAATGTCGTTTATTCTGTGGATGCCGGGAAGCCATAAATTTGTGTTCGCTCATCTTGACAAGTGCTCGTTAGTATGCATGGCAATGACATTTCAGGTCCACTAATACGCCCAAGAAGCATCACAACAATGGATTTCGCAGCTATTCAAAAGAAGCTTTCTTTATTACCTAGTACCGTTGCCCTCTTGCAGAAACTAGCATGCGCGTAGAAGAGTTAAACGTTTCTAATTTAGCTTACCATTCGGAGGGCGCGCTCGCCAAATTATAGCGTCGTTACCTCAAACAAAACTAGTGGTGGGCATGTGTCATCCGCTTGTTTTCGTCGGGAGCAGGCGACACTTGCACAGGTATACCTAATCAGAGATGACATCTATTCTGCTCAGGACACTATAGTCTATGAATTGGTCGACGTAGATTTTTTACAGCTTCAGAAAAGCTGCACGATTTTTTTTTGTTTCTTCTTTACAACGTGGTACGTAGCCCACACAGAGAAAAAGAGGCAAGATAAGCGCACGCGACCAGAGCCAGATTAATGAAGCGAGTGACCAATACCTTCTCAAAACAACTCCTGAGCGCCTGCGAAACCCGGAGCAGGCCACCGCTAATCCGGATCGGAAAATTTGCATAATCACGAGTTGCGGATCGGAAAAGGAAGAAATCGCTCTGATTCAGGCGAAATTCTGCCGGGGTGACGAAGCAGGTCGCGCGATGTCACGTATAGAATATTGTGAGCTCGCGAATGAGGCATGCATAGCACGCAGGTACGTTAAATGCGGTGTGAAGCGGGACATCTTTATAGCCCTGCTGCCGTGCACCCGATGGCCTGAGACTGCACTGTCGCGCGCATGGTCCATTGCGCCAAATCGGCCGGCCTTGCTCTGTCTGATAAATGCGATGCCCTCCATCACTCGCTTGCAGATTAAATTCTTGCACAGCTGCGACGATCTGTGACACTGAACACAAGACTCTGGCAATAGGTCAATAATTGAATATCGCCTCGCGGGTGACACATTGGCGTCCGCAGGCGAGGAAGTTCGCTCTTGTTCGCCTTCGATCGATCACCTTGTTTTTCCATCCCCCGCAAGCATCCTAGTTGTGCCACGCAATGATCAAGCGATATCTGCTGGTTTCCGCGAAGTCAGAATTAAAAGAAAGATATTCATCACCCCTCCAATGAGGATGGCTAATCTTTTGGACGTATATGTAGGTTGCATAGGTTTGGTACTATAGGACTGCAACGTTTGTTTGTGTGAAAGCCTAGGTACCTCATCGAACGTTAAAATCGTACTGTCGGCGTCTGCGTCGTTAACACGAGTGATGTGAACAAATCATCAGCTCGCGATGACGCCACATCTGACAGCGTCACGACGTCATCTCCAAAATTTGTGATGTGATCACGGTTTGCATTGTCACATAACCATAAACATCATGACGTCATTATGACATCGACGCGACACCATCGATTGGTCAAAAGTAGCCCGAACACACTGGAAGCAGAGCAAAACTCAAGTGGCTGTGCACGATGCTTGCACTGCCTCTGACCCTTTAGGGGGGGATAAACAACAAGAGGGAAGGCAGGGAGGTTAACCAGGCACATGCCCGGTTTGCTACCCTACGCTGGGGGAATGGAAGGGGGCATAAAGATGAGAGAGAGAGGAAAGAGAAGAGAACGAGAGAGAGAAAAAACAAAAAAAAGGAGGATTGTCAGTTAATCGGCTGGCGCGTATGCAGTGGTGGCACTGCACAAAAGTTGAAGGTGGTCACGTAGGCCTGTAGTCCTCTGACCCTTTAGGCAGCAATAAAACCGCACTAGCTGCGGGAACCTTTCGGAGGGCAACGGGAAAGAATCAATACATCGACTGAGAAGGAAAAAAAAAATAAGGAAATGAATTTTGAGGCGAATGCGCGACTGACCCTGCTCGTTTTGCCGGATATGTTTACGAGTGATTCATACTTGTTAACTGCAGCTTTGCAGGCTGTCTTATTTCCTTAAAATGAGTCATCCTTATCTCGTAGCACACAGAAAACGTTTTGAAATGCATGAAGTATATACCGCCCGAGTCGAGCACCATCTCGCTCGAACAGCTATTGCATACCCGCAGCCCAGCTGCACGTGTCGCAGCTGCGATTACCTGCTCCACCACACTGCATGCACGCTATGCCTAGAAGCAAATGTGGCGCTCCCAAGGGTGCGGGAATCGGAACTGCGCGAATACGCCAAAGAGCGTGCGCTCAATGGCTACAGGTAAGAAGAATAGGTGCGGCAAATGCGGTCTCGGATAAAGCCGTCGGAGCGAGGCGACCTTGTTTTCTTTATGGCCAGACGTTTTTTTGAGATACTGATCCGTATAAAAAGGCGGGAAATAAATGGAAAGCAGCGAGATAGATGAGGCGAAGAAAAGATGGCGCACTTATTTTTTTTACTGGCTTTTTTTTTACTTACAAGCGTTGATCCCTTGTGGCTTGGATGGCACCGAGTCCAAGGCCGTAAGCGTTTCTTGTACACAGGATTACCCGCTCGCACCTGCAGCGTCTGTGGAATCGGCGCAGCAGCCGAATCGGCCATGTAGATAAGGCATACGCCGACGCCCGGCGTCCTTGGCGGGTATTAATGCGCACAACGACGACAGTCACACCTCTCCCGAGGCACGGTGCTGTGCGCGTGTGTCCTAATTAACGCCACAGCCTTTCATTAACTCGTGAACACTGGCGCGGAAGGCGCACCCTTTGCATACTGCCACCGTTTCGTACATTACGTGTCGGAACCAGAGTGCGCAGCTGCATGCACGAAGACGACCGCACGGACACACGCAGTCACCAATAACGGGATAACTTTGGTTTCTAATACAGACTTCAATCAGTGACCGGAATTAAAACCGGCTCCATTTCGAGAAGGAGTCCGTCTCCTTTATACATCGCTTAGGTATTTTTGCGCTGTAAAAACGAACGAAAGAGGGGGGATTGATCGAGTGCTTCTTCGCTTTTGTTATACGAAACCAAACAGTAGCAACAGACAATGAAGCCATGGAAGGGATAAGGTGTGTTACATGTATGTTTAACTAAGCTCTAATTAGGTCCTAAATGGAAAGGAATCAAGATGTATTAAAAATCAACCCAAAGGTAGAAACCACACCCACAACCTTCAGATAACGTGTGCTACCGATTGAGTTGCAGCGGTGGTTGCTATTCCACCCGCTTTATTGAGTATTTGCATTTGTGCAACAATCCTCGGAGTATTAGCTATAGCCATCTTGAAACCGTGGTGGTGAGTGTGGAACACTATTTTTATTCATTTTCCACCACATACGCACAGTCATCGGCAAGCTCAACTCGAACGTTCCCACGTGTGACCCGGGCCACTGTAACTGACGCCAGCCGCGAGGAGCTGGGTGCCGCACCGTGATAATATCTCAGTATGCTTGGATAGTATGTCGTCATGCATGGGTAACACCTCCGCAACAAAACCCAAGGCTGGGCGGCGCTGGCGTCGATGAAACTGTTTCAAGTCACCCTGCAGAGCGTTCGCGTTAAGCTTGCTGACGACTGTACGAGAGTGCAGCGAGTAACGCTATAGAAAGTGCTTGATGAAACTAAGATATTGTGTGCTTCTTTTGTGTTTACTCTTTTTTTGTACTTAGGCCGTCTATAGGTTTACACTGCCCAAAGCAAACTCACTAAAACAGGGGCACAGATTGCAGCCGCGATTGGTGCTCGACGCTCGCATATTGGGACGAACCGATCTACCGATAAATCGAATGCGCCTCTCCCGTACACAAACGGTACCCGAAGAAACGGCGCGGGGACGTCAGGAACAGGTTTACTGTCACGACGGGACGCAGAAAAGCGGATAAAAAAGAGCGCGATGCGCAGATATAGGAGGAGCCGATGACGCCGAGAATGCTCTCGCACGAAGAGCGATATAAAAAGAGATCGTGGTGGGCCCAAAGCCGAGTGCACGCGGAGGTCGTGTTTCGTGGCAGACGCACTTCCGACGTTGCAACCCTCCTCCTCCTCCGAGGCATCGGCAAACCACTTCCGAGTGAGAAGGGAGGGGCGGCTTAAAGCAAACGAAAGCGAACCCTGCAGAGTAGAGGGGCACAGGGAGGGAGACCTACTCCGCTCTTCCATCTTGCGCGGAGTCGGGAACGTGAACGATCAGCTGCGCACAAACGCGATCGAAACAGCGAGTGGCCATTACGTTGTCACGAGTGAAAGAGACACAGTACGGCAAAAAAAAAAAAGTGTTCCGTATACACAAAGTCAACGAGGAGCGCATGATTGATTGGCGTGCTTGTGGCTAACGCGGCGTGTAATAACCCGAACATTTCTCGCGAAAAAGCGCGCCCGCCCACTGAATTTGCTCACGTCAGAGCGAGCTTCCAATTCGTGGGTGATCGGGTTTATGCTTCAATCGTTTGAATGGCTCGGAGAAAGCAAATTACAAAATTACCATACATGAATGCGTAAGTATAAGGGGGCTTACGGCGAAAATGTGTCTTGTTCTATACTGCACAAGCAAATACAACTTTCCAAGAACGGTCATGTGCAACACCGAAACCCATTGCAACACAAATATATTAACATGAAGACAAAACTCACGTGCGGGCACTAAAGACGCGTTGTCATTGTTACTGCTTAAAGGTTGTGAGAAAGCTCTAACGGGCATGGAGAGATACTGGGAACCACAATTGCTGTTGCATGTAGTGCAAAACCAATTTTTATTCCTTTTAAGCTAAGCAAATCTTTCCAGTAGTATACCGGTCACTACAGTCCGTAATAACGGACTGTACCTGCTCGTTATTTATAAATATTAATAGATAATTAATTCTAATTTTCGTGAGCATCTAGCTCTTCCTTCATTTCGTGTTTCGGAGTATATTATTGAAAACACTGCTGTCACGCAAGTCATAACGACAGAGGACTTGTGACTGCACGCTTAAGAGCAGCACTGGCGGCTCGATCGACGATCGGTAGAACAGTCAAAAATTCACAGCATATCAACGGAGTGAATGATGATGAGTGGGGTGATGATGAGTGGGATGGACAGAAGCCCGTCCGTGCTTCCATCCATCCGTTCGGTCTTGCTTCCGTCCGTCCGCACGACCATCCGTGCGTCCATCCATGCGTCCGTCCATCTGTCCGTCCGTCTTCAAGTCGGTCTGTCCGTCCCTCCGCTCGTCCATCTAGTGAACACTCCAAGTACTGCCATCTCGCATCCCCTGTGGCACATACCCACTCTGCGCGTCCGTCCATCCATCCGTCCGTCTGCTAGTCTGTCTGTCCGTCCATCCATGCGTCCGTACGAGCATACGTACATCTATTGAACCCTCCAAGTACTGCCATCTCCTATCTCACATCCCGGTGGCTACGTACGACAACGACGGAGGATGGACAGACTTACGCCTTATAAGGAGCTTCGCCCCTAATATGTAAAGAGATTATTGATATGTGGGGTTTAACGCCCCAAAACCACCATATGATTATGAGAGATGCCGTAGTGGAGGGCTCCCGAAATTTCGACCACCTGGGCTGATCTAACGTGCACCCAGATCTGAGCACAAGGGCCTGCAACATTTTCGCCTTTATCGGAAATGCAGCCGCCGCAGCCGGGATAAATATGTAACGAGACTGCGTGTCACTGCGAACACTTGAAAGAACACGCGTAATGATGACTGCGATATTAAAGTTACGTAAGCTGAACGGAAACCATCTCGATAACGTTGCATCGTTCCACGGCTTCATCGCCATGAGTACGCTGACCGAACACGAACCGAACCATTAACCGAACCATATATAACCAAGCTATCCTTTACCGAGTCGCCCTACAACTTATATGAATGTATAGACACAATCTAACCCTGCCACTTAACCTTCTGCAAGTGGAGGGCGAATGCAAACGAAACAAAAACTGAGACGGCTTTTTTTATTATTATTCTTTGTCCCACGTTCCGCGCGAGTGAGTCTGACCCCGGGTGAGTTTATTTCACTTTGTTTTTCTCACGAGAAAAAAACTAGTTTCCTTCGCCATTTTCTCTGATCACGCGGTGCGTTTTGACCTTGCGCAACCTCCAACTAGCGAGCCGAAGCCACGCGACCGAATTCGGCGGAATCAAATTGCGAACACCGTAATCCGCCTCGAAGAATCGAAAGCAAAAGAGCCACGACCGAGGGAAAAGTTCGACCAAACAAACTACTTACAGCGGCGGTTACGTGTTTCACCTGCCTTTTTACCCGTATGTCGCCTCACGACACTATACGTTCCCAGATCACGTAGAGGGCCAACGTCAGACCTCTTACGGAGCTTCAGTATATGCACGCGCATGCCGCGTCGACCCAGATGCATGCCTTTCGCCAGTCTCGCTCACACGTCGTCTCGGTTGTTGTCGATGCTGTTTTTTGTTGCTAGCTACAGTCTTCTCATCTTGAGTGCCCGCCCGCTGAGAATCCAAATCGGGGAGAGGAAATCGAAGTCCGGTATACGGCGCTTAGCTCGTCGTGACCGTACCTGGTCACGCCGCGGGTGATCCTCGCCGTGAACGGGTCACACTCGGTTAACTAACCATTCCGAACCAGGCGGATACGTGAAGGCGCCATTTGTAACACGTGTTCCGAGATCCGGATACACGAAGCGAGAAGAGAAATCGGCGAGGCGTGCGTGCTATGCGTGCTTGGCTGAATTGAGAGTAGATCGCCCCCTTACCACTTCCGGTGTCGCTTCCGCACGCTGTCAACGCTGTCAGATCTTTGGCAAGTGCGTTACCCGTCGATTGCGGCTCGTAGCAGTTTCCTTACGGGCCTTCCATCACGTTTCCAGTTACGTAACGAGATCACGCAGCGAGAAGGCTTGTCGCTGTGACGAAGCGTTGAGCAGATCGTACGGAAGCCGTTCGCTTTAAGCACAATTAACCACGAGGCGGATGTTCATTACATGCGCTGTAAGTTAACGAGAAGCATAAGCAAACACTTCAGTTTTCGTAGGAAGTGAGAGAGAAATAGAACTTTTATCTGTAGCTGGAGATAAGTAAGACTCTCTGGAGCAGCGTAAGCACTCATCCGCAACGGCAACGCAATTCAAGAACAGCCGAGTGTTGATATTTCAGTGAACGTTGAAGAGCATCAAATGGTCAGAATTAGTTCAAGATAATACGGCGCAACTCAAAATTATAACGTGGCCTTGGCATATATACTCTGGTGATTATTATTAGCAATACCCCTATACTACTCGACTACGTGATAATTATAGTGTAGCTGCATAATAAAAGCTGCGCTAACACAAACAATACTGTAGTAGACGCAAACATAAGCACCAAGGATGGTGTACGATGTACGTATACAATTAGTGCCACGTTGTCATTATTTGTTATAGGGTCGAGTAATGTCGAACGTCATGCATCTGTACCGTATCAGCTCTTAAACACAAAAATAATGATAGAGTGTACTGAGAACGTGAACGCGTGATTTAGTAGTTCTATTGTAACTCTATCGTCATCGAAGGAATGCCTGAACGTAAGCTTACTTGTTTTCTTTTTGTTTTTATATTTTCTTTTTTTTCTTTGAAAGCTCTATACAAGCATTTCTTTGAAGTAAACGTTCTATCATTTACAATTAAGGCTGCTGCTTTATAAAGAACGTACAATTCAATCTGAAACCTAAGTTCAATGGGGGATTTTACACGAAGAGGAAAAAAAAAGATAGGTTGTTTGTTATTGTTACAGCTCTGTGCTTCAATTCGCACCTCATTCGAATGTCAGACACACCGCTGGCAAACGTATTCGAGGCAATCAAGCGAAAAATAATAATCAGACAACCTTCCGCTTTCCACAGGTATTCTGGAAATGGTGATTTTTTTGTCCCCAGATAGTTCTCAGACTTTTCTACATATTTCAGCGTGGAAGTAAGGAGGACTACGTTAACACCCTTTGTGTCATGAGTCGTTTTGTATAATACTGTATCTTCGATGAGAATAAAAATTACAATATTACAAAGTTGAAAGAACGGCACGTGAAAGCCACTGCAGCCTACGTGTAACGTACTTTCATCATTTCTACTTATGCTTCCCGGAAAAGGCCGAATTGGCTGGGGTCTGCTTTTCGAGAATATCGCAGTAATCCTGGCGCAGAACATGCGGCAGGGATTGAATTAAAGCGGCTCCGCGAGGACTGATCGTCTCACCGCAGCAGTATCTCCTTGAACGCCTGCCAGGAACCCAGCCCACGAAATTAAGCATGCTATCATTATCGGCTTCTGTTCTTTTTTCGCATTTGCGTCACGCAATTTAGAGAAGCGATTCCTGCTCGAGTACGCGAATGCGCCGAAAGAAAGGAGGCATCGCTTCTAAAATGATACCGAGTGCGAATTGAGATATTATACAAAACACCCCTTCGACAGTTGGCTGTGAATAAGTAGCATGCCAAGCAATGTCGCCCAAAAAGGTGAACAAAAACGCCGACCTTGGGAGAAGAAAGAAAGGAAGAAAGAAAGAAAGAAAGAAAGAAAGAAAAAAGAAAAATAAAGAACGAAAGAAGGAAAGGAAGAAGGAAAAAAAGAGAGAAAGAAAAAAGAAAGAACAAAAATGTTCAGAAATTTCTAGTACCCTTTACAAAGTGGAAAATGATCACATTAAGTTCGATTTTTCAGCCTCGAGGGAGACAAGTTCGCTTGTCGAAACGCCGGCTTGAGCACACATCAAATGCTGCATTTCATGGCTATTTATCACGGCCTCCAGTAAATTTGTGTTGCGACGAAGTATCGACCTTCGATAACAGGTGCACTGAAGTGCGTGTGCATAAGTTTTTTACATATCAGGCATTACGGTACACCCTCATCATCCTCGCAGATGGCGCTGCCACGGTGGTCTATAGTGGCTCAGCAGCAGACGCCATCAGCTGCTGCCTGGGTAGAGTGTACTAGAAGCTTTTAGTACACTCTAGCCTGGGCGCAACTGTTGCCAGACTTGAGGCGGGGGTTTCGCTAACTCTACCGGCTCAAGGCTTAGGGAAACAATGCTACCACTCTAAATGCATGTATTTTGCTGTAATGTCAATTTATAAAAAAAGAATGAGTAAGAAACGCGTTCAATTATAATACAAAGATAGGCATTTCTTAACCGCAATTGCGAATACTCTCGTTAGCAGGCGCTTTTCTCGATCCATGCAGTTCACTCAGGTGGAGGGAGCATTTCCGAGGCCTCCCTTGGCGAAGGAAGTGTGGAGGAGCGTTCATGAAATGCAGCGGCCCCTTGAGTGGAGGAGCACGCTCCGCCTTGACTTCGTCAAGTCGAGGGGAGCCCTTGAGTGAAGGAGCGTTTGTGAATACGGGCCTAAGGTACTCGGCTGCTGACCCGCAGGTCACGGGACCAAATCCCGGCTGCGGCGGCTGCATTTCCGATGGAGGCGGAAATGTTGTAGGCCCGTGTGCTCAGATTTGGGTGCACGTTAAAGAACCCCAGGTGGTCGATACCTCCGGAGCCCTCACTACGGCGTCTCTCAAAATCATATGGTGGTTTTGGGTCGTTAAACCCCATTTATCAATCAAGTACACCCTCATCGTTCTCGCAGATGAAAAAGACACGACCGGAAAAGCGACTTTTTTCTTATCTGTCATCCATGGCGCTAAACTACACACGCAGTTGTACGTCGACAACTTCAACGCGTTCGCTGGCGGCTTAGGACCGGCCGCCAGATGTTCAACGCACAGGAGCCACAGGTGCCGAAATGCAGAACGCATCCGTCATCAAGCATGACACCCCAAACGTTTCACTCGTTCGTCAAACACGTCGCATGATAATGACGTGTTCGATATATCGACGATTGGCATCGATGAAAATGTTTTCTTGCTCGCTTCTTACGTGGTAGCGATCAGACCAACATGCGAATCCATTTTTCGAGAAGGTAAGGATGGAAGACAATATACGAATATAGCTTGGGAAACATAATGGATAGCGACCTCGACGTTCTCTATCGCTCTATACGTAAACCGGCTCATTATTTATAATTTCTTATCTTTTCTTATCATTTTTCTTATCATTTCTTATCATTCTTTATCATTCCGCGTATGGAACCACGCATTGCGGACACGACTCAGTTATTATCAGGGGGTAAACGAATACGTGATCACGGACGAAGCATCGGTTGGCACATCGCGCCGAGCCAAGGTCTGGGCTTCCGCTGCAGCAGCCGCGACCTTCGTATAGCCCGTAACGCGAGAGGCAGGCACCCGTTTAACGCCATTCTTCATTAACATTTCAGTAACACGGCGCAGGAGTTTGGTTGCGTCAGTGGTCTTATGTGCATATATACGACGGCAACTGTGGTGGCCCAGTACAGGGGTATCTGGTAGCAGTACCTGCTTGCTTGTTAGTCTGTCTGCTCGTCAATAAAAGTGCGTACTGCCACAACGTCATGAGAGCTATTTACATCCAAGCTCACTCATGAGCCCATGAGCCGGCTCACTCAGACAGATCGAGCCGTGAGACTGAATGAGTGCACGTGATTGATACTATGATGAGTTACAGTCCGCCATGACGTCCGCCTTGATTACAGTCATACTATGATGAGTTACCAGTATATATATATATATATATATATATATATATATATATATATATATATATATATATATATATATATATATATATATATATATATATATATATCATGGCTCCGAGCCCCTGTCTCACCTAAGTCCGCTGAGACTCCAGCGAGAAGCAGTTGAAGAGGGAAGTTTCCCATCATGCCTCTCTCGGGTGGAAAGGGTAGAAGAAGGGAGCACGTGGGGGTTTTTCGCACATGCCCACAGTATGTGAAAGATGTCACTGGTCTTCCCACAGTGGAGCATCACCAATCCGTCTTTAGATAGAAGTGCTTTGTAATTGCAGGACATATTATGGGGTACCTGCCCGCAGGCGCCTTGAATTTCGCTCATCCACCTTACTCAGCCCCTTTGCAGGAGTCGAGAAAAGGCGGTGAGAGTCACTTGAGCCCCAAGAGCAAAATATATCTCTTGAGTGAGTCTGAGGGGGCTCCACATTCTTGTGCCAATCTATGCTTATTTGTGAACGGCTTTGTTGACGTTCAGTGTCACACTGCTGTTTGCTCAAGATGGTGCACAAAAAATATCGGGGTTCAGCCTGTCTTGACGATAATTGATGGCGCTTCGCGTCGATGACTTCAACAGAAGTCATAGGCCATAGCTCTGGATTAGTACCGATATACTCAAGGCGATGTACTCAAGCGATACCGTTGGTGTACCTTGAATTTAAAATATGTAGCATCTGACTGCCCACTCGTGCTTACAGCGACTGCGTCCTTCATAAGTATTTCAGTCGAGCACAGTGATGTTTCCTTCGCCAAAGCTGGAAACGTGAAAAAGAAACCGTTCTTGGAGGACTTCAGTGTGAAATCGATCGAGAGCTCGCCGAGCGCAGAAAAGGTCTCGGAGGTCGCCAGCGCGGCGTATCAATTTCCCCCGTGGCCTTTCACTCTTCATTGTGCTGCGGTGAAGCGCAGCTGCACCGGTGTGCAGCGCCTGCAGGCCTATAGTTCTCTCTTCCTTCCCGGCGATCTCGGGCGTTGTTTCTTTTTCCTCTTCCCTGCGCGCACGAAATTGTCTCGTGACCGCCGTCGGCGGCTCGGAATGACCTACACCTCGATACGTCGACGCCTCAAGGTTTCTCGTTAGCTGCGTGGACGATCGCTTTCTGCCTCCACGACGGCCGAGAGCGCGCGTCTGTCGCGTTCGTGCGAAGGAGAACGAACGAAACCACCGGCGCAGAATTCCTTTCCTGGAGCGTACTTTTAGATGCGGAGCATCTTATACTCGCGCCTTGTAGTGCGCCGTCCGCACCGCTTCTCGAACATTCGACAGCTGACGCGCGCGCATGCGCCGTCGCGCCGTCGCCCACTCTTCCACCATCTGTGCATCCCTTCCTCCTCTACACACCGCGCGTGCTTCACTCCTCCACCATCTGTGCACCCTTCCTCCTCTACACACCGCGTTCGACATCTACAATTCTCCTGATTCTCCAGTGGACGCGCATGTGGCGTCGCGCTTCGAGAACATTCAACAGCTGACAGTGCATGCGCCGTCGAGCTGTATATATACTCAAGGTCGGCGCTCGCTCGCTCAGTTGCCGCTCGTCGGTTGGTTTGTACGGCGCGTCGACGTCCAAGGTCGCGGTGAAATGAATTCCAACGAATCCACAAACACAATGATCGACGTCCCTTCGACCAGCGCCGCCCTTTCGCATACTTGTGTACGTGTTCACTCATTTAACACCCCCTCCTACAACCACGTTAACCAATTTAGCCATCGACCCAAGTAAGTCGCAATTTAACACCCCTTTGCCTGGCGCCCGTTTAGTTAAAAGTTGACGAGTTAGCACGAAGTCAATAAACCGCAAGGACACGAGTGCTTGGGACACGTGATTTATTTTATTTTTGTCGGAGGATTGCCGTCAGGCACAGAAAAACTTACGACGCACATAAACAGCGGTGTCACACGTATATGATCAAGACTTTGTTGTTCACAAAACCTGGCAAAGACCCGTGGACTTCCAAGGAAGTCCTTCTGAGGACCTGTGGAATGGCCTATGCATTTGCAAAGGAGAGCAACCCTAACGATAACGTGGCCGCCAACTTGGCCTCTCATTTGGTTTTTCATAGTGAGCAACAAGTTAGTTTAGCCTCTTGACTGCAAATTACCTAATACGGTAGGTAACGAATGCAATAGGCGCGCGGTCACTGTGCAATAAAGTGACAAGTGCGTGCCAGTCGGCGCCGTAGAAAAGCAAGGTAAATATATCGTGGCCACCGCATAACTCAGAGGGAATTAGGCTCTTGAAAGCCTCTTGCAGTCTGTTGCAATTTAAAAAGGGCAAAACTTAGCAGAGTGTTGCATTGCAAAAATAAATAAATATATTTTGATCTTTAGTGCCTGTAGACCCCGTTGCACATCGAACTGTTGGGAAAGTAGGTGTCCAGTCGTCGCACCTACACTACTGCATTCCTCGTTTACGCAACGAACCAATCCTCAATACTCCCTGGTGCAAAGAGTCTTCGCTACCGTATATTACGTTTCATCATTCAAACGCGCTTAGTCACGGGGAAAAGCTACTGATTTTGCGAATACGAACACTCAGCAACAGGTATGCGCAATGCAAACACAGCCAGATGAATACTTCGCTCGTAGATAACGCCCGTTTCTTGCCCAGCGCAACTTAATGTGCCTCGACACGTCATATACCCTTGGCAACTCAGTGTATACGTTCACAATTTGCATTCATCTCGACCCACCCTCTTTTATTTCTCAAGAAAGGCTTCACGAACCAGGAAGTCCGGCAGTTTTTTTCCGAGACTTGACGGCGCAACTCGCATACTATGCGAGGGCCCAGTGCCGGACGTCTTGCGCAAGCTAGTGTGTAGCGGTGGCGAGCCGAGATATCGAGTGGCCAGGCTTGCCAGGCCCAACCACAACACCTCGAGAGAGAGAGAGATAGAGAGAGAGAGGAGGAGGGCAGGAGACCCGTTAGACACTTGGCGCCGCG
Organism: Rhipicephalus microplus; assembly: GCF_013339725.1. Lineage (NCBI taxonomy): Eukaryota > Metazoa > Arthropoda > Arachnida > Ixodida > Ixodidae > Rhipicephalus > Rhipicephalus microplus. Next base: position 248,696,426 of record NC_051165.1, read on the forward strand.
ATGCATGGTGTTGCCTCGGGCGCCGCTGAGCGCGAGATTGCTCTGTATTCAGGCCGGGCCGAACAGTGCGGCCCGGCGAGCCGTTTGCACAGCCGCCTCGCGCTGCTGGCCAGCGTCCAGGCGACGCACTCGCCACAGCGAGAGACCAAGGTCGGAGGCGAGAACGGCAGGCTCCCCACTTCTTTATTGGCCCGAATGGCGAATCATGCGCGGAGGAAGAGGGGCGATTTCAATGCACTGCGACCTCTTATTGGCTCTTTCGTCTTAGCTTTAATTAGGTGCAAGGCTTATATGGACATTGAGGAAAAAAAAACAACTCAAATGGTACCAAAGTCAGGTGCGGGCATCCAAATTTCCCGGGTGAAAACGTACGTAAATTAAGTGTATAAAGCGTCAATTAATGGGAATTGATTCATATATGTCAAATGATTATAAAAGTGACCGTTAAATGCGTAATATGAATTGAATGTGAATTAAGGTCAGGTAAATGGAGGAGAATGAAATATATGTGAATTAAACTTGACTAAATGTGTACCACATGTGAGTCAGCAGTTCAAGTGGTTTGAAGCGAATTAAAGGGGTTTAGACACTGCGAATGAACAGTGAAACTTGAGAGCGGAGGCTCTCGTCTGAGCTCTACCTACTAATAACTTTAGGGACACTAAATTTTTCATGTGGCTGATCACCGAACCCAGCATTAAGAAACTAAAACGCGAAGACGCGAGGTGTTTTGAAATAATATGAATGTCTTACTGAATCCAGACCGAGCTCAATCAGAGGTAAGAAGCTTTCTGGTGCTAAACTTACTAACGTATTCAATTATTTACTAAAGAATGTAGCCATTGACCAAATATCATCTGATGTACCTGTTTATTTAGATTAAAAAAAACTTAGAATTTCTTGTACTTGCATCCTGTGACTTCAAGTGAGGTATTAACTATAATTAAAAGCTTGAATTATAGTAGTAACAGCGACATAGACGGTGTCTAGATACGACCAGTGAAATTTGTTGCAGATATCATAGTGTCTGTTCTTGTTCATATTGTTACGTGGTTTCGGCTGACGGTAACATGACATAGTGGAACATACCCTGAAATGCGCTTCAGATTGAAAGTGAAGAGGTTGTTGTTGTTTGCGAGCTGTATTGCGGCTATATCTTTGTTGTATACAATATTTGTTTGAATACTTCCGTGTTTCCTTGTAAAATGCAAATTTCAAAAGTAGTAATGTTGTATAAGAAGGGTGATCATAATGAATAAAGAAATCAAAGACCTATTTCTGTTTTGCCAATTTTCTCAAAAGCCTTCGAGAAGCTAATACATAAAAAAATCGTATATTTATTTGGAAAATCAAACTGCTCATCAAGTGCCAATTCGGTTTCCGTACAAACAAATCCACGGAGACTGGTTCAACAGAAATAGTATATGTTAAAGCAGTTTGAAGAGAAACTAATAATGGCTGGAGTGTCCATTGACTATACCAAAGCATTCCTCTTAGTTAATCGTAAAATTCTAAGAAAAGCTTAGTTATGGTATACAGCGTTATGCACTTCTATCAGGTCATATATAAGCAACCGGCAACAAACAGTCGAAGTAGATAAAGCACGTTCAAAGGCTCTAAGGATACACTGCGGAGTTCCTCAGGGGAGCACATTAGGTTCTGTGTTGTTCATTTTATATATTAATGATGTTGTATGTATCAGTTCTGGTGCAAAGTTCATTGCATATGCCGACGACACCAGCATTTTCGGCATTTTATCTTCCAGTAACAATATGCATGACCCCCTAGGCGTCTGTAATGACACATTACAAAAATTAGCAGCCCAGTTATAAGAAATGGCATGAAAATTATTGATAGTAATAGAAATGCTATTATTTTCAGAGCGAAGAATAAGTAATTACACCCCACCCCTGTGCAGATATGGTTTTGAATAGCCGTATAATTGAAATCGTTGATAGTTTTAAGAGTTTAGGAATTGCATTTTCTGCAAGTATGTCCTGAGATAGCCATGTCAATGCATTCAGGCGAGTTGCTTGCTGGGCCCTGCACTAATTAAGAAGTGTGCTGGCATAGCATGAATCGTTGGACGTCTCAAACACCTTCTCTCCATGCGGATGAAATTAATCATGTACAATTGACTGTTCCACTCTTATTTTAAAATACTGTACACTTGTCTGGGGCACGACATTTTCTAACCTGCAAAAAATACATAAATGCAAAAAAACACTCATACGGTTTACTTATAATGTGCCTTTTGGGACACCAGCTTCTGTCTTGTTTATTGATGCTCACATTATCATCATTCATAAACTGTATCGTTATAGACTAAGTGTCCGTTTTAAATGTGAAATCATTGAGAACTTTGGATTAATTAAGGGAGATTGCTTGCCTGGAAAAGAAGAAAACAAAATTATGCTACACGAAAAGGGGAGACATGGATGGTGCCAGCCATGTGTTTAAACGCTTCAGTGCAATGCAAGCTCCGTACCTTGCCTTGCCTTCTCAATCATTACACATTAACTAATTTTGATCTGTTTTGTTCATCAGGCAAGTTACGCTTGAAATTCGTAAACGCTATTGGTTACTATGTATATATTAGTTATTATTGTGTATATCTTTTATTATTTTATGCACTTGTTGCTCTTCTCTTGTTCAAGCCTTTGTTTCCGAATAAGGTAACATTTTTTTACAATGATGTAGCTTTTCTTACCGATTTCTTTTTATAAATGATATGTATATAAAACTGTCGCTGTGCTGCAGTGAACCCTTTTAATTGGGGGCGGTGGAATCGTCAAGCTGTCGGAAGACGGCTTTTATTCGCCGCTCCTCTGTCTGTCTGTGAAGTATACACAAATAAAATTGATTGATTGATTGATTGATTGATATGTCATCAGTACCACTGGTAACTTCCTTCGCTTTTGAACCACCAACGAAGCGAACGTACGTTTTGTTTTGTACTTTATGACTTTTATAAGCTCTTTGTGTTGCTTTGCGCTTTTGACAAAATACCCCTGAGGCCGGGTTGTAACTGATTGCCACTGAACTACAATGCAAAATTTTCCAGACTAAATGTCATTTACGCCACTGGTAAGCGCTAATTATACGACACCACCTGGTTTTCCCAGACTACAAGCTGGAGTAGAGTATATCTCATGCGTTGCAAGCAGTGCTGCTGCCCTACATGTGTGGTCCATATCCAAACGTTTGCTGCTGCTCTTGCCACGTCGCCAAAATCAGAACGCATTAAATAGGAAATCTTACGGAAGCGCGGGAACATAATTCAGGAACCATTCACACTTACTTCATCTATTAATAAGCTCATGTCTGAACTATAGTCTTTCACTAAAGCCCTTCATCTCGTGCTTCAGCGCTGTCCTTCATCTTCACCCAACAGGCACATTTTTTTCTTCTTTCATTTTTTTTTCTTTCACAGAAATCCCCTCCACGTCCACACCCCTTTTTTATGGTTGATTACCCAAGCATTTTCATTTCAAAACCGTAGGCTTCATGCGGTAAGGAACAACATGAACACACTTTTGAAACTATAATATTCTACATAACTAAATGATTTAAAACTACTAAGAGGTCTTTAGTGTAGGTGCCATCAATACAATCAGTTGTCCGGTGCACTCAGCCCACACGGAGGCGCCGTAGCCGTCGCTCTGAAGGAAAAACAAAACCATCTCTCTCTCTTTCTCTCTCTCTCTTGCACGCACGCGTATTCTCAAATGAACGTGACAGGCAGGTATCTGAAAAAATGCTGCACCGCTTTGAGTCGAAAATCTCTTACTTTCGCAGGTACAGCCATTACATCATGCGCGCTTTTTTGCAGGGTATTGAAGTACGGCGAACACGGTATATTATTGGCAACTGAAATATCTACATCAACTCGCAGTCGAATACTTTACCCCTTTATTTCACTCTTTTCTCAGCCAAGAAGGAAAAGTGTCGCATATCGTCTCCTTCTCTTGCTTTATAATAATGTTTTTTTTTAAGTGAGTATCTCAAATCGGTTTTCTTGAAGCATTTGCATAGAGAAGTGCGGTCGCGCGGGGACCCTGTGACGTATGTGCCCGAAGCATTCGTTTCAATGATCTCCACCTCTCGACTGGCACAATCTGAGCGGAGAACATTTAGCAGGGTTTACTGAACACGTGTTAGTGCAAATTCACGCTATCATAGCCGCCCTTGAGGAATGTTTGCGTGGTCGCTGGAGTTGAATTCTTAATCCATGCTTTATACACCGGTTCTATCAGACCGTTTCGCAAAAAATTTCCAAGATTAGTTGAGCTAGATTATCGCTGCTTACGATCGTGAAAAAAAAAAGACATCACTGCCATCATTGCTGGCCTTGACAACTATAGCGTCTGATTTACTAACTAAACATCCAAAAACGCATGCATGACTCGTGCGTGGTAGCAGACTAAATAGAACATTTATTGCCGAGGGTTGGACACCATCACTGTACGAAAACTGTCGGCCACGTTTTCGGTTATGCTTAACTTGATTTGTTTTAGTGGATCACAGAGCAGAAGTGGAAGCCAGTAATTTGTGGGATACTTTAATGTACATAGCAGGTTAAAGAAAGGAAAAAAAAGTATGAGGCCCGTGCTCATTGATGCTGTGTACGTAACCCCAATCAACGTCACCTGGTCATCAGTCCCTGATGAAGTAAAGCAAACAGAGTTAATCGTGTCAATGTGTATCTTTTTACGAAGATCGAAATGATGGAGGAACAGGAAACAGTTCCAAAACAAAAAAAAAATTAAAAGCCAGGTCCGCTCCCCTCGTCGCCAATGAACGAGCAGTCTGCGTGATTTCGTTTTTCACGGAGAGAAGGGGGAAAAAAATGCGCGGCCTAGAAAAGTCCCACGAACCGCACGACGAAGCCAAAGATAAAGATGACTACGTTCAGCGAGTGGGAGACGTTAAGGAAACGGAGGAGCAAGCGTTATCAAAGGCCTATTAGAGCAGAAAGCGAACGACCTCGCCAGGTGCCAGCGGCGATTGTATCATGTATACTTCAAGGAACAGACGCGACAATCACCGCATCTCCATGCTTTCCGCCTGGAGGGAGCCTCGCGAAGAAGTTGGTCAGAAGCGAGCATGCATGCTCGCCTCACATCCGCCACGACACATTCATGTAGTCATGCCAGCTGTGAATTGCAGACATTTTTTTTTTTTTTGCATTCGATCGGGTGACAGGGGGTCGCGTTCGTTTAAAGTCGCATTGAGTACACCAGAAGCATGATCTCAGACACCCTTTTTGACGCGCCTAGTTATCATAAATGCACGCCTTCAAGCCACCGCTACAGTGCACGCTCTGTATAGATAACCAAAGAAAGTCGCACCTGCGCCGTCATCGAATGTAACGAGTGCAAAAAAAAAAGTGATTTAATGAACATTTACTTTCCTTTTTCGAGAGAGAAAAAAGCGAACCTTAAATGATCGTTATTTGTGTACTGGCAACGCTGTCGTGCCTTTTCAAGAAGGCGTTCCACGTGTATGCCCTGACATAATGCCCGGTGCACAGAGTAGCAGGAGTGCACCAGCTCAGCAGGCTCACCTCTCTGCCTTCCAAAACAGTCATCTATTTCTCTTTTGTGAACCGTCGTTCAAGGCTGTCTTTGCCGTAGTCATAAGTGGTGTTCTTTCATTTTGCAAATGCGTGACACTCTGCCGTCATGAAAGATTACTAGCTGAGCTAGTTGGTTCATTTCAACACACGTAGCAGCGCGCAAGGCAGAGTGTAACCACAGAGTGTCAGGGTGGTTTAGGAGCACTGCAAACCACATTATGGACCACACACCAATTCAATACGAGGGGCTACTACTTAAGTGAAAGGCTCAAGAGAGCGCGAACGATTATTGTAGCCCGAAAAGGTTTCCCTGTCTCCAAAGCAGAGCTGCATATCTTTATTTCTCAATAGAAGGCTTTCTATTCACTCATCTATCCTCTGACAGTGTTGTCTTTTTCACTTTGGCGCTATTACATGTTTTGCGGGCACACGCATACTAGTACGCAGCAAATAATCCGGTAACAGTACGCTTTATACTTGCAAAGTTGAAAGCATGACGTGTGCTAAGTCTTCGTGTATACCTTGATTGATTGATTGATATGTGGGGTTTAACGTCCCAAAACCACCATATGATTATGAGAGACGCCGTAGTGGAGGACTCCGGAAATTTTGACCACCTGGGGTTCTTTAACGTGCACCCAAATCTGAGCACACGGGCCTACAACATTTCTGCCTCCATCGGAAATGCAGCCCCCGCAGCCGGGATTCCTTCGTGTATACCTAATAGTAGCCCCTATTTTCAAGCTATCAAATTTCAAGTAGGCTTTTATTTTGTGGACCATCGGCACGGAGCGCATATTGGAGAGGCTTATGATATATAGTGACAGAGGCGTAGCCAGAATTTTTTTTAGAGAGGTAGGTGGGGGGGGGGGGGGGGGTGGATCCACCATAATTTAAGTATCTTCGTGCGAGTACTTTTCTATATATGTGTGCGTGAATATATACGCTATAGAAATTGATAAATTTTACCTCCAACCCTTCTATTGGCTACACCCTGCCTTGTCCGTTTGCTAACACGGAGAAGTCACGAGGAATAGCATCGAGACACAGATTATTAAAGTACCGACTTTTTTTTTTTCGTTTTAGTGATTGGAGGCAAAGCAGAATGTGACAGAAAGCGCCTTTACTTTCTATTATAATCAACTTTTCATTTTAATAAGGTAAGCCACTATTTATTTATAACATTTGCGCGGTTTAAAAATCAATCAACGAAATTACCTCGCTTTAGACTAAGTAGAATTATTTTTTGCGAAAAATTGAAAAAAAAAACGTACAATCAACCAAAAACAGGAGTGCTTTAAATACGCAAATGAAAGAAAAATTAAGGAATAAATTAGCAATTTTGGACAGACGGCCCCTCACATTGAAGAAATTACTCGGACCATGGCCTGAGGTGCATCGTCAGAAAAAGGCGGACATTTCCCCGACAGGCTTTTTAGTGGAGACCGGATTGGATAAGCGCCTGTGATAGACAGCGAGGGATTGATATATATGAAATGTGTCTGTGCATATAGTGACAGTTGAAAAAGAAGGTGTGCGTGTGAACAGTTTATAGCAGTGTGAACTGCTGCAAGCAAATTGTGCATTTGCATGATATTTCAACTGGTTTCAGTGTGATGTTATGTTAGTTTTTTTTTTAGATTGTCCATTTTTGGGTAACATTCAGTATTATTCTTTTTTTTTTTCGCTGCAGAACTTATTGATATGGAGTAGCCGAGGCAATATGGACATCAACCTGTACACAGCAACACACTTGGAACAGAACAGGAGACGGGCAGAGAAATCGATCAGTAGCGTAGGCAGAAATTTTTCGGGGGGTTCAAGTATACTTCATGTATGTCCGTGCATGCGTTCACGCGTGTGAGCATGCATATAAACATGCGTGTGCATATGCGCATGCCCCTCGGCTACGCCAGTGAAGCCGACATATTTTTGCCACAATTTGAAACTAATCCTTCACTTTCAGACAGCCATTAATGGCTCCCCATTTTGTTTCGGCGAACAGGTTCAGCTGCGCTTGCACGCAGAACTGAAAATAAAGCAAGTTAAGGCGTCGTGGGCATAGAGTGGTGCTAGAATTCACTAAGGATTACAACGACTTCAGCGACCAAACATTTGTTTACGTTTGTTTCTCGGACATACTAAATAACTAAGAAGGTCTTGATCGACTAATGCGTTGTAGGCGACAAAGGAGACGTTGCCATTTCTCTAAGGTAGTCTGCATGGGGTCCGAACGGAGTCTGCCCTGTCGTATAAGCTTCTTTGCCACGCTTGACGCATTGTTTGCGAAGCGAATCGTACTTGACGGGCGTTTCTGAAGGCCTTCGCAGGAAGTGTGCTGACGTTTAGTCAGTCCCTACTGCTTCGGTGAACACATCCGGGCCAAATCCTGCTGTTACCGTCATACAGTGTTCATGAAATGTTGCGTCAGCTTAAGAAACCAGAGGTCATGTGTAGGCGACCCCCGACGCTGCAGGGGGAAGTATTTTCGCACTCGTCCAGCGAATCTGGGAAATTGTAGAACGAAATGACTACGTGATTTTTTTTGTCACCACGGAAGTAAAAAAAAAACAAACAAACGATGTTACGAAACACAGCGGTGTTGCAAACAATTACTGTGAGTGCGTGCTATAAAGACATAGTACGCTGGTATATTGTGCATTCTATGCAACTACGAAAGCACCGAAGGATTTTTGGGCATGGGCGTAGGCAAAAATTGTTTTCGAAGGGGAGATGTAGTCACCATTTATATATACGTGCGTGCGTGAGTTGGTGTGTGCGTGTATATATACACACGCAAAATTCAAAAGATCCTGTTGGTGGGCAAAACCGCCGAACCCACCCACTACCTCCCTAACTACGTAGTCAATAGCTTACGGAGCATATTCGGCGTGCAATCCTCGAATAAGAACACCGCTCCAAATCCTCTTTCGTTTACAAAATAGATAAGTTTATTCGCACTTTTCGTGCTGCAGTATTCGTACCTGGTAACATAAACTGCGAGGAAACCAAGATGTAATCAAGACCGTGATACCATAAAAGTACGTACAGTGTGCATGGTACGCAGAGTAAACACTACATATTTTGAGCACGAATATACCGCAGTAAAAACATGTGCCCACGCTGACAAAACACGCATATACCGTCTTTTTTTTTCTCTTTTCGATAAACAGCCTACAATGTACAAACAACTATTTTTTTCAAATCGCTGTTCTACCGCTGCAGCCTTTTTGTTCCCTCATGGCCCTGCAATGGGGCAACCGCGCACTGAGTTTGTGTAGTGACGATATAGAACCACACCTGCCCATGAAAATTTTTCTTTTTTACCCTCCACGGTCGCGTAGTGGTTATGGTACGCGAATGCAGACCTGAAGGATCGATTTCCGGCCCGCATTTCCTGTGGAGGCGAAGTGCTGCAGGCTCTTACACTAAAAGAACACCAGTCGGTCGAAATTTATATGAAGCCCTCGACTACGGCGTCACTTGCTATCGTATCTAGCTGTTTCTGGGCTTCCCACGCTCGAAACACGGGCGAAGCAGGCACGTTTGAAATTTCTTTATCAACTCCTACATAATTATTTCAAAATAGATGTCTCAAACTACGTTGAATATTCGCAAACACGAGCTACACGACACCAACATACAAATACTGTATTAGAATATAAATGTAACAATGATGCGTTTAAATACTCTTTTTTTCCAGTTGCCGTCCACGAATGGAATTTGTTAACCCCTTTCACCACTAATGCCCAGTCATTGTGCGATTTCTTATGAATAATTGAAAAGAACGTCTTTTAGCGTCCTTGATATGTCTGCTTTTCTGTGACATGCAAACCAGCATTCACTTGTATTTGGTGTGTATGGCGTGCATAAGTGCTGATTGTATGCTTCAAGTTTGCTGATTTGTATTTTTACACATTATTTACCAATTTATGATCCTGCAAGTGTTAAGTGCTTTTTGTAACTGTATACTGTAGTGCCCACCTGCTATGGTCTCTTTGGAGACTGGCAGTATTGTGAATAAATAAATAATAACATAAATATCGTGGTTACAGAACGTGAGGCCCCGACTGTCATTATTATGTTGTTCCTTTGATGTCTATTCCTTGCACCACACACGCACAGAATCTTTGCTCGGCGCGATTGTGGCCCGCCACATACTAGCTCAGCAGTGTATACCACGCGGTCCCATCGCAGAGCGAGCAAAGCGCGCGTCATTCTGCGCTTTAGCGAAACAACGGAGATGCCGTGCGTGCGTGCAACGCCGTGAGCGTGTGAATTCGTGCGGCAGAGATCTTCCAGGGGCGACCTTGCTTCCTGGTCCCCCCCGAACCAGAACAATGCACGACGGGAGTGCTTCCTCCTTACCTCGGCGGAGCAAAGCGCCCATTTCTGTCCAAGTACCCCCTTTCCACATTTCGCCGGGCGCTTCATATTCGGCACCGCAGATGTGGAAAAAACAAACAGCGGCTCCTCCACGGGCCCCCTCTCAGTGAAGATCAGACACCGACCGAAAATAGGATGCGGCATTTCGAGCGCATCCCTGGAGCCGTGTTTGCGAAGGAAAGAAAAAAAAAGATACACCGAGAAGGAGTCTCCGCACCTGACTCGTGGACCGAAGTGGCACCTACGTACCCCGCCTGTTTGGCTTTCTATTTGCCGTAGACGTTCGGCGCCGGTACGCGTCTCGCGCCATTGCCTCCCGAACGCAACTGTCCTCGACTCGGTCTTTGGATTGTTATGGCGGGCTTTCCCGGACAGCGTTCACCGTTAGCGCGAGCCTCCGCATCGCCGACGCTGCACTGCTTTCCGGCTTCTTCTGCCGCTAAAGTTATCGACGCATTATACCACGCAGAACAGAGCCGCTTCCTGAAGAGAACTATTTCCCTCTCTTCCATTGTCTCTTTGGTCAAGTCGAGCCTGCGCTGTCCGTAACACCGCTATGTACTACAACCTTACGTTGCAGTACGTGATTTGCCGTACGAGATCTCCTCTTCTAGCCCACGTTGGCGAGGTTATGGTCAGCTCACCCCACCCCCAATTTTTTTTTGTCCATTTTCGCACATGTGTGTGTATATATGCGCACACATACAAACACGAATGAAAATGTATGAAAGTTCCTCCCACTAAAAAAAATAAAAATCTGGCAACGCTTGTAACTACAGTCGACTCACCCAGTCCTCAACGCTTTTTATCCCCGTGCAACTGGATCGCTCGCACTGCATTTCCTTCTCTCCCTAATGCAGTTAATTCAAGTATACAGCAAATAACACTGCATAAAAAAGCTACGTGGTTCATGAAAGCAACTTCATCTCGCTTTCCATCTGCAATGTGTTATTGATCTTTAAAATTTGTGCCAAATGTACCCACACGTCTTGAGCAAAGGGTTAGTAAACAAACAGTAGCAGTTGCTAAAATTTTACGCGCGGAGACCACGATGTGATTAATAGGCATTTCGTATAGCCGGGTGACTCCAAAATAATTTCTTTCGTCTGTGGTTCTTTCACGTGCACCTATAGATCTAAGTACACAGCTGTTCTCTGCATTTCTCCCCCCCGAAAATGTGGTCGCCGTGACTGGGAGTGGAATTCGTGCCGTCGGTAAAGAAACGGAAGTTCAATTTCGCTTTTCAGCATACAATATGCAGCATTGAGCCAGGCCAATGAATTACAAACAAATAAACATGAACCCTAGCCATAAGAGAAAGTATAGTATAACATTCATTCTTGCTTTAGTCACGACATGGAACGAGTTTTGCTCGGCGGCTGGCCTGTTTATTAAAGTAACTCAAGTTCGTCAAGCCTCACCGAACACGTATGCTGAACTTCGCTTGAACACGCGCTATGCAATGTTGTCACACATCGCTAGCGAAATATTGGAAAAATAATAGGTGTGAAAAAAAATCGAACAAGTAAGACATATACTGAAGTCGGCGAGTGATCGCAAGTACACTTTCAATTTCATTTACCTTGCGCATGATTTGACCACATACAATGACCGAAGCACTGAGCTTGTTTCTCACGTGGCACGCCTAACAAAAATAACGACCCAGTTTCGATGCAACTCCATTGGTTTACTTTGTAAAGTCGATTACTGCCTGCACTTGTGGAGCATCTATCCTAGAACGCGAACACGCGAACCTCGGCGCAAGCTTTGTCCCAAATGTATACCGGGACATTTTATTGTGTATGCTGCGGATCTACAAGTTCACACGCGACTGCACTTGCATTGGCCGGGTGCGGTAAGATGTACGGTGACGAAAGAAAATGCCGCAGAATAAAATATAAAGGCTGCAAAAAGGCGATCCTACTTCAAAACGGGCGGCCGTACACACGACAAGATTGACGCACGCTACCGAAAAACCCCAATCGGCTCACCTCAAAAGAAGATAGGAGGTGGCGGTGTCGTGCGTCTCACGCGGCGACAGTGCTGGCGAAATCCATTTCCTCGCGCGACCACGAGAGAGCGTCGACCAAATGGGCGCGAAAGCGTGGGCACGAACGACGCCGCCGCGACCAATCCGGGCCGGTGGCACCCGCGATCACACATGCGACACGACACGGCTACCGACCGCGTTGTCCTCGCTGCACAGTCGAAGTTTACGCAGCCGTGCAAGAAGAAGTCACGAAACACATGGCGCCGACAATCACGATGCAGACATTGGTTTACACGCACGGTAGCCACCTGGCGATGACAAAACCGAAGATACCGTCTGCTCGAGATAGCAGCAGACGACACAGAGGCCCACCGCACGGACACTCTTCCAACATCCGCTCGGGCGCTACTGAAAAGCCCGCGCTGCTCAACCGGCCTCCTAATTGTGTCGGAACCGGAGGATTAGGTAAGAGGAGAGGCGGCACGGAGGAAGGAGCAAGAAATTCGAACGCTTCTATCCGATCCGGTCGCGCGCAGGTCGGACTTTCCTCGGAGAGCACTATACTTTCTCTCAGCTGCTCCTTTCCTTTTTCCTTACGTCACTGCAAGCGCTCCTCTCTGAACTTGGGGAGCCTCCTCTCTCCGTCGGGCTTTTTCTCTCTTCGTTCACATTATGCGTCCTCTCCCTCTGTCATCCACCCTCCCGATCCAATACAACCCTTTCTTTCTGGTTTCGGTGGCAAACATCTGTTAGCCGATTGGCAACTTTCCGCGCGCATCGATCGACAGAATCTGCCTCAGGGTCGACCTCTTTCAGTGCGACACGGATCGCGCACAGCGATTTGTCATTCGTTACAGGATGGTACAACGAGTCGGACAGGCCAAAGGGCGACCGCATAGCGTGCAAAGGAAGAAAATAGAAACGTAGGACACTACGCAATGTCTTACAGAAAGGGGTACGAGAAGTACATATGTATAAGCGAACGATAACGGCATGCGCCGTTACTTTTTATAACTAAGAAACTAAACCTTTTATAAATAACAAGGTTGGTTCAATGCTATCTACTGCTATTACGTAACGATTCTGTAATGGTTTCTCGTAGCCTTGGTACACCGGAATCAAGGTATCGCATCTCGTTTGGGGACTACAACATAGAAAGAGAAACTGATCTAAGCAAGGAATACGTGTTTATTCTGTTTCCTTAAAAACCCACCGACTGTATTGCGAACCAAATGAACGAAGCGAAATGCAATTATAGGGCAGTTATTTTAATTGTTTTTTTTTCCTTTGGAGAAACTAAAAAGCCAGTGGAAGTCGCAAGCCATCACCACGAGAAGTAATTAGCTCGTGCCTACCTGAAGCCTTGTGAATAGTACGCGCATACTCGAAATGACTTTCTATGGGTTGTACGGGAGAAATAAAGTAAACAGCAAAACGCCCAGCGCCATTAACAAATGGCAGCGCGGTCTCATAACACTGACAAGGGAGCTGAGCAATTTCCGTGAGCAAACACACGGGGAAAATGCCATCTGATCTAAAGAATCAATGGGTATGCGAAAAAAAAAAGATAACGTGGCACAACTGGCTTCATGTTAGAATGTATGTGCCATGCCTAGCGGGAGGCCGTAAGTATCGTGCAGTCACGTAACAGAGGTGATGAAACTAATGATATTCAAGAATTTCTTTTCGACTACCAGCGGATGCCTTTTCGCCGTTCATGCGAGCTTTGCCATGTATAAAACTGTGATGTAGTAAAATGGTAAAAAAACAACGGCGAATCCGTGTAAGTCTAGTTCTGTCTGCATGCCCTGATAAAGCAAACTAGCCTCTACAACGCATATGAGATTCGAGACGGCACGCGTTAAACATTACTGTAAAGACATGTAAATTTCCCACGAAGACACCACGCCATCTGTAAATGTCTCGGTTGTTGTCGATATGTGGAACGGGGACGCGGCAATACTGGGGTATGCACTTCGCGCTATTTATGCAGAGTTAATCACCCTATTCGTGGTAAATCACTGGAATACTAATGTGGCCTGCAATTTACTGTGTGCTTTGTAGCCGAAGTATCTTGCACACTGAGTGCAAGAAGACGAGGCGCGTTTAGGGCGTCACTTTTTCTTCACACCACCAAGCGGCGGAAAAGAGCGCAAACACCAACAAGAACACAGCACCAACACCAACAAGAACAAAGTCGGGTTTCTACAAATTTTGTAATATGCGGTAATTAAGCGCATGCGCACTTATGAGCACGATGTTAAGTGAGGTTAGCAGCTCCAGTTTCTACGCCTTTTACATTTCCACAGACAAGTTCACGTGTTCGTCACGCCCCCTTTTCCAGTATACAGCGTACGCCTCGACCGAGGAAAGCACTGAGGTCTGCCATCGCGAACGCACAACTATATTCCAGGGCCAACTATATTCCAGGGCAGAACAGCGGCCATGCTCGAGCCATGAGGAGTTTCATATGTGCCCTGTAGTCATGACTATGCAGCCGATACAAGCATGTAAGTGCACGTAATGAAGAAGGCACCCTTTGTGCGGGTCAGAAACATTTTAACATTAGTAATCATATGTGCCGGAATTCGGTAACTTCCGCCCACCCACAACGGCATGTTGCCTCGCAACGTTCGTTCTTTCCTGTTTTCTCCACAGCCAATTAGCCACCTGCAAAACACAAAAAGGCGGTTTGTGGACACTTGTTTAACTCGTTCGCAAACGTGACAGGAATTGTACTCAAGCGGTCTTCCTATAAAGTCTCTCTTTGAAGGGAATACAAGGACCATGACTTTATAAACGAGGGGAACACCTGCGACATTAAGTGAGCGGTCACTAAAGGAGCCAAACTTTTCCTCGTATTTCTGTGAAACTGAAACCATCGCCTCGAAATTATGGGAATCTGAATCAAAATGAGTCAGAGCTTTCACGTTTTGTGGGACACTCAGAAAGTGGGTCCCGAATATAGCGCGTCGTCCCATGCCATTAGAACTGTCGTGACTCTTTGAACTTGAGTCACTCTTTTTTTTCGCCACAACAGAATTCGAAGCTTCGAATAAACCCCCTTATAACAGATCATTTACGAATTTCTTTGCGGTCCCGTGCTCGTCAGTTTGTCCCATGGGTGTAGCTTCAAGTTTTCGATTTTGCTTGCGTATACATACATGCGAATTTACAAACGCACGCACGTACACATATCATTGAACTTCCCACCCCCATAAAAAAATTTCTGGCTGCACCCCTGGTTTGACAGGTATATCGAAATTAACCTGCGCTGAAATCTATTCCGTAATGAACGGAGCCTATAGCTCACTTGGTACATTGTCCACGCACTACGTCCCAATATGAATATCTGGCGCTTTGACGCGTCTCGGAACCATTTCACATGATTGTGAGGCTTGCTGTAGGGGAAAAAAAAGGGGGGAGGAGGGTCCATAAATTTAGACCATTTGTTCTATTTGCGTGCGCTTTCATCTTGCAGTACACGCGCCTCTAGCATTTTGCTTTTACCGAAATGTGACACCTACGGCTATACCTCGCAGCGGACGCGCGCAAAACGTCCCACAAACGAGAAACAATGTTGCTGGCGACTGTTTTCAGCGGGGACAAGCGCACCACTGAAAGAAATGGCGTCATCGGGCAGAGAATTTCCGTGGCTGTTTCTCGAGGATAAAAGTGGGGGGAAAAAAAATTCTCAAAGCCGGCGGGCAGAAACAGTGCGGGCGACAGGTGCCGCACACTTTGTTGGCGCGGATAATCATCGGGCAATTTTCCGGGCGAGGAGGCCGCAGCACTGTGCCGCGCAAACATTAAAAGGCGCTTACCCGTTCTGCCGGAGGTTACGCTTGGAGGCCGACCGCATTACGGTTGCTTTGAATTTCCACGCAATCAGAGCTCGATCCTTTCCGGAAAGGGGTGAGGGTGGTTCGGCGCCAAATCCCGGCGGCCGCCGGTAGAAAATCACCCACGTCTCGCTGTATGGCGCTAAAAGGACTTCGACGCCTGTCGGTGGGAGCGTTGCCAGCGGTCTGTCAAGTCACTACCGTCTAGACGCCGCTGCACGTGTCAATGTTTTGCGCTTGCGCAGCAGACAGTCGGCGCGCACCGATCAATCACTGGCACACATCTAATTCGTGGCACGTAAACGGGACCGTCTTTTGGAGTGTTTTCGACGGCAAGCGTATCAAAGACCAAGGGGTGTCGTTTGTCAGTCGTCGCGTCACCCGATGACAGCGCAGCTTTCTAGCTGCTCGGCATATGGTCTTGACGATTTCGCTTCGGAGTCCGGAGGGTATGCGACGTAATTAAACCTATAGCACCAGGTCCAAAAACACAGTCACCGCTTGTTTACCGGGCAAAACCACGCGGTTGAGCCTAAAAAGTGAGTGCACGTACAACTTGACAGTAGAAGTCGTTCACTTGTTCACTTCTTTATAGTGACAGTGTCGATTCACGAATGAGTGTCCGTTTCCAGGGGTTGAGGCACGTGAGGAGTGGCGTTGCTATTGCAGGTCGACGTCTCGCGCTTGCAGTGAATCCGAGTTGTATACTGAACCGCGGCTGGCGAGTAGACCTGAGAGGTGCCTTCGGGCAGTGATCGTACGTCTGGCACTTACACACAAGACACACACTGAGAAGATAGCGGGACGTCCCACTAGCGGTCGCTGCAACCTCACGATGCTCTCGGTGCTAGGAGGGGGGGCGCACGAGGTACGCTCGCTCCAGGCGACCGGTCCAGTGCGCGGCGGCGTCAGCGTGGCCGGCGGCGCGTGCCCGACCGGCAATGAGGGGACTTTCATTCGCCGCCCAGAAGGAATGGAAAGACGCGAAGGCAAGGAGGAGGGGGTCCGTTTTCCCCCTCCACTTTTCACACTCACCTGACCACCGCGTTGGGTTCAACGGCGGCCGGCGTGAGGACCGACTTTCTCGAGTTCACCTATTTTCGCTGGTCGTTCCCCTTCGCTCGCCGGCGCGCGCGTGAGTGTGTGTACGCGCGCCGGCTCTCCTGTTTGTTTGTTTTTGTTTATTTTTTCTACGGGAACGGCATTTTTCATGCACACAGTCTGCCGCAGAATAGTGTGCTGTTCGGGCGAGAGGTGTTAGCTTGGAAACATGTCCTCATGGGCAACCTAAACTGTGACTACCTCTCCTGTCTGTATAACGAAACCATTTAGTGGCAATTTTCCGTTCTTTTGTATATTTTACTTGCTTCGCTTAAATGGATTTCCCTTTCAAATCATGATCGTTATTTGGGCGCTGTAACGCAACTAGTTCTACGTAAGAAAAAGAAATTGTGCAGTGGGCACGGGTCATGTTGGAGGAAACTTGTTGCCACCCTTGGAAGATCGTGTGACGTTCTGAACGAGCTATGGGCTACACGCGAGTGACAGGCAAGTGGTCAGCACAAGCGATTACGGCAGCTCGAGTGAGACGCGACAATGTCGACGTTTTCTAAATGTATCAACTTTCATCTATAGGCGTTGAAGACCATCCTAAAATTCGCTTATTACTCACAATGCTTCTGCAAGCGGGGACATGTCGATTCTGATCCGAGCGCTGGAACTTCGAAAGGTGAACATCGAGACACGCTGGATAGAAGGGCGTCGCGGCCCGTTGCATGCGTCCTTGATTGATTTATTGATATGTGGGGTTTAACGTCCCAAAACCACTTCTTTAACGTGCACCCAAATCTGAGCACACGGGCCTACAACGTTTCCGCCTCCATCGGGAATGCAGCCGCCGCAGCCGGGATTTGATCCCGCGACCTGCGGGGCAGCAGCCGAGTACCATAGCCATTAGACCACCGTAGCGGGGCGTTGCATGCGTCCTTTCGCGGAGCACCAGGTTGCATATGCAAGAAAGAACACGTAGTACATCAGTAGTCTACATCGTGCACACGTAGCAGCTATCGTGCTGATGTGCTGTTCGACAATACACCGCCTTCGGCACCATGGTTCAGGTCTTAACGAAACAGGCTACGTAGTTTATTCGCCCAGAATGCAAGTATTCACGTCGCCGCCCTCGCCCTGATGAACACTAAATGTGCTTCTCCAGAAAACTTATTGACATTTTTCGATAGCTAACGACGTGAGAAATACTTAGGCGAACACAGAATCCGATGATGTGCGTTTTTTTATGGCTTGCATGCCGAAAGTGTTCGCTTACATCGACAATATTAAATAGCTCATCAGCAAAGTTCATCTAACACTGATGTCATCACCTGCATCATCGGCGACATCGCCTCTATTCGTCACTTCAGGGATTTCAAGGTGTCATTTCGGGTCTTGGACACAATGGCGCAACAACATTTCCTGAAACATGGTATGTTAAGCCTCTCCACACAGACAACGAACTTCATTATTAAGTATTAGGAACTAGTTAGGCACCGTCAAAATCTATGACGTCCACGGTAAATAATGCGGGAACCTGGGGCTCACCCCACCACCACTTTTTTTTCTCGTTTTTCTTGCTCATGAAGTGTTTTTTTTTTCTTCAGAAGGCGTTGTTTTTTTTTTTTTTTTTGGTAATGTGACAGACTAACCTACTATAGCGCGACAGGAATCGTCTTTCTCTTTAGCGTCACCTTAAAAGTCAGGCATTGCGATTACGCCGTCGGCAGTCAGCGGGCGCTTTCAATCACACCTGGCTATCAGAGCGTACATGTGGCGGAAGAAAAGGTTCGTAAATCATGCACTTGTCGACTCTGACTTCTCCTGATTTCCTTGCCGCAATCTCGGCCTTCCTTCGCGACAGCTCGGCATGGAGGCGGGAAAACAATGAACGCACGGTGACCCAGCTATGTGTATACGCAGTGAGTATATAATAATAAAAAAACAATGACAAAGAAGGGTCTCACGAGCGTTTCAACCCGGCAAGACTAGAAAGTGAAAGGACGTTGCTACCGTTTTGCTGTTTATTCCGCCCCGCTGCTGCATGCAGGCACGAAGCCCGAGCCGCGCTCTCGCTGCCGTCTCGCAATTACCGCCGCTTTCCCGGTAAGACAGCGACGGAGAAAAGTGCGCGTGTTATTCTGCCGACGCTGCATGCGCCGTGGAACAAAAAGGAGCTGCTTCAGCTCGCCACAATGTCACGGTTGCGGAAGGCGGTCTGAGTGCCGCGTTTTCCGTCGGGCACGCTGCGTGTTTGAGAATACGTGCGGCTTCATGCGAAACCCACCCACACCAATGTCCATGCAGGCGGTGGTCGTTGATCCCTATATATTGTACTGTACATATCGTAGGAACAAGGGCTTTAGGCAGAAAATATGGGGGGGGGGGGGGGGGGGGGGTGAGGTTGTAAATAAAGGGTGTTCAGCCATGCTTTATTTACGTTCGTGCGTGCGTATGTGTGTGTGCGTGTATATTATAATGATAAAATCCCAGAATGGCAGCCCAACAGAAAGGAACCAAGCATTTAAAACAGGAACATGGTATCGTCGGCTGAGCTCTCATGTCATCCTCCTTGCCTTTCTGCAATTTGCCGGCCCGTACCGTTTCTTTTGTTCATTCAGATGTCTACAACAACACGTTACAATACACACAGGCGAAATTGCAAACATTTGAACATGATTTACCCCCCCCCCCCCTTTTTTTTTTACTGGTTGCGCCAGTGATAGGAGTATTCATAAGCGTTGTATCACGAGATGCAGTTGTTTAGAAGTGAATAAACATTTTGTACAATGAGCATTCCCTTTGGGCCGGCATGGAAGCCTTCTACGCGGGTGGCACCTACTGACACATGTCCACCGAACATTTTGAACCGACTCCGTGGTGTCTGTGGTACGTTGAGACGCGCTCAGCTTCACATATAGTTCATCGTGTGCTCCTCGAACGGCGCGTGAAGGCGTCGTGCTTTCGCTAGCACATGTTTCCCTATAGCCCAAGTCAGTCTTGAATGTACACCACGAAGCAGAAACTCGCTGCACCACTCCTATGAAGCGGCGCCGTCTTTTTCGACAGTGGGACGCATGATGCGTTCGCGCCAAGTGATTTGCTTGCCTTTTTCGGCGCAATGGTCGGCGCGTTCATTTCCTGTCCTCGAAAACCAGATAGTCGAAAGTTCGAGTCCCGAGTTGGGTAACTTTCTCAAAGTTTTCTGTCGGAACCTTTTTCAGAGCTACCCACGAACCTTCTAATGACGTCATAGTTCGCGATGAAAATCGCGAATCAGTTCTTGATAGGCTTGCACAAACTGATCTGCATTAAAAAAATCAGCCAGTACCAACTCAGGTTGCTGTCTACAGACATGCAGATTGGAATCGAATGAACACAATGTTACTTTAATAGCCTTAATTTCCGATAATTTAGGCATAATATAGCCAATATGTTGCAACTGTAGCCGACATTTGGCTATGGTAAGTCATTCCTAGCCAACATTATAGCAATTATTTGGCCATATGTGCAGTATTGGGCCAATTGGTTGTGGTTTCGGTTTCGGGTCATCGCGCTCAGGGGGCGCTTCACGGGGGTATTTAACACCGCGAATGGGAAGAATAAAGAGAGCTTCCGCCCTGGTCTCGGCCATGTCACTTTCTACTCAATCTTCCCGGCGCTTCGGGACTCGTGTTCTCCGTGCGTCGCGTCCAACGCATGATACAACAATACGCATTCAACACTCCGTGATTTAGACATTACCAAATGGCAAGTGCGGACCAGTAATGACCGCAAGCGTGGTAGGCCACAACACCCGCGTTCTATCTGCACAAATGTCGAGGGAATATGGTATGTACACGCTAATATATACAATATCAAAGAAAGCCGAATAGAGATATGTTGTGTATACAGGCACGGCCGGGCTACAGGGGATATGCGCGCGCCTCTACAGCCATGTTCTTGATGCGGGAAGTCTAGTCGACGCCCGCTATCCCATCTGGCTTTCGCGTCTCTCTTCTAATGCAACCGGCCTGCCGAAATACAACAATGGTTCAAGATGACGCGAAGGTCGGTGCGACCGCTATAACTCAGTTTTGCGTAAAATGCCAGAAAACAGTGATTTCGAAGACATCTCTTGTATGCTCCGGTCAGGGTTAAGACCCAGTGACCAAATGCATCTCTCAAGGGGCACAGGCGTGCTCATGGTTCTCTGTCTAAGACAGTGAAGTCTCACCACACACCCCGTCCCCACGGAACTTCGAAATGAATGCGAAGATGAACTGCCTGTCTTTGGCACCCACCTTCTCGGGCGAAAAAATTCTTGGAATACTGTATCATGATTCGTCAGGCCACCATTACCACTGGAAACTCGCATGGCCATAATACTTCAGTTTGAACAATGACAGGGGGCCCGCTTGGCGCCCACGAAAGTTTATTGGGGGACAACAAGCCCAGAAAACCCATTGAACAAACGAAGAATGGCTTTGGGCACTTCCTTTAATGACAAACAGCGTGCAAAGAGTAGGTACAGCGCAAGTCACGTAGGCAAAGATGACGTCAAGGTGACATGAGAGTCGAGCAAAATGCAATACAGAGTTAATGCATGACAACACTATCGTGTAGTTGCCCTATCCAATGTTCTGCAGAAAGATGAGGAAGCGCTGCATTTTTTTTCTTCTTTTTTTAGACCCCAAAGTGATGATGAACCTTTTGCTCAGTTTTGACCGCCGTTGCTTCAGTTGTCGAGGACCAGACCCGATGTTTCTCCCCGCCCCACATTGCGTCACTGCCATTTCATCCATCTTGCACCATAGTACGGTTCGGCTCGCTACGACAAGTAGCTCGGCCTGACACTGCCGTAGCGCCTCTGAATCTGGTCGTGTGTGAACTTGACGAAAGCGTCGTACTGTTCGGCCAGCTTGGCGGACAGCACGCGGTCATAGACCTCGCGGAGCTGCTTCTCTCGCTCGCTTACCATGCGCTCAACGATCATGCCCACCTGGCGGAACGTGAAGGCAGGCTGCTCGGTCTTTGCACCCTGAGGCGGCATCGCATCGGGCCCGGCGGGGGAGGCGGCACAGTATTGGTATCCTTGCTGGTAGAACAGCTGCCTGCGATGCTGGAGACGCATCATCTCATCGTGGACGTAGGCCTCGATTTCCTCGGACGTAATCTTTGGCGTCGCGTCGACGAAGGATGAAGAGTGTGCCTGCTGCGGCCTGGCTTGGAGGGTACGACGCGGCACAGTGTCTGACGACGTCGCCAGGCTCAACCTTCGTCGCTTCGCCGAACTTCCGTCGGGGCTCAGCGGGTCGCAGCTGGTGGATCTCTTGAGCGTAGCGCACGCCATATTGGTGGTAGCTTCTGACGGTTCGAGGCTTGCGAGGCGGCGGCTCTTGGTGGGAGCGATGCCGCTCGAACTCCACTCCGCAGCTGCCGGCTGAGATCGGCACAATCAGGCGCAGTCTCTGCCCTGGAAGACCGCGAGACGCGCACCTACGTCAGTGAGAGTGCCAGCGCCTCGCGCACATCGGTGCGCGATGATGATGGTGATAATGTTCCTACAACATGGCACGAGTCACCGTATTGGAATACGGCGTCTTCTCTGTCCTCCTCAAGACGCGAGCAGCCCAGTGGCCGTTCGGCATCGACAATACGATGAAGTGATGTACCTCGAAGCAGCACAATGTATCCTGCTCCTTTCTTGGCTTATTCCGACAGCGCTTAACAGAATTTCTAAAAAAAAAAAGAATATTTTACTGCCCCACTCTCTTCTTTCTTTCCTTTCTTTGCCCCGACGCCCTTAGTCACGCCTTCTTTGTGAATTGCATAAATAAGGGTCTTTCGTAAAATCGCTATCGAAAAACTGAGAAACGCTCGCGAAACACGAGTGTTTCTGTTTCGTTTGTATCATGTGTATTTGGTCAAAACATGCGACGTGGCCCACAGACGCCTGCATTGATATCTATCTTTTGTCACTAACGGTTTTTTTTAGATATATGGTTCTTTTTTAGATGCGGAGCATCTTATACTCGCGCCTTGTAGTGCGCCGTCCGCGCCGCTTCTCGAACATTCGACAGCTGACGCGCGCGCATGCGCCGTCGCGCCGTCGCCCACTCTTCCACCATCTGTGCATCCCTTCCTCCTCTACACACCGCGCGCGCTTCACTCCTCCACCATCTGTGCACCCTTCCTCCTCTACACACCGCGTTCGACATCTACAATTCTCCTGATTCTCCAGTGGACGCGCATGTGGCGTCGCGCTTCGAGAACATTCAACAGCTGACAGTGCATGCGCCGTCGTGCTGTATATATACTCAAGGTCGGCGCTCGCTCGCTCAGTTGCCGCTCGTCGGTTGGTTTGTACGGCGCGTCGACGTCCAAGGTCGCGGTGAAATGAATTCCAACGAATCCACAAACACAATGATCGACGTCCCTTCGACCAGCGCCGCCCTTTCGCATACGTACGTACGTGTTCACTCATTTAACACCCCCTCCTACAACTACGTTAACCAATTTAGCCATCGACCCGAGTAAGTCGCAATTTAACACCCCATTACACAACCACGTTAACCAATTTAGCCATCGACCCAAGTAAGTCGCACTTTAACACCCCGTTAACCAATTGTATGGTTCGCATCCTCCTCAGTGTTCCCCCGAGGGAAGCTGCGGGCAATTTTTTCTGCAGATGGTGGTAAACAAGATTACGCTGCGATTTCGCCCCCTAAGGGGAGAGTACGGGAGTGTCGCCCCCGGATCCAACTAAATTTCTTTGCCTGCCTGCGCGGCCTCAATCGTCGTTGTTGCTGATATTTTTCATACTTTTTTTTTCGACGCCACGTACAATTTAAATTATAACGCACACGCTTTGATCGGCAGCACCTTATGCAGTTCACAACACAACTGGATGCCAGGCAACAATCACCACAGTAGCCACTTGCAACGCTGCCTCTCAACATTGCGAAGGCTTCGTCGAGATGAAGATATAAAGTTAGCACTTAGTTGCCTGTGCACGTAGCGAAAAAATTAATTATAGTTGCATTTAAGGCGCGTATCGAGGGCTCGTGACCTCTGGCGCAGCAAAAACAGTCGTTAACGGCCAGTTGACACGGCTCATACGTCTTATCAATTGACTTGATTGACGTTGATTCAAATGTCGAATATTTTGTTTGTTTACGCTCTTTGCAGTCCAGTGATAATTTCCCTGAGAAAGAGAGACGATGAGTATAGGAAAAGCAGGGAGGTCAAGGAGACGCGCGTATGGTTTGAAAACCTTGCGCTGGGAAAAGAAAATGGGGGGCTAGAAAAAAGTGAAAAAAAATCGCTAAGCTTTCTTGGCCAATCCCCCAAAATATGTGCCACATTTTTAGGGAAATCTAATTATTGAAGCTTCATCAGAGGGTGCATATTAATTGCCACCCAAAATTGTCACTGAGGTCTGCAAAAGTTGTTTGGTGAGCCTTATTCACATGACACGGGGCTGGGCACCGCATACAGAAAACATCAAAGGCCTACGGAGATATACGCGAACACTTTAAACGCCGTGATTCGAATATTACCTCAAGCAACGCACCAGTTCTGGAACACATTCGCGGGCAGCAACCGTCGAGTTAAAACTGGTAGGTCTTGGCGGTAGCCGGTTCAGGAAAACGTTCCGTTGTAAGGACGGAATACGAGACGTGGTGCATCCTCTGGCATGTGTCCGGTACATTGATACTGCTGCTGATAATTATTCGAGTGACCATCAAGTAATGGACGCAGGGCGTGCAGCATCTGCAACGCATTCTAAGGAAACGCTGTTTTCATCGTACGGGAAAAAATCACAGCATATCCCCACGGAGTGAATGATGATGAGTGGGATGAAGCGTTCGTCAGTTCGTCCGTGCTTCCGTCCGTCCATGTGACCGTTCGTGTGTCCATTTATTTGTGCGTCTGTCCTTGTGTCCATCTGTGCGTTCGTGCTTCCGTCCGTGCGTCTGTCTGTTCATCCGTCCGTCCATATAGTGAACACTCCAAGTACCACCGTTTCGCATCTGTTCATTATATATTCATCATATACAAGTCCCCGCATCTAGCGGACATTCCAAGGACTAAACAAGAGGTTGCTACCTACTACTACTACTACTATTACTACAACTGCTACTACTACAACTACTACAACAACAACAACAACAACAACAACAACTACTACTACTACTACTACTACTACTACTACTACTACTACTACTACTACTACTACTACTACTACTACTACTACTACTACTACATACATCAGGGGTGCACGACCCAGGGCTTAAGGGGCTTCGCCCCTTAAATTCGGCAGATCCCACCCTTGATAATCGACGTTATGCGAAGCATGCGTGGGGAAGGTGATCGTGTTGTAATTTTTTATTGAGTGACACGTTATGAAATAACGCTAAGTATATGTGCAAATGCTGCACGCGCAGACTTATGTTGAAGAGTTGCAGATGTTTATATAAACAGTTATTTGCACTTGTGCAACAATACCAACAAGAACATGAGTATCAGCAACACCAGGAGCGACAAGCTGATATAAAGCGCTGGTTATCGCGAGGATTTACCTGGAAATAAATCAACTTCAACGCATGGCACCTAACTGCAAATGGCGTTAACGTAGCGCGATTGCTTTATCCTATGAGTATATATGTCAAAATTATAAAATTGGATAACCAGCCCTACAACCACAATTGACGTTTCACTGACATTAGGGTTGATTTGAAAAGTAGCGTCTCACATTTCGCCATTGTAAGTGCCCGTGAAAGAAAATCAAAATCACGTGCGTCAAGCGCCACAACGCTTCAAATGAAAGGCAAAGAAACGAAGACGGTGTTTAGGATATGTGTAGAAATATATTTACAGCTCTATGACAGATTTGCTCATCTCTAAGCCAGAACAACTTCAAATTAATTACTGCGCATAAAATTGAAAGAATTCACATTGTGTGAAACAAGACTTTAAGGAACAATCAACCAACCAACATCTACTCCAAGAAATCACGTGAAGTGGAACGGCGTACACAGATCACTACGGCGGCAACTTCCATATCCTTCTCTCGCGGTATCCCGGCGGTACATACAGCACCGCTGTTGCTTGACAGTACAAGCCCAAAAATAGGAAGTTACACTTGCCACACTCCTTTCATCCTCAACTGTCTTCTATGTCTTTTATATGGCGTCTCCTCAACCTGGCCAACCTGCAGATGGCAAAGGAGGTATAGTGGACGGCTGTGTCGAGGGCGAACGCCGATGGCCTTCGCGGGGTACCAGTAGGAGCTTCAAGCTTTCTATATCAAGTACGTATGTTTCAAAAGTAGAAGAATCTTCTAAATAACACGCAAACCAGTCCAGAGTTTCCAAATTCTCCAAGCGAAGTCGTACACTCATGGAACAACTCTGGCGTTTTCAAAATTCGAGAATTCGGAGACAACAGTAATCTGAGTCCGGACTTGGCTGGAAATATAAAGACACCTTAAAGGACTCCACTGTGTTCAAAGTTTCATATAGCCGTGTTATAGTCGTTGCGCAAAACAACTGATCGAAGCAACGACGCACATGAAGTGCTCCGACCACATGCCCTTGTAGTATTTTCGGGACCTGTAGTACGACAAGTTCACGTGTATTCAAGGGCTTCTGTTTGTATTACTGACATCTCGCGAGCGAAATTCGCTGCACCAAGCTGTTTCTGATTATGCGAATGCAGCCCAGGAATCCTTCTGGAGATATATGCGCTGCTTCCGCAGGCCCTCATCTGCCGAAGGGACCTTCCTTGGCAACTTTAGTTTTCCCTCCTCTTCACGCACCTCATTCTGTGCACACTCTTCCTGTTCTCCCACGACTGCAGAACCACGCACCGGCGTTTATCCGCTTCCTTCTCTTTTCTGTGCACCAGGAAGCAGCACACATGGTCCCGACTTGCACATCAAGTGGGAGCTCGATGAAAGAAGGAAAAAAAAAAGTGGCGCAATCCCTCGCCAGCGATCGAGGAACAATCGAACAAACGAATCTCTGATAAGAGTTGGAGGGCAGGAGGGGGGAGGAAGCATCCCCTCAACATATTCGAGGAGTAAGAGTAAGAGTACTTTATTTACAGTAAGCACTGTACAGGGCTCACTGCAGGGGCAAGGGTCGAAGTCAACGAGTTTGACAAAGACACCTGTCCCTCCGCAATTCGTGCTAAACTTCGATATGAGCACAGACAGAAACAGACGAAAATCAATACATTGATTTGTGGGGTTTAACGTCCCAAAACCACCATTTGATTATGAGAGACGCCGTAGTGGAGGGCTCCGGAAATTTTGACCACCTGGGGTTCTTTAACGTGCACCCAAATCTGAGCACACGGGCCTACAACATTTCCGCCTCCATCGGAAATGCAGCCGCCGCAGCCGGGAATCGAACCCGCGATCTACGGGTCAGCAGCCGAGTACCTTAGCCACTAGACCACCGCGGCGGGGCCGAAAATCAATACATTGGTTACATATAGAAATTGGATAAAAGTTGCTTGCAAGCTTACATACAAAATTCACACAAAAACAAAGATAAAATGTTTACATAGCACATTTGCAAAATTAGACATCCCTAACATGGAGATACATAACCAAGGAAATTGACAATAAAGTTTAAACACCATAAAACACAAAGTACATAAGGACGCACCTATAATAATCTGTACAATACTACAATCGAAATGATACAAGTTAATGAATGGTTTCAGGGTTGGTCGAGGCACGAAACTCCACTTATTGGTTTTGATAATGGGTACAGTGGTTAGTAACAAGTTCTCTGTTTGCTTATTAAAAGCTGCTTTGCTAGCTATAAAGTTCTATTTAATTGCTAGTGCATTTACCACGTGAGATGTTTGGTACGCAACACTTTGTTTTCCATAACTGGTTCTTGTTCTATAGATGTGCTCGCTTCTTTTGTTCTCACAAATGGTAGTGTATAATGTTTCGGTACAACTTTCCTCGTATAACTTGTCTGTTTTTTAATTAACTGCCTCAATTCAAAGTAATATAATTTATATACCCTGATCATGGAATGTTTGATAAATAGTAGAGTAGTTCGCAAGTCCTGTATGTTACCTCTGTATTTTTCGAAACAACGCCGTATTTTATTTTGTACGGTTACAGGCTTTGGGTGATTTTTTTGTGATGTCGCTCCCCAAACTAGTATCACATAAGTCACTTTAGAGTGGAAGAGCGTGTAGTACATACTTATTTTTAATCTAGTGGAATTAAATGCATTGTTCTACAGAAACAATCGGCTATTCGTGCCAGTGCGGTAATTAAATGGTTGACATGTGTGTTCCAATTTAACTCCTTCTGAAACCATACACCAAGAAATTTTTTTTCTGTAACGTGTGCAATGGATTTTCCTTCAAATATCACAATTATCTTACTGATAGGTTTGTTTATAGGCCGGAATATCATATAGGTTGTTTTTTTTTTCGCATTTAAGCGCAGTTCATTCTGCTTTAACCGATTCGAAAGATGACTTAGATAGTGTTTTTGCTTCCACGGTTACTCTGGCTCGAGAGCTGTATTGACTCTATACTGTTGGCTGCGCGTATCTGCACGCGGAAAGCCTGCGCATTCCTGGTAGCCAGGACTCACACGGAGCGCTTGGCTGACTGTGTTGGTCCCTCGTTGCACGGTGATGCACCGTCGCGCGGAACACCTATGCAACGACGATGTTTAGCTTGGCATGCCGTCCGCACCTGCTACCTGATCGGGACTGTTGACGATAAGAAGACATCGCTGTGTGAATGCACACACACCCTTGTTTGCTTAGGACAGTTCGTATGGGTCTCGCTCCACCCTGCGCACGGCAGCGTGAAGGCGCAAACATCGAAAGGGGACGATGTTGTTGTCGTAACGCACGAAGTGGTTTGGTGTGGTAGCTCTGTGTCGACCAACGTGGTTGCAAGAAAGGAAACCACACAACAGAAACCGGGTAGGTGGTGCGTACGAAGAAGCGGTGCACTGAAACTCGCTTTGGCTTCATTTTAGTTCCTTCCAGAGCATGACACTGCAAACGCTCTCCTTTTCTTTATTTTTTTACATCCTGTGCTTGTTTAGCCTGCCGATAACGTCTTAAGGGGTAAAATTGAGTAGTTGACAGTGAGAAATGAATAGTTATTTTAGGGGCGAAGCTCCTTATGGTGTGGGTCTGTCCTTCCTCCGTTGTCGTACGTAGCCACCGGTGGCACATACCCGCTCTACAGGGGATGCGAGGCGGGAGATGGCGTTACTTGGAGTGTTCAATAGATGGCCGCACGCACGGACGGACGGACAGACTAGCAGACGGACGGACGAATGGATGGAAGTGTGGAGCGGATATGTGCCACAGTGGATGCGAGATGCGAGGTGGCGCTCCTTGGAGTGTTCACTAGATGGACGGACGCGCGGATGGACGCACGGATGGTCGCATGGACGTACGAAAGCAAGAACGAACGAACGGACGAAAGCATGGACAGGTTGACGGACGCTTCGCCCCACTCATCATCATTCCCTCTGAGGATACTCTGTGATTTTTTGTTGGTCTATCTATAAACAAAGTCTCATATGTGCTTGACATCGCAATAATGTGATATCGCCGCCATAAATACGAATAATCTCAGAGGTCTGTCGAAGCAACACTTTTGAATCTAGAACATTCTTCTTCTGTTCATTTCACGCGAATTACAGGTTCAATGGAATGGAAATCGATGCTAGCCAAAGTATGAGGTAGAAGAAAACAAGGCCGGCTACGCACAAGATGACATCCTTGTGGTAAAAAGGAAACGTCTAGACTTGTATTCAATAAGTCCCAATGGCGTTCCTATATTCGTATGCCACGAAGAGTTGTCATCTACTCGGTAGTGCTTTGCAACAACAACGCACCGCCATCGATATGGACCAACCAAGGAAATGGTAACTACCGATGGCCACGATGAGCGCCCAAGATCTGCCACGGCTATAGGACTCGATGGCGACCCGGATCTCGCGGGGTCTAATCCAGGATGTGGCAACTTCATTATAATAGATCAGAAATGCTGAGGGTCTATAGACTTATTTGCACATTACAGGGGGCGCACTGGTTCCTGTGTGCCACTCCCTGGATATGCCACTGCCTTGACTGAGAATGAAAAGAATGTGGCTCTCACCTTCGAGTCGTCTTAGGAGTGTTTGTAAGGAACTCTGTGAGAAGAGTCAGTCAGTGTAAGAAGTTTTTCTTTTTTTTCTTCGTGGATATTCATTAACGCAAATGGAAAGATTTACTTGAAGTCTAACCCCAAAGCGATTCCCTCTTTGTGTGTATTTACACAGGCGTTTTTCTCTTGTGTCGGCAGGCGTCGCCTGTGCGTGTCCGTATACGCAAGGCAGAAACTCGCAGGGCAGGAGGAGGAAGAGTTGCTCCTACTCGCTGTGACAGCGACCACGCTTTGCTTGCTTCCCCGTCTACGTCGTGTGTCAGAGATTAATAATTACTCAATGCTTCGCACGAAAGCAAGTCCTATGGCACTGTGCGTGCAGGCAGCTGCTGTGTTGTTTTAATTTAATACGTGCAATGTTCTGGGGGAGGGTGGGTAGGGGCACGCCAGTGGTTCGGAGACTTTGGTAAGGACATTCATTGGTTTACGGAGAGGTTTACGGAGAGGTTTACGGAGACTTTGTCTCCGTAAACCTGCATCCTCTAAGAGAGAGAGAAAGAGAGAGAGAGAGAGAGTAGATTGGAAGACAGTGAAATATGAATTGCTAGAACAAAGAGATAGTTGGGAACATGTACGTTTAGTACTAGGCAGTACACGATTGTTTGATATTTGCACGGGCCATTGACAGGTTTAAATTACAGAAAAATGTATGGCTCCCGTAGTAGTGAAAGAGCGGTGTTTAGCAGAGTTTAACACAGCTTCACAATAGCTGGCGATGTCGTAGATTTAGGGTTGTTAATGGCCTTGAAGAACGTTCGAACATATATGCATATATGCATCTTCAGAGATCTATACAAGCGGGGGGGGGCGAGGTTTTACCGCAGTGCACCTCGCCCCCCCCCCCCTATTTTCGTTGGCCAAGTCCGAAAGCAAAGCTTTGCAATGCATTCAAGATAAACATGAAGCAACGACGGGCTTTTCTCAACAGCCTGTTGGTTTCAACCTTTCTGAAGGTAGGCACGGGGGGGGGGGGGGGGGGGATGCCATGTTTGAGGTTCTC
Source organism: Rhipicephalus microplus (assembly GCF_013339725.1). Classification (NCBI taxonomy): domain Eukaryota; kingdom Metazoa; phylum Arthropoda; class Arachnida; order Ixodida; family Ixodidae; genus Rhipicephalus; species Rhipicephalus microplus. The sequence continues at coordinate 248,727,463 of NC_051165.1, forward strand.
GGACACTATCGTATAGCAAAGAAGACATGCGCGGGTGTAATGCTGCCCAATACGCATTGAGGTGTCAGGCCCGCCTAAATATTCATAGGAGGCAGAAGCGCACCCCCACCCCCCTCATCCCACTTGGGGATGGGCACTCCCTCTCCTTTACGAACGTCTATGCCTGTTGGTACAGCCTTTTAGAGTATATAAGCGTAAAAACACACATGGGCAGCATAAAAGTAAGCACTTTGTCTCCTTAATGTGACGTTTTGAAGGCCTGGTTGGTACATAACGAGAAAAAATAGTGAGTGCAAGAAAAATATGCAACACATAAGGAAAGTACGCAAACGATGATGAAACCAGTTGAGAGCTGCGTCTGCCTTGAATCTTCTGTACATTTATTGTCTGCTGGGTATTTTCTTGCACTGAGTAAATTTTTATAGCTTTATCATCGTTTCCCGCATACAGTCCCTGCACATTTCAATGTTCTAAAGTACAAACATTTTTGTTCATTCAAATTACGCAGACGACGTCAACTCACGGATGTCTCGCGAAAATTTATCAAGTGGCCGCACCGTGTTCTCTGAGACATCTTGGACGACCGCAGCGGGAAGAAAGAGCTCGCTGGGCTCATTTCTGGGCTATGCAAATGAGGGATTGCCCGTGACTGCGTCCCCCTCCCCGCGGTCGGCGTTTTTGACATGCACACACTGGTGTCCCACGCTATAGCACACGGGATACGGCTGATGGAGAACGACAGCGTCTGTACGCCCCATGTGCACGCGTGATTTCCGTCTCACTGGTAATGACGAGTCTCGGGACGACCAGTCGCTCACTGATTCTCCCGGCGATCCGTGGCGACCGGCAGCCACACTTGTCGCCGCACTCCAATGCATAGGCGCCGAGCACACAGCTATAGCAAACTGAAGAGCCTTGCCTGCGCAGGATGTATGTTCTTAATCCACCGTTTTCATTTCTTCGCTGCTCATCGTGTAACTCGCCAACTGCCTCTTTTTCACATTTAAGTAAAAAAGGCTGCCATTTGCCAGTCCACTGCCAGTGCTCCGAAGTCGCGAATGCTGGAGAAACACCGGTCTTGCTATGTCCAACTGTGTCGCGCGCGCGTGTGTGTGTGTGTTTGTGTGTGTGTATGTGTGTGTGTGTGTTTGCGTGTGTGTGAGTGTGTGTTTATGTGTGTGTGTTTATGTGTGTGTTTGTGTGTGCGAGTGTGTGTTTGTGTGTGTGTGTGTGTTTGCGTGTGTGTTTATGTGTGTTTGTGTGTATGTGCGTGTTTGTGTGTGTGTGTGTTTGCTTGTGTGTGTATATGATTGTGTGTGTGTGTGTGTGTGTGTGTGTGTGTGTTTGTGTGTATGTGTTTGTGTGTACGCGCGTGCCTTTGTGTCGAATTTTGCAGGGCCGGAAAAAACAGTCCGCATTTACTCATTGCCGAATTATCGAAAGTATCAAGAAAACAATACATAAGTACTTATTACACCAATGTACTTTCGTTTTATAGAGGAATGCCTAAGCTCAGTATTGAAATGTTTCGCATAAATGTAGTGCAGAAGCCGCAATTATCATTCTTTGCGACTTCGTTCACATCGTGAACCACCCAGAAGCGTGCTGTCAACCCAAACTTTGTCACGTACCAAAACCTCATTGTGCATGGCGATCTGGCATTTCTCGAAGCCCGCGGCCGTTCCGGCTGTCCACGAACGCCGTTTTCGTTGCTTTTCGTCGCATATTTGCGGCGCTCGGCGTGCTGCCAGTAAATCGTTCGAATTAACCGGGTTGCGGCCAAATAGGGCTGATTAAAAAAAAAGTTTGATGTAAGCTGGCCGTGACGGGAGCATCTCCGAATTATCAGATTTCTCGAAATAACGAGTGCCAAATTGACGATCCTTTATTGTACTTTCCAATCGGTCTCTTAGGTGTGAATCGTCTGGTCATCGGTTTTTAGCATTGTGTTTGCTACGATATTTATTGGCGTGCCCGTACGGTGCTATGCTTTTTTTTGTTATGCATGTATTGTCATCATGCAAGTCATACAATAACACGGGGTGCTACGAGCGTTTGTGCGCACGTATACGACAGTAACGACCTATCTGGCGAGTACATTGGCGCGCATACTTCTAGAACACGATGAAAGCAAAGGGAGCAAGCTGACGCACGCCAGCTTGTTTAACGAGCAAGCGTCGTGACCCAAGTCTCGTTTGAATGGCAGGCGAGCTGCAGGCAGGCGCTGCAAGGCCTCTGCCATGCAGTCTGTGGTCTTTGCCAGTGACCAGCCGCCACTTGGGGGCTTCGTCTTAGACCTTACGAGTGATCTACACTGCTTTCTGATTATACAAGCGCGGCGAGCAGCGTAACGTGCTGCTACGCGTAAAGCGAACGTTAAACCACGGCAGTGTCGAATGGTGCACGAGGTGCCGTGGGAAGGCTGTCAAGATGTTGACGTCAATCGTATAGAATGACCGGTGAAGTACTGTTGTGATCGGCCCCCATGTCTGGGCGCCGCTTGGACGCGTGGAATGGTTCCGGCTTCGCAGCGCGTCCTGAGACGTCCAGAATCGGCAACAACACAGCAGTAGTACTGCGAATTCCTTGGAGTCGTCGGCTCGTCTTGCCAAAAAGCCCTTTGGGCACGCACGACCGACAGATTACCGGGGGGGGGGGGCTGTTCGCTGTCTGGGCTGCCTAGAAGGAGTGGTCATTGCTTGGGTCGTCAACATTCAGCGGACAATGAGCCGAGCGCTTTGTATTCATCTTCGGGGACATTCCTCACGTTCCATGGCGCCTTTCCCGAGCGATGTTTCCTCGAAGAGTCATCTCGGCGCGTCCGACTCCCCGTTCTCGCACTGTGCCAGTGGTGTCGTGTATTGTGTGTGTTACACCCTCGCCGGGCAGCGAACTGGGCGGGCCTCTCCTCCCTTCCCAGGTTGGGAAGGAGGCGGTGTGACTTTCTCTCTTCGGGGGCATAAAAACGCGAGCGCAAGACGCTCGGAAAGAGAGCTTCCTTCCATCATCTAGTATGATGCTTACTCCATGTAACACGCTACCTTCAACATCATGTAAAATAGTGTAAATAAATCGTTCAAGTTATCAGCTCCGGCTCCTCGGCCCGTCTTCGCCCTGACCCTTGGATGGCTCAAGGCCCGACAAATTCCCCCAGTCACAACAGTGGATGGCAGCGGTGAGATGATCTGCGCAGGAATTCGACTCCGGCTTGGTGAGTGCACGACCTTTTCTCCTTGAGAGTTGCCAGGCTTAAATTAGTTCTTCCTGGTAACAAGAGTGTTGGAAGCCTGTTCACGGGAACCTTGCTTCAACGCTTTCCCTTGAGAAACTTGTCGGCAGAAAAGTAGCAGCCATGGCTTGGAGAAAGTTGCACAGATCGGACCTAGACGTGATATGCGGGGAATTCGGGATTGATTGCGGGAAACATCTTAAAAAGGCGGAAGTCATCAGGGCTATGGAGGCAAGCAGAGATGACGAGGAGATCGTGGAGTTGTGGGAGGATATAAAAAAAAAAAGGGAAGATCAGGAGCGCGAGCGCCATAAAGAAGAGCAGGAACGCGTGCGCGAGCGCGAGCGCAAGCACGAACTGGATAAGAAGCGCCTAGACTTAGAAATAGCTCGGGCAACTACCTCAGGAGGCGCAACACTCAATGCTCCAGTAAGCAAGGCACCAAAAATAAAAGACCTCCTGAATCCTTTTAAGATGGGAGAGGATATCGGGTTATTTTTGGTCAATTTTGAGAGAAGTTGCGAAGGCAAGTTTGAGCGTGAGTTATGGGCACAAATGCTCTTGACCGTGCTTCCATGCGAGGCAGCGAATGTACTGGCTCGTTTGCCGCGAGATGAGGCGAATGACTACGATATTGTAAAGCGTGCGCTACTAAAGAGGTATCGGCTGTCTGCTGAAGCTTTCCGACGACGTTTCAGAAATAGTAGCAAACGTAGCAGTGAATCATTTGCCGATTTTGCATACAGTCTGAGGTGCAATCTCACCGAGTGGCTTAAGGGCGAGGGAGCTTTTGGAGACCATGACAAGGTAGTCGAGTTGATTTGCACGGAGCAATTCCTGAACGTTCTAAGTGACGAAGCACGCTTATGGGTATTAGATCAGCCCGGGGAAAAGAATTTGGAGCGTACCGCAGAACTGGCTGAAGAATACACCATGAGGCGTGAGGAAATAAGAGAGCGCAACAAACCCGCAAAGAAACCATACTGATGAGAACATGAGGTTACTTGAACCGTACTTAAGAGAGATGACTGTCAATGGGCAAAATTGCCGGGTTCTACGCGATTCTGCGGCCACTATGGATGTAATACACCCATCTTACGTGCCCGCGGATGGGTTCACCGGAGACTGCGCGTGGATCAGACAGGTAGCGCAGGAAGACAGTGTGTGTCTGCCAGTGGCCAAAGTCCTCATCAAGGGTCCCTTCGGAGAACTGGAAACAGAGGCTGCCGTGTCACAAAGTTTGCCGAAGCAGTACGGTTACCTTTTTTCTAACCACTCGGAGGACCTGTTAAGAAAGAAAGGTCTGAGCTTTGGAGAACACACTGTACATGCTCTAACGCGGTCTAAGGCAAAGGAGATCGCAAAGGAGCTCGGCAGTTCCCAAAATAGAGAGGCACAGGCCCCCGACGAAACAAGGGCAGACGCGAATCAGGAGAACGTCCCGAGCGATGGCGAAAGCAGCTTTAAGAGTTCCAGTGAGGCCAGCGAGGAAGTTAACCTTCTTTCCGTGCTGCCTTGCATGGGCGGGTTCTTGGAGCTATCGAAAGTAAGCCCGGAGGTTATCGCTGCGGAACAGGCCGAGGATAAAACGCTGCAAAAGTTGAGCGATATGGTGGAGGAGGGGTTGGCGCGGAAGAACGTCTTTTTGCACCGCCGCGCCGGAATTTTGTACCGTCAGTACAAAGACTCGAAGGGGGTGCACTATGATCAATTAGTGGTTCCACAGAAATACCGAGCCAAAGTACTGGAGCTGTGTCACGGTGGCGGGTGGTCGGGCCATCTTGGCAAAAAGAAAACGAAGACTCGTCTACTTAGGGAGTTTTATTGGCCCAATTGTTTCAAGGATACCGAGAGGTATGTGCAATCCTGCGATGTGTGCCAAAGAATAGGCAAAGCACACGACCAGCAGAAAGCGCCCTTAAAGTTGGTGCCACTCATTAGTGAACCTTTCCGCCGCCTTGTCGTGGACGTTGTGGGCCCCCTGCCTGTGACAAAGTCAGGGTACCGCTACATCTTAACCTTGATATGTCCTGCCACAAAATTCCCGGAGGCGGTTCCCTTGAAGGAGCAGTCATCTGTAGAAATAGTGGATGCTTTGCTTTCAGTGTTTTCGAGAGTAGGCTTCCCGTCAGAGTTACAGAGCGACCAGGGCAGTGTGTTTACTAGCGCACTAACTACCACATTCTTGGAGAGGTGTGGCATTAGGATAATACACAGTTCCGTCAGACATCCTCAGAGCAATTCAGTAGAAGCATGGCACTCGGTTCTCAAAAGGGTATTACGAGCTCCGGATTATAACCGACCTTTTGTACTTCAGTGCGACGCTAGTGAAAGGGGTCTTGGGGCTGTTCTGAGTCAGCGAGATGAAAGTAGAGAGGAGCACCCCGTGCTTTTCATTAGTCGTAAGCTTTCCACCCGTGAGGAGGCTTATAGCACCTCAGAGAAAGAGTGTGCATGCTTAGTGTGGGCTATTTACAAGCTTCGGTGCTACTTGGCCGGCTCGCCCTTTCTTGTCGAGACAGATCACTGTCCCTTGTCATGGCTTCGGAATATGTCGCCTAAAAATGGCCGCCTACTGAGATGGAGTTTGGCACTGCAAGAACATAATTTTGAGATCCGCTACAAAAAGGGGCGGGATAATGGAAATGCTGATGCTCTCAGCCGAGGCTTCCTGTGATAAGGAGCAAGCGCATTCCGATTGAGTTACGACAGCCCGGGTTTTTTATTTTGTTATGTCATTTCCGTGTATCTTTTCGTTTTGGATTTTTTTTTAACCTTTACTGCATGGTGAACCTGTTACTTAGTCTGCCTGCCACGGCCAGACGTTGAGAAAGGGATATAATTTGTTAGTTGAGTTTCCCGACCTTCTCACTTCTCACTCGCCATGTGCCTCAAGGCTATGCGACTTGCGGCTTGAGTGCAATTTATTTAAGGTAAATTCTTCAAAACTTTAGGAGCGTTGCCATATTGCTTTGTTTGGGGACGTTCCAGGCAACGTTCTAGTGTGGCTGCTTTTATGCCGACAACGGGCTAAGAGTTCAGTAGCCTGGCATATCTCGGGAGGGGTGGTGTACCGCCTTGTCGCTGCTTGGGTACTGTGCGGATTTGATCACTAATGTCAGTCCCAGCCTTCGACCTGCGGGGGCCCCTTCGACGGAGAGTACTACTTACGGACCTGCTGACCCCACTTGAGCGAGAGAGAAAACCTGAGCCGCAGCCGTTCCAGAGCTGCTGCGCTGCCAGGCCTCTTCAAGGTGCAGCGTTGGGCTGCCCATCTACGAGTCCTTTTTCCCGGCGGCGGACGAGCTGTTGTGATCGGCCCCCATGTCTGGGCGCCGCTTGGACGCGTGGAATGGTTCCGGCTTCGCAGCGCGTCCTGAGACGTCCAGAATCGGCAACAACACAGCAGTAGTACTGCGAATTCCTTGGAGTCGTCGGCTCGTCTTGCCAAAAAGCCCTTTGGGCACGCACGACCGACAGATTACCGGGGGGGGGGGGGCTGTTCGCTGTCTGGGCTGCCTAGAAGGAGTGGTCATTGCTTGGGTCGTCAACATTCAGCGGACAATGAGCCGAGCGCTTTGTATTCATCTTCGGGGACATTCCTCACGTTCCATGGCGCCTTTCCCGAGCGATGTTTCCTCGAAGAGTCATCTCGGCGCGTCCGACTCCCCGTTCTCGCACTGTGCCAGTGGTGTCGTGTATTGTGTGTGTTACACCCTCGCCGGGCAGCGAACTGGGCGGGCCTCTCCTCCCTTCCCAGGTTGGGAAGGAGGCGGTGTGACTTTCTCTCTTCGGGGGCATAAAAACGCGAGCGCAAGACGCTCGGAAAGAGAGCTTCCTTCCATCATCTAGTATGATGCTTACTCCATGTAACACGCTACCTTCAACATCATGTAAAATAGTGTAAATAAATCGTTCAAGTTATCAGCTCCGGCTCCTCGGCCCGTCTTCGCCCTGACCCTTGGATGGCTCAAGGCCCGACAAATTCCCCCAGTCACAACAGTACACTCCCGAATACGGCACACCGAAATTCCATAAACATAAACTTTGCGCGAGATGGCTGCATGCCCCGCCACAATGGTTTAGTGGTTAAGGTACTCGGCTGCTAGGTTTCGGGATCGAATCCCGGCTGCGGCGGCTGCATTTTCGAAGGAGGCGAAAATGTTGTAGGCCCGTGTGCTCAGATTTTGGTGCACGTTAAACAACCCCAGGTGGTCGATATTGCCGGAGCCCTCCACTACGGCGTCTCTCATAACCATATGGCATGGCTTTGGGACATTAAACCCCACATATCGAGCTATCGAGATGGCTGGCTGCATGCTGCGGAGAGCGTGTTGTTCCGAGCAAGATCAAAGGATGTTAAGAGTTGCATAAAAAAAACTGTCGGCTTTAGGCCAGAAACTAATGGTATGACAGGAATAATAATATTCCAGGTTTAACGTTCTAAAACCACGATATGATTATCAGACAGACCGTAACTGAGAGCTGCGATAATTTGGACCACTTGGTTTGTTCTTTAACGTGCGCTGATATTGCACATAAACCATTTCACCTCCACCTAAATGCGTCCGCCATGGTCGGAATCTTATATATTAGCACAAAAAAGGTAATGAATTTATTTCTTGCCAAGCTACATGAGATCAACGCTGTTAAAGCATACATGTCGAGCTCAATAGGCTGAGCATACCTGGGCTATTATCGACGAGAAGTACTGGAAGTAGATCACATAAACCCTTTAATGGTTCTTGTTTTGTCAATATTTTCGCAACACTCTTTATAGTCTTCAATACAAACAACTGAACCAACTTGAGGGCTTTGATGCAAGGCTTCTTTCGTAGTTAGCAGTATCTTCACAGTCACATTGGGCAAGAAAAAAAAATAATAAGCGGGGAACATACACCGTACATAGTGGAATATGGCTCAGAGCGCGTGTCAGATGCGAAACTACAAACAACGTCGACGCTGAAAGGCGTGCCTGCGCAGCATTTGTCTCAAGCGTGCGCGAGCGAACACCAAGAGTCCCGGACCGTTCGCATGTATGCATTCGTACAAAGCCGGGAACGTGTGAGAGTGGAAAACAATTCAGGGAGACTGAGGAGTGCGTGACTGAATAATGGAGAATGGAATCACGTGAGAAAACGCGAACACTATACGCCCTGCGTTTACGCCCGTTGAAAAACAATGGTCTCCACCCACTTTGCCCGCGTATATTGTAAAGTTGTCGCTCTTCCTTGGCGTTCGCTGCGTTGACGCTGTACTACCCGAAGTTTGCCCCAGAAGCATTCGATGTCTGACAGGGATACGTTAAGCTTAAACACATGTAAGCCGAGTGATCGACTACGGACACGACGTTGGAATCACTGAAACGCCTGCGTTCGCAATACGGTTTTGTTTCAGTGACCTTGTGAAGCGTATCAGCTTTAGCCCGTATGCTGTCAAGGGGCTATTGTTGAAATGTTCTACAGGACACAGGGTGCAAGAAAGAGGGTGTTTTCGTACACCACAGTGGTAAGTAACACGTTTTGTGAGAGGGTGAAAGAACAAAGAAACAAGCAAAAGAATGTTTTACTGCAGGGGTAACACGTTTGAAAGAGTAGCCGTCTTTATAGAGGGAAGCAATAAATAGGAAGCGCTATGGTGGTAACCCTTTTAGGAAAAAAGGAAAGAGATGTATGAGCTCATCCATGCAGAAATATGTCCATTATTATGTAAAAATTACAAAAAAGGAGGCGTCTGCGGGCTACATGCGGCGTTCCCTTTACTTTTACAGAAGACATCTTCAGATGTGTACACATATTAATTACATGAGTATTTGCAGAAATTAAAGGAATTAACTTTTACCACCAGTGGAAGTAGTCGGTCCAATCCAATGGGCAAATTAAAGTCCTTTCTACGAATAGTTTATAGCCGCTTTGAAATTTTATAAAGATGACCAGTGGTAATCACCATGGAGCGATGAAATCTGGCCAGTGCAGCTGGTGAAACCGAAAACGACGAACCAAAAAGCGCTTCTACGATTCATTACGACAACGCTCTCCATGATGGCGCTACTTCCCTCGCCGTTATCAACCGTCGATCTAGACATTTCGCTTCGTGGCCGCTCTAGCTTATTCTTCTTCCCCAATGCGAGTGAAACAGTGTCGTCATTGATGGCGTTGTCGAAGTGAATGGTAGATGCGCTGTTTGGTTCATCGGCTTCGGTTTTGCCAGATAAATTGGCCAGATTTAATCGCTCCGTTGTGACTATAGCACTGGCCGCTTTTGCAAAATTTCAAAGCGGCTAAGGACTGTTGTTAGGAATGATTATATTTGACCCATCAGACTCGATTGCCTATTACCTATGGTTAAAAAGTTAATTGTTTAATTTCTGTGATTATTGTTCTAATTAATGTTTGAACACATCTGATAATACCTTCTGCCAATGTAAAGAGAACGCCGCAGGTAGCATGCAGACGCCTCCTTTCTGTAATTTTTAAATATTATTAGACACATATCTTGAAACACCTAATACACAAATTCGAAGACTCAGACATTGTGAACTCTGGCCGAGAGCCATCATTTTGTAAATAAACCTTAACTTGTCCTTGAGTTCTATCTAAAGCTTTCGCTTTTTGAGTTTTTGTTATGATGTTTCTTCTTTTTTTTTACCCTTCAAAATATTTCTTGGTACCGGCAGGATTCATTTGGAAACGCAGGCGAACAGTATCTCTGCCTGTTTATCACGTTCAATTTTCGCGATTCTTAGAGCAAATGTCGATAAATTTAGTGTAGAGCATTTATTAGATGAGAAAGTCCATAATCTTGAGCACTGTCATTGTTCTTTCCGGGAACATTATCTGCCGCCAAAAAAAGCGTTCGATTTTTTTTTTTGGGGGGGGGGGGGCTTCGCCAGCAAACTTATGTAAAAGCGCAAGGGGTGGTCAAAACAGATTAAGGCAAGCGAAGTGGTTTAATGTACTAAGTGAAGATTGGTGATGTGAGGCATTGCATTGCATAACATGAACTTTATTATGGTCCAGAAAAAATAGAGCCCTAGGACGAAGGCCCCAGGCTAAGTTAGTGGCTCCGCCCATGTATAGGCACCAACAGGCCAAGTGTCCGCAGAGCTCACGACAATGGTGATCATTCAGTCGTGGGGGTACTTCACGGCCAGAAGACTCCACACAGCACTGTATATAGTTCTAACTGCACTGAAGCGTCGGTACGAAAAAATGAAGTGCTCCACGCCCCCATCCTTCACTTTATCGCGGAGTGGTGTATGCAGCCGCCCAGTTTTGAAGGTCCATGCTATAGCGTGCATGCTGATGCTCTTCACATTCTGTGTATTATACCTGCTTCCAATCAATTCTACCGGTGCTTTTCCAAGGGCACTCAAAGTAATATTCAAGCCGTATAAGTGGATGCAGCGCATATATTCCCCATGCAATCCTTCGAATAACTGTCGATTAATGATTCCGACTGCTGCTCCACGGTTCTCCAAAGAAGCGCTGACAGAATATGAAAATAAGTGCGACTTGCTTGGTCGTTTGTATATTCCACGAAGATAATTTGCTTTCGTTCGAGGCGAAGCATTAATCATCGGCCGTTGTTTCTTCCGCATGAATTCGAGATGCTGTTTTGTACAAGCTCAGTTTTTCCTTCAATTTTTTCGCTTAATCGCTTCCCCAGCTAGATCACACTGTACTTTGCAGCAGCAGCTTGAAAGTGGAGCACCGAAATCAATTTTAAAAAAATAATAGCGATAATAAATATTGTCACGTTTATGTGACAATCTTGGCCCACAAGCACTGAGATGTGGTGACTTGAAAACAATAAACTTCATTTGAGCGAACTTGTGCCCCTAAGAGAACCAAGTTAAAAACTTTTGGTGGCCTCAAGATGGCCTGTGCGGTACAGCGTTGGTGGAAAGAAGGCCGGAACCTTCGCCAATGCAGCATTTCATAACATTCACGCCAAACTGTCTCAGACACAAACGCGGCGCATCAAGCGTACCAGTCAGTAAAATGGTTGCTTTGCCTATAAAAGGCAGCGCGCGAGCGACGGAACGGCTCGCTAACGACGTCACACTGTAATTAAGCTGAGGTAAGCCACGTAAGTAAGAGAGCGCCAGCATATACACACACGGTAACATTATAATGAAATAATAAAGCAGTGAAGGGCAGTGGAAGTAGTATTGCACTCCGAGGGCTTATTCTTCAACAACAACAAAAAAAAATACCTGTGAGAAAATGTGATTCCATGTTCGATGCGAAAGAAAATAAAAAATTGTGCAGACGCTTTCTTGAGCAGAAAAAGCGGCTATTACAATGGGTGCTGTTCTGAGTATATAATGTAAGAAAAGAAGAAAAGAGAAGCATCGTAATTCAACTGTATCGAAGACAGAAATATGTACAGTCATTTTCCTAAAAATAATAATAATAATAATAATAATATGATGATGATGATAATAATAATATAATAATAATATAATAATAATAATAATAATAATAATAATAATAATAATAATATTAATAATAATAATAATATCTGGAGTTACACTTCCAACATCAATTTGATTATGAGAGACGCCATTGTGGAAGGCTTCGTAAATGGCGAATCCCTGGAAGTTCTGTAACGTGCACTGCCATTGCACAGTACACGGGCTTGTACGCCGTTCCGCCTCCAGCTAAATGCGAACGCCGCTACCGGGATCTCGACCTATCTCACAGTCTTCCATAGATAACACAAGAAACGCTGTCACAGCGGTACTCGTTGTCGACTATGTTCATTCTTGACTGAATTTCTCTCAAGGCTGAACCACCGATAACATCGCGAAGATTAATCCCAAGCAACGAAGGAGATTAACACCAACTTTCGCTACTAGGTTAGCAACTGAGCAGGCGATGCACACGTGCACCGATTGCTCTACCGCCTTGTTTACCCTTGTAACCGTTTGATAGTTAATCTGTTTAGCAATCTTGATAGGTTCTTTCCAAGTGTTCCAAGGCACACACAAAACACACAAACACACACCAGAATTTCAGCCTTAAAGTGCAATGCAGTCATTTCTATCGAAAAGCGCGTAGCAATGTCGTAAGCAGCACAACGCTGCAGTGCTGTAATTAATAATATAAATGAACAAAATGAAAAGAAACGAAAAACGTGAACTAGCTCATCATTTCAGCACACGCTTCTTTTTAAATATTCGCTCATCTTCGAAATGCATGTTTAGCAAGGTATATTTTGGTATCGCTACATATGTAGATATTTACAGAACATATATATGACACATTCCGCATCAAGTTTAACCGGTCAACCTTCGACCATCTCCGATAATGTTGGAAAAAAATCTTGGAGGTACATGTGAATGTGAGAAGCAGTTATTGAAGCGTTATATTTCGAAAAAAAATATTGTGCGTGGCCGCTAGAGGGCACTTCAAAATTATATATATATATATATATATAGTATATATATATATATATATATATATATATATATATATATATATATATAATTCGCAGTGCCACATTCCCCTTAATTTTTGTTGCACCTTATTATATGTCCCATCCTGTATGGGGACTTTTTATGGTCGCCTTTCACTCTTTCTTTATGAAGTTTCGACACATACAACTGCGATTTCACTTGCACACTTCAGCCTACTTTCAATTCCCTCCCCCTCCCCTACCCCGTAGATTAATTACAAACCACGAAACCTCCTATTTTCAGCTGTAGAAAAGATGAGAGCAGACGGTGTGTATTATCAATGTCCTCGAGACAACGACCACGCCGGGAGATAAATGATGCGCGAACAGGCAGCTGCCACCTACATTCACTGTTCGTGTCTTTCCTCGTGAGGAATGAAGCGTATGTTTAACGAGCGTGCCCTTGCAAAGGAGTGCTCAGAGTGCAACGCTGGCCATTCCGCACGCACATGCGCGCTGAGCCGGTGCATTCTCGCACTGCGGTCTTCCACGTGAGCGCATGCATGTGAAGCCCGCTATGCCCGCCTTCGAGGATCATAGTATTTCGCAGCTTCTTGCGCGTTAATTACGAAGATGCATGCAGGGTAATAAAAGGACGCGGCTCCAAGGTGGGATAAGGGGTAACGCATGGCTGGCAATGTGAGGTCTCGCAGTCTACGCTTCTGTTATACGCAGTGCGAGCGTGTACGTTAAAGAAACACGAGGAAACACGAACGTGTAAGCTTCTACTGTATACTAAAGCACAAAAGAAAAAACTCTAACTTATTGTTTTCATTTCTGAAGAGCAGAAAAATTGCGTATTGCGATAGATTTTCGTAAATTCTGCTTCCTTCAGAATAATACTAGCAGTAGTAGTAGTAGTAGTAGTAGTAGTAGTAGTAGTATAGTAGTAGTAGTAGTAGTAGGTAAGAGTAGTATTAGTAGTAGAGTAGTATAGTAGTAGTAGTAGTAGTAGGAGTAGTAGTAGTAGTAGTAGTAGTAGTATAGTAGTAGTAGTAGGTAGTAGTAGTAGTAGTAGTAGTAGTAGTAGTAGTAGGTAGTAGTAGTAGTAGTAGTAGTAGTAGTAGTAGTAGTAGTAGTAGTAGTAGTAGTAGTAGTAGTAGTAGAAGAAGAAGAAGAAGAAAAGAAGAAGAAGAAGAAGAAGAAAGAGAAGAAGAAGAAGAGAAGAAGAAGAGAAGAAGAAGAAGAAGAAGAAGCAGAAGAAGAAAGAAGAAGAAGAAGAAGAAGAAGAAGAAGAAGAAGAAGAAGAAGAAGAAGAAGAAGAAGAAGAAGAAGAAGAAGAAGAAGAAGAAGAAGAAGAAGAAAGAAGGAAGAAGAAGAAGAAGAAGAAGAAGAAGAAGAAGAAGAAGAAGAAGAAGAAGAGAAGAGAAGAAAAGAAGAAGAAGAAGAAGAAGAAGAAGAAGAAGAAGAAAGAAGAAGAAGAAGAAGAAGAGAAGAAGAAGAAGAAGAAGAAGATTTTTCTCATAAAAATGTGTTATTCACTGATGTAATGAATTCTTGGTCGATCCGCCTGAGTGGATATGAGCCATATTTGAAGGCATCGTTGTCGTCGTCGCCATCATCATCATCATCATCATCATCATCGTCGTCATCATCATCATGATCATCATCAGAAGTACTAGTAAAAGAAAAAAAAGGAAGCAAAAAAGAAGCATTGTAAAAGAAAAAGAAGGAAGAAGTGAAAGAAGAAGATGTAAAAGAATGAGAGTGTGAAGCAGTTGTAGTAGCAGTAGTAAAAGGAGAAGAAATAGTGGAATGTGAAGCAGGAGGACGGGAGCCAGGGGGTGGACAATGATGCAGCACATCCGTGGTTGGCAGATACTTTCAAGGGAAACATGTTATATTCGTGTTTGAAATGACTGGCCGTGACCGTGAGTTTCAGGCATTGTGAGCATGGAGGCGGGAGAAAGGGACAATTAAGCGTTACTCCCCAAGAGATTGTTACGTATATGCCGGAACTTCCCGGATGTGCCTGTGATGTTGTAGTAAATGCAATTAACAAAGTTTTGTTAACTCTGAATTTTATGTTACTGGCGGCAAAGTATGAAGGCATTGACGAAAATGTCAGGCGAGGTATACTTATGCTTTTAGTCTTCTGGCAAATTAATCTTGTAGTCTAATAAAGGGGTCTGTATGTGTGCTTACACACGCAGGAGCCTGCATGAGATATACGTGCCTGCGGCCACCTCGGCACCTGACGAACGAGTGCATTCGCACGGTCTCGTTCATAACGAGCAGTTAGTCTAGTGGGATGGCGCTCCCGCTTGTTTGCTCACATATGCATAAATAAACTGAACAAGCCATCACTATGTAGCAAAACATATAGACTTACGTGACCGTTTGAACTATACTTCAACATTTCCTTTTTTTTTGCATTTACATCGTGCCAAGCACTGCAGTGTACGACGGCAGTAATGTGCTAGTGCAAACATTGTATGGCTCTTGTAGGGCAGAAGCGTTATATCGCTTTCAGTCACGGTGTCTGCATTTGAGGACACGAGCTTCCAAGGCACGTCACACGCCACGCGTTTCTTCAACTCGCTTGAAACAGTGTCCCGAACAGAAAACAACCGGTCATTTAATTTCATTGTGCTGCGTATTGTTGCAGAGGCTCACTTTTCTGGAGACACTGCCATATTCTACGATCGTTCGACGTGCCGAGATCAAGAAGCAACGTGAAAAGTATTTTTCTTCCCCGCTCTAAATGAAAACAACCAAAAAGCAAACAATGGATGCATTCCGGGCCTAGCAGTTGGTTATTTTTATGTGAGTACTGAAGCTGACCGGTAGCAGCTTAATTAGATAATTCGTTGCGCACTCCATCAACTAGAATTACTTAAACTTACACAAAACAACACATAAATCAATGTTTTGTTGGAATGTATACATAGTACTGAGTGCCTTAGAATTATGACCTGCAAATTTTCCCGCATTTTGAACACTGCATCATAATTCATGACTGAAGGGGATATATAACTTCCTACTGGTGTACATACGCGAGATCGATATACGCCGCTTTTTCTGGCGCTAAGATATACGAGTCACGAATGCAGCGTGACTCAGAGTGTGTGTGTGAGTGTGTGAGTGTGTGAGTGTGAGTGTGAGTGTGAGTGTGAGAGTGTGTGAGTGTGAGAGTGTGAGAGTGTGAGAGTGTGTGAGTGTGAGAGTGTGAGAGTGTGAGAGTGTGAGAGTGTGAGAGTGTGAGAGTGTGAGAGTGTGTGAGTGTGAGTGTGTGAGAGTGTGTGAGTGTGAGTGTGTGAGTGTGAGTGTGTGAGTGTGTGAGTGTGAGTGTGTGAGTGTGAGTGTGAGTGTGAGTGTGTGAGTGTGAGTGTGAGTGTGGATGTGAGTGTGAGTGTGTGAGTGTGAGTGTGAGTGTGAGTGTGAGTGTGTGAGTGTGAGTGTGAGTGTGTGAGTGTGAGTGTGAGTGTGTGAGTGTGAGTGTGTGAGTGTGTGAGTGTGAGTGTGTGAGTGTGAGTGTGTGAGTGTGTGAGTGTGAGTGAGTGTGAGTGTGTGAGTGTGTGAGTGTGAGTGTGTGAGTGTGTGAGTGTGAGTGTGTGAGTGTGAGTGTGTGAGTGTGAGTGTGAGTGTGAGTGTGAGTGAGTGTGTGTGTGTGAGTGTGAGTGTGTGAGTGTGAGTGTGTGAGTGTGAGTGTGTGAGTGTGAGTGTGAGTGTGAGTGTGAGTGTGTGTGTGTGTGTGTGTGTGTGTGTGTGTGGTGATTGTAAACCATCTCTCCTCCCGATTGAGATTCCTAATGCGAGATCCGCTTCCCCTCGTTAACTCATACACAGGTAAGTAGAACGAGGGCTACTCGAAAAGTATGGGCTCGTATACCCAGGTAAATCACTTCAACCTTCGACGGAACGGAAATCGCCGCGCATTGGTCTCGAACGCGCGAGCTTTGCGCCCGATCCTCGGACACGCCCATGAGCCGTCCAGTTCGCACACACGTCAGCTTCATCAAAGCTCTGTGTACGAGGTTAATTCTATTAATCGAGAGGCCATAGTGAGCTGACCCAGTGTGCAAAACTCCTTCCCTGTTTAGGGCATCGATAAAGCTGATACGACGGGGTATTACGTGTGCGACGCAGCATGTTTGGGCCGTAAAGCATCACATCGCTCCCGCAATTCGCTTGTGTCTACGCATGTATGCGTATGTTTTCATGTACAGCCTCGTTCATGTCTGTGTTGAGAGCGCGAGCAGCCGGCTGTGTTCTGCGGCACGGCATCTTGCGGATAGCTGCGAGCTAATAGACATGCAGAACTCCGTTCTGCGAAGTGCCTCCGTTTTGCTGGCATTCCCTGCCGTTATCGCTATTTCATTTCTTTCTTTCTTTCTTTCTTTCTTTATTCAATACTGCAGACCTTGTACAGATCCAAGCAGGGTGGGGGAAGAATAAAACAACAACAAAACGGAGCAAACAAGTATAGTCATGCAATTAGCAATGAGCAATGATCCCAATGCGCTTAAATGCTACAATGAATCATTCCAGTCTGTTACGGTGCGGGGAAAAAAAGAAAATTTGAATAAATCTGTTCTCGAAAAATAAGGTGTCAAAGAATTAGGATGATGGTGGCGAGTAAGTCTTGATGTAGAAGATGAAAGATATGGTGAGGGGTTAATCGCTAGTTTATGATTCCAAAGGAGGTAAAGAAATTCCAAACGTGCAGCTTTCCGTCTCAGTGCAAGGTATGGAATGTTGTTAGCCTGCATCAGTTCAGTGGGTGAGTCATACGGTGAAAATTTGGAATAAATAAACCTGACTGCTTTTCTTTGCACATTTTCTAGGTGATTAATGTTGGTTTTAGTAAAGGGGTCCCATACTACACATGCATATTCGAGTTTTGGCCTAATTAGTGTGTTATAAGCAAGTAATTTAACAGCTGGAGGAGACTGTTTGAGCTTATGTCTTAAAAAATATAACTTGCGGTATGCAGAAGAACAAATGCTATTTATATGTGTATTCCACGACAAAGTATTAGTAAGAGTTACACCTAAGTACTTGTATGCCGTTTCCTCATGCAATGGTAATGAGCCTAGCCTATATTCAAAGGAAAGTGGAGCTTTTCTGCGAGAGAAACGAAGATATACTGTCTTACCAATATTAAGTTTCATGTCCCATGTGTTACACCATTCGGAAATGTTAGCAAGAGCAGTGTTAAGGAGGTGCTGATCGTTAGGTGAAGTGATTTCATGGAACAACACGCAGTCATCTGCAAACAATCTAATTTCAATGCTAGGATCAATGACTGTAACGATATCATTAATGTATATCAAGAACAACAATGGCCCTAATACACTCCCTTGAGGAACCCCGGAACCAACCGGAAGATAGCCAGACCGCCGCCCATTAACTTCCACACACTGGGATCGATTAGTCAAATAACTCCTAATCCATGTAATTAAAATTTCCGGAAGTTTGATTTTTCTGAGTTTTAAGATCAGTTTGTCATGCGGAACCCTATCAAAGGCTTTGCTGAAATCTAGAAATATTGCATCGATTTGACCATTTTTATCAAAACATGAAGCGAGTGAATGAATAACGGTAACTAATTGTGTAACTGTCGAGTAGCCTTTTCTAAACCCATGTTGATGATTAGAGAGAACTGAATGTTCATCTAAGAATTCATTAATTTGATTGGCGATAATGTGCTCAAGAAGTTTACAACAGGATGATGTAAGTGATATCGGTCGATAATTTTCTAATAAAGATCGATCACCTTTCTTGTGTATGGGAACGACTCTGGCTACCCTCCAGTCATCCGGTAGTTTACCATGAAGTAAAGAATTACGGTAAATTATAACAAGAAACTTTGCAATAGACTCAGCATATCGCTTCAGAAACATGTTAGGAAGGTTGTCAGGACCACATGAAGATTTCGTTTTCAAGTTCAATAGCATAGAAACCACGCCAGGGTAAGAGATGAAACTGACATCAGAGGGATGAAATGTTGTGTGATTGGCTGGACAAACACCAGACTTACTAAAAACACTCTGGAAGTACTCATTCAAATGACATGCGATGTCACCAGGATCATTAACAATTGAGCCATTAATAGAAATTTGAGACACTGGCTTCTTTTTTTCGCTTATATAATTCCAAAACTTTTTAGGATCTTCTGAAATAAAGTTTGGTAGCACCGTCTTAAAATAGTGATCTTTCGAAGAGCTTACCGCACGTGCAAGGTTATCTCTTAGTTCTTTTAGATTGCCGATAGATATGCATTGTTTTTTTAATCTCTTTATTTTTCGCTTCAGGTGGATGATTTCACGCGTCATCCATGGTGTCTGCCTATTAACTAGTTTATGTTTGGTTGGTACAAACGTATCTGTACAGAAATTACATATATCTTTGAAACGGCACCAAAGTGAGATGACATCAGTGTCGGTGAAATCAGTTAGACATGTTTCCAAATGTTCTATTATGGATGCATCGTCTGCACGTGAGTAGTCTTTGAAAGAACGCTTCACAGAATTATTTGATTTCATAGGAGCAACAATGTGTAAGCAAACACTGACAAGAAGATGATCAGAAATACCTTCCACAACTTGAACTGTGCACTCTGATAATTGTCTGGGTAAAAAAACCAAATCCAGTACTGATTTCGAAGTACCTTGAACACGTGTTGGTTCCCGCACTATCTGCACTAGGTCGTGAGTTAACATTATACTCAGTATACTATTGAAATGATTGTTGTTTTCAGAAAGTGATTGAAAGCGTTCCCAATTAACGCCTGGTAAGTTAAGGTCCCCTATTAAGAGTATTTTATGTTTGTGGAATTGAGACAGGTGTTTTTCTAGTTTATCCAGATACTCAGGGGTGGCATCAGGAGGCCTATAAATGGCACACAGCAAAAAGTTATGGCCCCAGCATGTGATTTTTACGCATAAACATTCTAGGCCGGGGATGTCTTGCAAAAGAACAGCATCTAACGGGTTTTTAATGAGGACAGCCACGCCGCCTCCTCTAGAAGCCCTATCCTTACGAAATATTTGATAACAAGGTGGGAAAACGTCCTCATCACATATTTCAGTCCGTAGCCACGTTTCAGTTATGACGGCAATGTGGGGGTCTTGTTCTAGTAAGGAGACTTCCAAAGGTACTGTTTTATTTATTACACTACGAGCGTTTAGGTTGATTATACGTAAACTCTTGTCATACTCATTGAAAACGGGTCATATGTCAGACTGCTGAGATCGCTGGTTCGTTATTTTGACACGCATGTTTTTAGTCTCATCCCAAAAGTATAGCTCTTTATCGACCTTTAGCTTGTCATGAAGCAAGTGCACTTTTTTACCTTGTAGTTTTTCTGCTTTCGCGCTTTCCCACAGAAACTTCCGTTTCTTCAAAGTCGCTTGCGAATAGTCATTTTGAATAGATATGCCTGATCCTCTAAGTTTGCGACAGCTATCGAGTATCAGTTTCTTTTCATTGAAATTTTGGAGATAGACAATGACCGGGCGTTTGCTGCCAAGGCGTCCAAGCCTGTGGATGCGGCCGATAGATTCACATTGTACGTTCATCTTATCCCGCATTATCGTCGTTAGAACTTTTTCTTTAAGAAGCGCTTCCGTTTCCTCGGGGCATTCAGAAACGCCATGAATTATTATGTTTGACCGCCTGTTTCTGTCCTCAAGATCAGTTAGTTTCTTTGACTGGAATGTGATAACGTGTTCTATGGATTTAAGCGTATTTTGAACTCCGTCTTCCGGTGATGAAGGTAGTTCAGACAGCCTTTTTTCAATATGACTGACCATCTGCTGAAGGCTACTGATCTGCCCTTCGACATTAAGTAATTGCGCTTTCATTTCTGCAATGTCATTGCGGATTACAGTTTGACCTTCAAGCAACTGCTCAAACAATTCTTTCTGCGTGGGACCTGGGTTAGTTTCAATGTCCCCGCATAGAAGCAACTTGCAGACGAAAAGACATTCATAGGCAAGGTTAAGGCACTTCCGTGGGCACGGCAGGACAATAATACCACGACAATCACTACGAAGAGAATAATTGTTATAACTGACCTGCAGAACGCAGAACAGAGATCTGGTTAGCGTCATGGCCAAGCCGCGTCCTTCGTGCCCACAAAAGGCAAATCGGTGAGGCGTTTCTTTTATAGCATTTTCTTCGAATGACGTCACGCAGCAACTGCCGATTGGTGTCGCCAGCGGAGTCAAATTGCCAGGGTGGAACCACAGCGGAATTTGTCCGGCGGTGATATCTGGAGGAAGTTGATACTTGTCGATGATGCCGTCGTTTTCCCAGCACGTGTGGCCTCTCACAGCTGAAGATGCGCTAAACTGGAAAATGCCCTGCAGAACGCAGAACAGAGATCTGGTTAGCGTCATGGCCAAGCCGCGTCCTTCGTGCCCACAAAAGGCAAATCGGTGAGGCGTTTCTTTTATAGCATTTTCTTCGAATGACGTCACGCAGCAACTGCCGATTGGTGTCGCCAGCGGAGTCAAATTGCCAGGGTGGAACCACAGCGGAATTTGTCCGGCGGTGATATCTGGAGGAAGTTGATACTTGTCGATGATGCCGTCGTTTTCCCAGCACGTGTGGCCTCTCACAGCTGAAGATGCGCTAAACTGGAAAATGCCCTGCAGAACGCAGAACAGAGATCTGGTTAGCGTCATGGCCAAGCCGCGTCCTTCGTGCCCAATTTGACCGGGTAGCAGCCGCAAAGCACGCATCGCTTGCTCTGAAAGAGTAATGCGCATGTTTTCAGTTACACGCGTTCGGTATCTAGATGCCGCAAGCGCCCGGATGTCAAGCGCACATTCGTTTAAACAAAGCCGCCCTTCAATGTTTGCCGCTGGTGCACCGCAGGTCTTCATGCTATAGTTTATTTATTATGCTACACATCATCCTGGGCAAAACACGTCAACCCCGCAACCGCCGCAAGGTGTTGTCCTCCTGAGCAAGGCCGTAGAGTTACCGTGTATGCTATACCTTTAGTTGTATACTATGTTAAATTATGTCATATCCGGCAACTCTCTGGCTGCTCCTCTTCTCTACACAGACGTCTACGTAGGCCCACACGAGAAGGGATGAGTGTCGTGAAATTTTCTTGAGAGGTCAATAAATGAAGGACATACATGGATACATGCGTTTATTTCTATTAGCAAACGACTCTACACAATATATTATGCAGCACTCATGCCATACTTACAGGTAAAAAGGCCGTGCGTATGGCGGGGTATTGTACACATGCCTGACAATGCGGGTAAGTGGAAGCGTCCGTTCGCTCAAGATCAAGATACGATAAAAGACTATTTCTATTACTCACGGAGTGAAATGAAGAACTTGAAAGCATGACGCATCCATACTCGTGTTCAAGGAATTATACATCCCCTTTGCTCTGCGACATGTAACCCCCCCCCCCTCGATAAGTAGTTATTCCAAACCAACCTAATTTTCCTTCCCCCATTCTTCTACAACATTACAAGCAGGCGCTCCTTAAGTTCTGGTAACACCCCCCCCCCCTCCTTCCTTCACAACATCTTCATAACATCGAAATTCGGCATAAACCCCCACTCGAGGTGTAGAGAATACTCCGGGGTACTGCATGGCCGTGCATGCATGTACTCCCCCGCTTTCTTACAGCGATTCGGAGCGCTTGAGGCCGCCTAATGTGCACACGCTTTTCACAACTTTTCGCTGGCCGGCGATCGCGCAACGGGGGTTCCCGGCTTGAGCGCTTCTCGCAGTTCCGGCCTGCAGCACGAAATGAATCACGTCCCACTCCTCGGTTCCGTACCAGTTTCCGACTGCTCTCACGAGCTAGAAAACAGCACACGATGTGTGTGTGTGTGTGTCCACCTTAACGACTCCGCGTGAGCACAACACGCTCGTGAGGAGTTTCGTGAGTTTTTCTCTCACCGCCCGCGTCGACTGACAGCGGCAACAAGGTCGGCGCCTCAACAATGGCCGACGGCCGCGCCCTGCATAGGTTCCTGCGTAAACGAGAGCAGCCATCCAGAGCGCAAGGTCAGCCAAGGTCGTTTGCCTCAACTCTGTGCGCAGTGACACGTCCGGCCTCTTCGGTGTGTTGATAAGCTCGGCCCCGTTAATGTTTGGTTAGCCCGATCGGAGTTGCCAAGCGAATCAAGCGGCTCTGCCAATCGTGTTTGTCAGTCTGCAAGGGCGTACCGTCGGCGTCGCTGAAAGTTTCAGGTGAACGAGCACGCGTTGGGTCGATGCGCGAGTGGCCGGAAAGAGCAAACTTGAACGGTTTCAGTTTTTTTTTTTTTTGTTCATTTGCTCTGTCTTCAAGCCATACCCAGGCTAGAACAAAGCAAGACAAATCAGGAAACAAGAAGCATAACCCTATGTAAGTCGGAACGTAGTGAAGTTGTAACTGACAGAACGTACAGGCAAGATTTCCCGCCCTGTCACAGCGGTAGATGAGAGCGCTTCGCAACACTCCCAAAGAGAAGGCGAGAACCCGCGTGCAAGGAATATACGGAAGGCGCGGGAGGAGGCGCTTCTTTATGAAACGTAAACCTTTGTAAGGGGCTCCAAATGTAGAGAACTGTATCGATTTACGCCCTAAAGGGACACCAAGCCGACATGCTTGAAGAGGATGTTAAAGAAGGACTAGAGAAGTGGTTTGTTTCTCCTTTTGTTGTGTGCAGTAACATTTATACTATTGACTACTGAACTTGTTACACGATGGAACGAGGAGGTATTTGATTTCCGCGCTATATACAGTATACACTACGCAGGCGTATACATGCGGCGCGTACAATACGCTGGCAATTGATGCTCCTTTACGCGCTCTACGTCGGAGTTGAGAAAAAATAAGCAGCAGCTAGGAGAAATAAAAAAAAACTTTTATATGTTGACTATTGCCCCCCAACACAGTCATTATATTATGCTTGGTTAAGGAGAGTTACCCACGAAGGGGTTGTGTAGCAGCTGTGAAGTTTTCATTTGTGGGTGGCGAAAATTATACGCCAGTATTGATGTATCATTGCTTTGCTGTGAGACCTTTGCCGGCCATCTTAGTACCAGTTTTGCAGAAATGGTATGTGTCGAGTGCGTTGCCTCTGTGCTTCGAGTTGTTGATTGATTCGCACTGCATGGGGCCATAGCATCTGCCCCTCGTTAGCACTTATGGCGAAGTTATTGGCCGGGGAGATGTTGATACGTGGTCCAAATCAAAAAGACTGAAATACCAGTGGGGTACATCCTTATTCAGCGGCTAAGCTTTCATATTATATTTCCGCATATCATTATATATAAAGTTTTGTTTCTTCTGATACCATTGCGTTATAGACAAGAATACTCTCTCTCAATGAACTTCACTCAACTTTGTTTCTGCAGGACTCATTTGTTATTACATACATGATTGGTTTATTATTATACTATTAAGTCATAACAGGACGCCTAAACAGAAGTGCTGATGTGCAGAAACAACTTTTTTTTTTCGTTTATATGTTGCACTCAGAGTTCAAACGGCTCTGAATATTACCTAAATATGCACCAACACAGGGGGGGGGGGGGGCGGAGGCAAAAGATAATAACTGACACAACAACACAGAGGGGGGGTCGAGCCCGGTAACCGCGGAATTCATTGAGCCACCTAACTTCTCTTCATTTATTTAAATTACGCTTGTGTCTACCGGACCTCGCAGTCCCGATTAACTCAGACAATCGCGAATGTTTTATGCCTGAAGCAGCTCTGCATAAAACAGCAGCCGAAGAGCAGTGTGTGGCTATTGATCGTATATGTTTAATAAAGTAGCACAGCTCCAACCTCTATTCAATGTCACGACAGAGTTTGTACGTGAGTTGCACGTGCCAAAAACTTAAGTTAGCAGACAGGCAGAGGTGTGATGCATATCTACAATAATTTGCGAATTTCTCACCTTAATAAAGGGCGCTGTACATATACATATTGTATACCAACCGTAGCGCCGACATTTCTCGGTGATCAATGGATCACGTCTTAGCAGCAAGGTCGCAGTTCAGGGAAAGAAAAAAAAACTTTTTAAGGATGAATTATAGTATTAACTTGAATGCAGTGCACTTCGATTTTCGTTTCCTATATGGTCAAAGAATAACTAAGCAAAAACATTGAATACACTTACAGTACTACAGTAACAGTAAGTATGCATAGTATTTTATGGCTACGGAGCAATAAAACAATAAAAACTGCGCGTCGAAAACACAACAAAACATAGAAAATAATTGAATCCGCTTCACAGGACGCTCTACTGCAGAACATAGATGATACAGTGGGATATTGAAGGTTATTTGGTCCTATGACCATACAAGGTGATTTATTATAAAATTAAATATTCAGTGTGACCAAGTGCATGCAGTCTGCTTATAATTGCGTGCGTTTTTGGCAAGGTAACAAGAAGTTGTTTAGCATGGGGCCGACTTCTGTCCTTGTTGGTCCGACATATCTGAAGTGATTAAGCACAGATTTATCGAGATGGAAGAAGACGAATGGGACACGCACGGGAGCTGAATTTCAACAAATGATCGCCGCTTCACAACAAATGAAGGGAGTGATCGTTCAGTCACTTTGTTTGTTGAAAGTTGGCGCCTGTGTGTGTCCTCTTCATCTTGTCCCGTCTCAATAAATTTGCTCTAAATCACTTCAGATCATTCAGATCACTTCATAGATGCAGCGATGGCGTAGTGGTTAGAGCATCCGCCTCGCATGCAAAAAGTCCGTGCTTCAAATCCCGGTTCCGCGCAGTTCCCAACCGGATAAAAAAAAAAACTCCGCGTGGTGATGGAACTGCATTAAGGAGGCCTGGGGTGCGGCCTCACCGGCAAACACCGCCGGAGAACGCACTCCCTCACCAGAGAAGGATTGGCCACCCTGGTGCAGTATCTGGCCACTATTCTCCACATGCTTACGTCAGATAACTCACGGCCCTCAGTCCCCAGCAGCTGCGAAGCAACTGACTACGGCGGCAGTCAGATCTGCAACGCAGCAGAGGGTGCTAAGAATCTCTGGATCCAGACAGGCCGCCATTGAAACCTGAACTTGGCAACGTTTAACGCTAGAACCTTATCTAGTGAGGGAAGTCTAGCTGTACTATTCGAGGAGCTAGAGGGTGTTAAATGGGATATAATAGGGCTCAGTGAGGTTAGGAGGACAGATGAGGCCTATACGGCCCTACAGAATGGGCACCTTTACTATCGGAACCTGGATGACAAAAGAGAACTGATATGTGGGGATCAACGTCCCAAAACCACCATATATATCCTTGAAGAATGGCTTATTTTTATAGGTTTTCGTTGTGTATGTGCCATGTCAAATTGGTTCAAGTGCGAATTATTAGAGACGCCGTAGTGTAGGGCTCCGGAAATTTCGACCACCTGGGGTTCCTTAACGTGCACCCAAATCTGAGCACACGGGCCTACAACATTTCCGCCTCCATCGGAAATGCAGCCGCTGCAGCCGGGATTTGAACCCGCGACCTGCGGGTCAGCAGCCGACTACCTTAGCCACTAGACCACCGCGGCGGGGCTGACAAAAGGAACTGGGAGTGGGGCTCCTAATTCACAGAAACATAGCTGAGAACACAGAGGAATACTATAGCATTAATGAAAGGGTGGTAGGTATCGTAATTAAACTGAATAATAAATACAAGATGAAAGGTGTTACAGGCTTACGCGCCTACTATCCAGCCATTATGACGCTTCAGTTGAAAGCTTCTATGAAGACGTGGAATCGGCAATGAGTAAGGTAAAAACTGAGTATACTATACTGATGGGAAACTTTAATGCAAAAATAGGTAAGAAGCAGGCTGGCGACCAGGCAGCAGGATATTATGGCATTCGGTACTAGAAACGCCAGAGGAGAGCTACTATATTCGCAAAACGAAATAATTTACGGATTTTGAATACCTTCTACCGAAAACGAGGAAACTGCAAGTGGATATGGAGGAGCCCTAATGGCGAAAATAAGAAGCGAAATAGACTTTATAATGATTGCACACCCAGGCATCGTGCAGGATGTGGAAGTGGTTGGCAAGGTAGATTCAGTGACCATAGAATGGTACGGTCTCGAATTCGCCTAGACTTGAAGAAGGCACGACAGAAACTGATACGCAAGAAGCCAATCAATGAGCTAGCACTGAGAGGGAAAGTACAGGAATTCAGAGTCTCACTTCAGAACAGTTACTCGGCTCTTAGTGAGGAAACCAACCTTAGCGTAGATACAATGAATGATAATCTGACTAGTATCATTACAGAGTGTGCAGTGGAAGTTGCAGGCAGGGTAGTTAGACAGGACACTGGCAAGCTTTCCCAGGAAACGAAGAATCTCATTAAGAAGCGTCAAATCATGAAAGTTTCAAGTACAACAAACAAAATAGAACTGGCAGAGCTTCCAAAGTTGATTAATAGGCGTAAGGTATGCGATGTACGAAGGTATACCATGGAGAGAATTGAGCACGCTCTGAAAAACGGAGGAAGCGTCAAAGCAGTGAAGAGGAAACTGGGATAGGCAAAAATCGAATGTATGCACTAAGGGACAAAGAAGGAAAAATAACTACTAATATGGATAGGATATTTAAAATAGCGGAGGAGTTTTACAGAGATCTGTACAGTAGCCGGGACAACCACGACTTTAATACTATAATAACTAGCAGTAACCCAGATGACACCCCACTAGTAATAATAGAAAAAGACAGAAAAACTTTGGAGAGCATGCAAAGAGGCAAAGCTGCAGGTGAGGATCAGGTAACATCAGATCTGCTGAAAGATGGAGGACAGATTGTGTTAGAAAAACTATCCACCCTGTTTACGAGGTGTCCCCTGACAGGAAAAGTACCAGGGTCTTGAAAAGAACGCTAACATCATCTTAATACATAAGAAAGCAGATTACAAGGACTTGAAGAATTAGAGGCCGATCAGCTTGCTCTCTGTAGTATACAAGCTATTTACAAAGGTAATTGCTAACAAAGTAAAGAAAACATTACAATTCAATCAACTAAAGGAACAAGCAGGATTTCGAACAGGCTACTCAACAATCGACCACATTCATACTATCGATCACGTAATAGAGAAATGCTCCCCAAATATAACCAACCACTATACATAACCTTCATAGATTACGAGAAGGCGTTTGATTCAGTAGAAATATCAGCCGTCATGCAGACACTGCGGAATCAGGGTGTCGATGAAGTATATTTAAACATCCTGGAAGAAATCTACAGGGGATCAACTGCTACCATAGTGCTTCATAAAGAAAGCAACAGAATACCAATCAAGAAGGGTGTAAGGCAGGGGGACACAACTCCCCAATGCTATTTACCGCGTGCTTACAGGAGGTTTTCAGAAGCCTAGAATGGGAACAGTTAGGGATAGGAGTTATTAGAGAGTACCTTTGTAACCTGCGCTTCGCCGATGACATTGCATTGCTGAGTAACTCAGGGGACGAATTGCAACTCATGATTACGGAGTTAGACAAGGAGGGCAAAAAGGTGGGTCTTAAAATTAATCAGCAGAAAACGAAAGTAATGTACAACAACCTCGGAAAAGAGCAGCGCTTCGAGATATGTAATAGTACACTTCAAGTTGTAAAAGACTAAGTCTACTTAGGGCAGGTAATAACCGCGGAGCCTAACCACGAGATTGAAGTGACTAGAAGAATAAGAATGAGGTGGAGCACATTTGGGAAGCACTCTCAAATTATGACAGGTAGATTGACACTATCTCTCAAGAGGAAGGTATATAACAGCTGTATCTTGCCGGTACTTAGCTACGGAGCAGAAACCTGGAGACTTACAAAGAGCATTCAGCTTAAATTGAGGACGACGCAGCGAGCAATGGAAAGAAAAATGGTCGGTGTAACCTTAAGAAACAAGAAGAGAGCAGAATGGATTAGAGAACAGACGGGGGTTAAGGATATCATAGTTGAAAACAAGGAGAGGAAATGGACAAGCACAGGACCGGGTTAACTGGCGGAACATGGGAGAGGCCTTTGTCCTGTAGTGGACGTAGTCAGGCTGATGATGATGATGATGATGATGATGATGATGATGATGATGATGGTGGTGGTGGTGGTGGTGGTGGTGGTGGTGGTGGTGGTGGTGGTGGTGGTTGGGATGATGGTGGTGGTGGTGAAGATAATGATGATGATGATGATGATGATGATGATGATGATGATGATGATGATGATGATGATGATGATAGTGATGATGACTTCAGATCATTGAAGTCATTGTAACCTTCGAAGTAACTTGCGGTAGCGTCATTCACCAAGCAAATATGATTGATTGATTGATTGATACGTGGGGTTTAACGTCCCAAAACAACCATATGATCATGAGAGACGCCGTAGTGGAGGGCTCCGGAAATTTCGACTACCTGGGGTTCTTTAACGTGCACCCAAATCTGAGCACACGGGCCTACAACAGTTCCACCTCCATCGGAAATGCAGACGCCGCAGCCGAGATTTGATCTCGTGACCTGCGGGTCAGCCGAGTACCTTAGCCCGAGAAGTACTTTGGTTTGGGCTAGCTGGTTCATAGTACTCACTTAGAAAGGGCCGTGCAAAAACACGCGTGGAAAAGAAGGACAGTAGAGACAAAGAGCGCTGACTAACAACTGAAAATATATTGCCGTCACCTGTGCATATATATGTGTGCCTAGAAAGGCGATGGGGAGGAGGTTAAAAACAAGATAACAAGGCTGGTTTTAACCAGCACCAGACCACCGCAGCGGGGACCAAGCAAATATGCGGTTGCTGTAGCTGTCAGAGTGATGTGCGCCGCTGAACAAATCAGTGAATTGAAATAAAAATGGTTGCGATTGTCGCCAAACTTCTTGCCTAATTGTTAATATCAAGCAATGACATAGTTACGCATAGCTGCCAAACGCTATGCCAGTACTTCACTCGTTCACTTTCTTTCTGCTTCCCTGTACATTGGTTGGGCCTGTCAAATATGGAGAGAAAAAAAAATCCGGCAAGAATTATTTTGAGGTGCGTTCCGAAGGACCCAGTAAAGTTCATCCATCCATATATCATCTTATTATAACATTGAAGAAGCCTAACTATAAAGATCCGGTTTTCAGAGCTGTTCATGTCTCTCGTCAAAGGAATCACCATTGGCATAATTAAGAGGGAGAGGGTATGGTTTCAACACCTCCTCCCCTTATACTTTCTATAATACATGTGTAAACAGGCGGTACCGTCAGAGCTAGAACGTAGAAGAGACGACACTGAATTCAACGATTTGCCACCTCCCCCCCCCCCCCAACGACTTTGCCGCCACCGACAATAAGCTCTACAAAGTTCCCAACAGGAGTCAGAATTTGGCCCAGAAGCAATACAATTGTTAGTCTACAAATACATCGGAAAGCGGCAAGCATGCGGAGCGTGGTCGCCTGAAACATGATGCTTTTTCGGATAGCCACTAAAAATCATAACATTATGAATAAAATAAATGAATAAATACATAGCGCCTGATTTCACGGCCCCGCCACGGTGGTATACATAGTAGTTAAGGTACTCGACCGCTGACCCGCAGGTCGCGGGATCGAATCCCGGCTGTGGCGGCTGCATTTTCGATGGAGGCTAAAATGCTGTAGGCCCGTGTGCTCACACTTGGGTGCACGTTAAAGAAGGCCAGCGTGGTCGCCCTCCACTACGGCGTCTCTCATAATCATATCGTGGTTTTGGGACATCAAATCCCACATATCAATAAATCAATCTGATTTGCGGACGTCTATTACAAAATGAAACAATTAGTTTACTCAACGTCGACCATGTTATTTCCGTTAATTGCCATCGTGATCTCTTGAATAGCACAACACACACTACTGCTGTAGCTTCGATGGGTCACCGGCTTCCACACTTCGCGGTTTCGTCAGCTCGTCACTATATTTCCCTCTGTTCGATCTCGATGCCAGTAGAGCTTGACGTTGACGTTCTGGTAACATCGACGACTTACATTTTGTTTGCTTGTTTTCCCAGCACGGGAAGCGTCTCAGTTTCAACGAACCATTTGACCTTTCGAGGCGCGTGTAAGACGGGCGGTCAGAGCCGTCCATTGTTCGCCCAGATACTTGATATCCTCGACAGGCATACATGTCGGTCGGTCTCGTTCCCGAGAGGGTCGCACGCGCGTCAAGAAGCAAGGGCCGCGAAGCCACACTGACACGGAGAGATATTGATTTCGCAACCACCGCTGCGTAGCTGTCCTCTGCGCTGAGGAGACGACACGCATTCCTCCGCTCGGGCAGTCGACACGTCGCCGAGCCCGAAGCCGCTTCGTTCCGCGAGAGCGGAGCGTGACTCTCGCTGGCTGCCGAGAGGAGTCACTGTCGTCACGGCGGCGCTGTTGTTTCGACTCGGCCAGGGCAAAGGCACGCTTTCCTTTGTTGTTATCCGTGATGTCCTTGGTCTTCAGCCGCACTTAACTATCACTTCCTCGCCTCTGTTAACGTAGTAGGTATACAAGCATGCATAAGCATGCGCAGGGGTGGCCGTTGGGAGGGAGGGGGGGGACCAAAGCTTTGTCACCCCCGTTTGATGGCCTGAGTCCATAACTCAACACTACATCCGCAACATATAATCATCGATGAATGATAAAACATAAAATGACCTGCCTTTGGTCACTGAATTAAAGATGGGAAGTAAACAGTTCTTGGTATTCAACATAAGTTCTGTCGCCTTTATCCTCAGAAGCCTGCGTGGCCATCTTCGAAATTCTGTGTCTGAGTAGCTATTGATGAATAGATGAGTGCTATGGTAGCGTACTCTTCATAACGGTGTGTTTACGTCTGCCGCCAGGCCTCTTGTTGGCCTCTTGCCTTTACAGCCCAGCTCTTTGCCCCTCGTGACCCTAAAACCCATCGTTTCATGTAGGCTCGCTGCACCTGGGTGGATATCTCCACATTCATTCCGAACCTGCTACGCCGTTTTCTTAGCTTCTGCAATGCTTGTATTTGTACGTTGTTCATTACAAAAAATTTTTTTTAAGTACGCATTCTAAGGCAACCCGACCTGGCCTCAAACAGTGAAGCCCTTCAATTATGATAAACGCCATCCCTTCCTA
This sequence comes from Rhipicephalus microplus, assembly GCF_013339725.1. Taxonomy (NCBI): domain Eukaryota; kingdom Metazoa; phylum Arthropoda; class Arachnida; order Ixodida; family Ixodidae; genus Rhipicephalus; species Rhipicephalus microplus. Next base: position 248,759,185 of record NC_051165.1, read on the forward strand.
AATTTGTTTCAAAGCGAAGCTGTTTAATTCTCATTGGTCGGAAAATTTCATGGCGTAAGGACAAAACTCCTATGGTGCAGTACGCATAGAGAAATACACTTTCGTAAGAGCAGTCCACTCGAGCCTTTTCGCGGCCGGGCAAAGAAAAGTCTAGACCACTCGTCAGATGGCGTACTGTATATACTACCTTTAAAGGTAGCATGTACAGTAACTTTACGCTTCTACTCGTTACGTAATACATGTAACAGCCGCCCCAGGAAGACCATGAAGACCCAAGTTAAGTTTGGCATCCCAAATTTTTCAAAGAAAAAAAATATCGATTTGTCCTAATTTCCCACATTGGCTGTACATCATGTCCCGCTGAGGACGTTTAATGTGCTACCACGAAAATCAGTAAAGTCTGACTAGAAGTTGTTGTCTTTCTGCAATAATTTCTTTTGCACAAAGGGTACAAATTCATGCGCTTCAGATGTACTGTATATGCATTCCCTTTGTGGAGGCATGGGTGAGTAGTCTAGTGGTAAAGACACTGGCTTTCGGAGCCTGAGGGTACGGGTTTACGCTGAAGACATTATCCGGTCGGACCAGCCGCTCGTGGCGCTGAAAGCAGTGCAGTGTAGCTCGGCCGCAGGGCCCTGTGCGGGAGTGTCCGATCTTTACTTCAGTACGTTTTTTTATGGCATACGTGTCCCATAAATTGGACAAATCCCACTCTACTCATCACGTTGGCCCACTAAAATAATGACAAATGAATAAATGGGCGCAGAACACCGGTTAGGGGCCGCACGTTGTAGCCGCACTATTACGTGTGGCTACAACTTGCGCAAAAGTGTACAGACGATCATATGGACGCATCGTAGTGAAGGGAAGAGGGAAGAGGGAAACCTCTGGGTGGCTTAAGTGCCATTTAAAAATTGAGGGCAAACAACATACATTTCTTTTCAATGAAGCACACGGCATGCATAGAGTTTAGTATTCACTTTAATAAAGAAAAACACAAAACAAGCACCAAAACTACATGCTGGTTGATAAGACGCTTTTGAGCAACGGTAACACCCTCCCACACGTTCCCAGTCAGGATAATGTTGCAGCTGCTTTGCACTTCAAGCTAGGATACCTAATGACGTCAACTGGCCCTTTTTATTCCCCCGCGTGTGTCTCCGCTGTCATATATAAGAAGGTGACGCATCTAGCAACCCATTCGCTGCCATAAGCAGACTATGGAAATTAGACACCAGAAGAAGAGCGCGAATAGAATGCTCGATGAAAGGAACAAAGTCGTCTGGCTGCAGATTGGTCCACAGCGACCGCAAAGCGATTATCACTATAGGCAACTATATACCTTTACCTTGAGGTGATTTTCTTCTTAATTGATTGATTAGTAGGGTTTAACGTCCCAAAACCACCATATGATTATGAGAGACGCCGTAGTGGAGGGCTCCGGAAATTTCGACCATCTGGGGTTATTTAATGTTCACCCAAATATGAATACACGGGCCTACAACATATCCACCTCCATCGGAAATGCAGTCGCCGCAGCCGGGATTCGATCCCGTGACCTGCGGGTCAGCAGCCGAGTACCTTAGCCACTAGACCACCGCTGCGGGGCAATTTTTTTCTTCAAAAATAAATTTGTGAGCACAGCGATGTGTCTATTTCTTCCTGCTGAACGTATTCTAACCTTATTGTGCTGTTGTTCCGGCATGAACATCAACCAGCTAGCCCATCTCTCGATTCTACTAAGTAATAATAAAATATTCTCCAAGTAACATTAAAACACACCCCTCTATAGATGGGGATACCCCACGTGCTGATGGGGATGTATATATCCCCGTCAGTATGTGTGGTGTCTGACAAAGCCTCGTTGGACAAGTTCGCAGGGCGGAATGGCGGCTTTTTTTTTTCGATATAGTTACTCAAAAGTGTTTTAATTAAAAGTGTAGAGCATTTTAGGGCTCCGTGATGTCGCACGCTGTAATTGTACACTGTCGTCGTCACTTCGTGAAATTGAGGCAAGACCACAGAGAGAGAGAGAACACAACTTTATTGTCGTCAGACTTAAGGAGGTAGGTGACCCGCCAGGCTGAACCTGATGGCCACCTCCTCTGCCCTTTGTACGGCCTGGAGCTGAACGGCCAGGCTGGTGGAGGTCAGAACTGCCTCCCACCCCTCTGGCGAGGGAGCGGCTAGGAGATCGAGAGAGGGGGGATCTTCCCTGCAGGCCCAGAGAATGTGATTAAGTGTGGCTATTGAGCCACAATGCGAGCAATGCGGATCAATCGAGTCGGGGTATATACGTGCATAAATGTATGGGCACGGAAATGAATGTGTTTGCAAGCGGCGCCAGATAACCTCCTGGCGCTTAGTTAGCTTATGGTGCGGGGGTGGTTTTGTCTGCCTCGAAAGACGGTAATATTGTGTGATGTCATGGTAGGATGTCAAGGCTTCACCAGGGTTTTCCAAATCAGAGGCGGGTACCACCGCTCGGCTGACGAATCCTCGAGCATATAGGTGGGCCGCCTCGTTCCCTGGGTTCCCCGCGTGAGCCGGTACCCATACCAGCGCAATGGAGGATAGTGCGTCTTCCTCAGCATCTGTAAGGAGACTGGGCAATAGTAAACGCAGAGTTGTGGGGGCCACAATGCCACGTGCGAAGTTGGATATAGCAGCCTTTGAGTCACTGAGTATAGTGGTGAATCCGGATGCTGCTGCTAGCGCTATCGCCGCTTCCTCAGCTTCTGTCGTATTAAGCACCCGGACAGAAGCAGCCGCTTTAATTTGAGGTGAATTGGCGTTGTTGCCGGGGAGAGTGATTACGCTTATTGCATATGCTTTAGTAAACTCTCGGTATTGGGCGGCGTCAACGTACGCAACGGTTGGGTTGGACGCGTACGTTTTTTGCAAGAATTTGGCCCTCGCTTTCCTTCTACCGTCGTGATGGCTGGCCAACATGTCTTTGGCAGTGGTTTTATGAGGAATTTCTTTCTGATGTTGGGGGGGATGACAGCCGGATCGTTACCCGTAGGAGATACCACATGGTCAATGTTAGCAAGGATCCAACGCCCCGTCCTGCTTCCCTGTAATCGGTGAATTTGCGCCGTAAGATGCGCTTCAAGAAGTTCTTCTAAGGTGTTATGCAGCCCAAGACTGAGGAGGTGCTCTGTCGATGTGTTTCGGGGGAGACCCAATGCCACCTTATACGCTTTGCGTAAGAGCCGATTTAGTTGGGCTCGCTCAGATTGAAGGAGGTGCAAATAAGGGAGGGCGTACGTGAAGCGCGACAAAACGAAGGCTTGAATTATCTGTAGCAGTTCTTTCTCCTTCATGCCTCGATTGCGAGCGCTCACTCGAGATATAAGATGGGCCGTCTGGTTCACGGTTACGGTGAGACGGTCTAGCGTAATGTTGTTGTGGTGGTTTGTTTGCACAATGAGTCCGAGTACTCTCATGAGAGGCAAGACCACATGAGAGGCAAGCCCACATGAGAGGCAAGACCACATGAGAGGCAAGACCACAAATTATTATCTTATACAGATGGGTTTCGAATGCCGCCGTGTTGAGCTGTTAATCTGTGTGTTTTGTACTTTTAACAAATAAACAAACAGTTACGGTAGACGCACACGCATTAGAATGGCTGTGTTGGTCCATATACGTTACTCCATGCGTCATCATTTCACGCTGCAATTTACAAAAACAAGACAACATCCGCTTAACAGATGGCGGCGTCCGGATGTCATAGGTCAAATCTGTAGCAAAGTCAACCATGGCGTGCTCAGTGCGCGCATGCGCCAAGAAGAATTCTTCCTTCCTCTTGTTCTTCGAGCACCTTGATGACGATATTAGGTGCGGAGCATTTTAGGAGCCCAAGCTGTTCTACGCTGCCGCAGGCTGTCTTCAATTGGCGAAACGTAGAATAAGCCATCTACAAAAGCTGAAAAAGAGAAAGCAAGCGAGAAATGGAGAGAGAAAGAAAGAAACAAATAGGAAGACATATGGACATAAATCAAAATGAAGGGAAAGACAGAGAACAAACAGCAAAAAAATTGGGAAAAGAATGAGCAGAAGAAAGAAAGGGAAAGCCGAAGAGAAACAAAGAGGGTGCTGTCCGGCTTCGCAACCCCTCCATCCCTTCCGTGTTTAGAAACGAAAGTATGGGCTGTCCAACAAGCCAACGACGTGGTGGAAAGGGCACGACTACTGGAGATGCCCGATTCGTGCTAGCTCACTCCCCGATGGACCTGAATAAAGTTATTATTGCCATTTTATTTCATTTATCATTGCTGCCATCCAGTAAGCCCTATCCTCCTACTAGCCTTTTTCCTTATCGCTTGGTTAATATAATACTAATTGTTAGGGGTTTAACGTCCCAAAGCCACCATATTACTATAAGAGACGCCGTAGTGCAACGCTTTGGAAATTTTGACCACCTGAGGTTTTTTAACGTGCACCTAAATCTGAGCACACGGGCCTCAAACATTTTCGCCTCAATAGAGAATGAGGCGGCCGCCACCGACGGGATACGATCCCGCGACCTGCGGGTCAGCAGCCTGAGTGCCTTAGCCAATAGACCACCGTGGCGGGTCGCACTTATCGCTTGGTTGTCATATTGCTTGCAAAGCCAGTCGTATAATTGCTGGTGAGTCATCTAGTTACTTTCTCTTTACTGTGTCAGTACGTGGGCTATGCAAAAATTCAACATAATGTCAAAATAAAATATTTTATCAGCATTTTCTGCGCCTTCACACTTTCTCAGAGCCGTCTCTGGATATACGTAAGGCTGAGTAAAAGCAGCCTTGAAAATCGGTGTCAGTACCCTTTCGAGGTGACAAAGGAAACAAAATCCATTTTTATCGTACTCGTATCACCAATTATTGGCCAACCTCTTTGAGTGCCATAGCAAAAGCGTCATCATCATCATCCTTAAATTACCTCTTGACGATAGCCAAATAAATAAATAAAAATACACGCTGCAAACTATTTGTGAGCCATAAAATGCGCAAAAGGAAAATGCAAGATGCGACATAGCCCTAAAGCCCCCGCACCTATTCGCCATGACGTCACAGATTTGATGGTGTCTATTGAAGCCTACGTATAATCGGTAAAAAAAAAAAAAACGTACATGGTCTCCTGAAAGAGCCATGGAGAGACTCAAAACACCGATTTCACGAACGTTTATACGAGCCAATTTCGCCAAACTATAAATAGGCGTATTGAAATTCGTAACGTCACAATTGCAGATTTCGGCGGCAAATTTAAAAACAATATTTTTAAAATTTATTGTTTCATTTGTTAATAGACCCTATGGTTGTCAAGTTAGCGACACTGGAGTTTTTAGAGCACAATTTATCACCATAAACCAACTTATCCTTTGGCGTTGGTGTTCCTTTTGTGCAAAGTGCAAACGGGCATGGTCCTGTGTAACTCTGCGCACCACGAGCACCTCTGGGCTCAGCGGAGATGCGTAGCGTGCGTGCGCTCGTCTCGTGCGTAGGGAAGTGTCGCGACAGCGCAGAAGGCGACCTGGCGCGACAGCGACGTTGACCTCGGACGCCACGTGTCGGCGGAGTCGTCGACCGAGAGCACGGCGCCGTCGAGGCTGCAAGCGTTCGCACCCGGCATCCTTTCCCCCCTCCCTTTTTTCACTTCTTCTGGCTTGCGTAGCGTAGATTGCGTAGCGTACGTCTGCTATTCAAAATAACCACTGCAGTTTCCTCTTAAGGCCGAGATCCAGGGTCAGAGACTTCTGTCCGTGAGTTGCGATGACCGAAGAATTGATCGCTTGTAAAGGAGTTGACTTCTCGCGAAGACGCCGGTCAGTTTTGGACGCTGGAGTTATGGTTACTTCTGCTCCAGTGTCCACCAGCAAGCGCAGACCTGTGGTTCTGTCGGTGATGTGGAAGAGGCGGCTTGATGCTTGGCCTTGATCGCCCGCCGCTGTTATTGACGATCGGCCGGAGCGTTTCCCATGCGCCATGAGCAAGGTGGCACACATCTGCGAGCCGCGGAACGAAAACGCCTGTGATAATATCATGTGTTCCGCGGTGAAAAGCAGTGCTCGGGCTGGTGGAGGGGCCGTTGCGGAGCAGCCGACGTGAGATATGGTCGATGTGGACGAGGCTGGTCATCTAAGTTGCGAATGCTCAGCAATTGCAGACGCAAGTTGGCGATTTCATCTGCGAGATCTTTTACCGTTTCTCGAAGGGAATCTGCTTCGGAAAAAGGAGAGGTGCGGGCAGCGTTTATGACTGCCGGAGCAACGTCACCAGCCATTTCTGCCAGCTCCGACAGCGGCTTATCATGAGCTGGGACAAGAGCCATTCGCATGGTAGGTGGAAGACGCTGTAGAAACAACTCACGTAGTATGGATGTTTCCGAGCCGTCCGGCTGGTCCCCAAGCAGGTGCTGCAGGTAACGTAGAAACTGTGTGGGATGGTGGTCCCCGAGCTCTTCGTTGCACAGAAGTTGCTGAATGCGCCGATGCTTAGGCGGAACGAGTCGGTGAAGAAGAGCCTGTTTGACTGTCGTATACGGTATATGGAGTGTCACTAGGCGGGCCCACGAGGACGTCGCGCATTTCGGCCATTGCTTGTGGCGGCAACGCTTCAACGAGGAGCTCATGCTTGCGAACTTCTGATGTGATGCGATGAATCCCAGACAACACAAACACAACCGCAGGACGTCCTCAGTATGCCTCCGTGAGGATAATATGACGCCCTCAGAATGTCCTCTTATGGTACTAGAAAGGCACTAATCCCGTCCCCTTGTCCATACACATAACAACCTCAGCACATCCTCAAAACAAGAATTCACGACTTTTTCAGTATCTTTTCAGAAAAACGATAGCGTGGCCGGTTCGGTACTGTGGGCAGTGATACTACTTAGGATTTACTTCTTTTCATGATATTTCCATACATCAAAAGAAAAACATCTGCGAGGTCTCGAGTATATATACTGTATCAATCAACAGAAAGGTGACAGTGCTGGACTATTAGAGTAAAACAAACAAAGCTTGTTGACCGAAATTTATTTATTTAACAGTAAACAGGAATGCAGTGGTGATGAAAAATAGAGCATTGTGGAATTACAACACGTATGATGTGGTGAGAGGAACTTGAAAAGGTGTCGTGATTCCTGGTCCGACTTTCGGCAATGCGATCTTGTGCATGAGATCAGAGGATCAAGCAACATTAGAAATTAAGCACTGAGGAATAGGTAGGGTTGCTTTAGGAGCTCACAGGAATACACCAAATCAGGGAGTACAAGGTGATATGGGATGGACATTATTCAAAGGCAGGGAAGCTAGCAGCAAGATAAAATTTGAGAAGCAATTGAGGGAAATGGGGGAGGAGCATTGGGCTAGGAAGGTTTTCAGCTACTTGTACATGGGGAATGTTGATACAAAATGGAGGAAGCGAACCAGAAAATTGACGGGTAAATACTTTGAAAAGAGCAGGGGGCCAAACCAAAAAGAACCATCGGTCAAGAAGGAGGTGAAGGAAACGGAGACCAATATGTGGAGAATTGGCATGATTAAGAAATCCGCACTAGAGATCTATTGAACTTTTAAGCAGGAAATTGCAAAGGAAAGGATCTATGATAATACTCGCTCTACTGATTGAGGCCAGAACGGGAGTATTGCGAACAAAGATATATCGGGTCAAATACGAAGGGGTAGACGCGCTACGCAGTGTGTGTGGAGAGGAGGAAACTGCCCAACACTTTATAATGTTATGTAAAGGGCTTCATCCTACATTTCAGGATGGTGGCGCAGAGTTTTGCAGAGCACTGGGGATTAGGGACAGCGAGAGCAAAATAGACTTTAGGCAGGTAGAAATAACTAGAAGGAGGTTATCTGATTGGCGGCTAAAATCAAGGCACGAGTGAAAATTAAATCCCTCACTGCAAAGTACCAGTCCTCAACTTCACTATTTAAAGGAAAAAAAAAAGATAAATCTAGTTGTTGGTTCACTAAATATAACGGCTAGGTGGCGTTAGCCGCTGCCCAATCTAAAGGCTACAGTCATATCAATCCATCCACCTATCTATCCAGAGTCAACGTGCGATACTGATGGCGATAGATAACACCCATATCAACACTCAATTGATAAAAACCAAAAACAGTGCACGTAGCAATCGCAAATTTATTTTTGCATGCTTCCATGAAAGTAAAACCTGGAGGCTGAAATGCCCAGGTCTTGACACACGGCTTTATCATTACAAGCAATGCACGTGGTTCACTTATTCCTCTTCTGCCTAAGCACTTTTACCATCCGCTCTCAAAAGAAGTTCGCAGCTGTATTTACGCCCGTTAATAAAAAAAAATACAGCGCCATAAAAACCCAACAACATCATTTGCAGTGCACCAAAACACGTTAAAAAATGCTTGCTGCTGTGATGCAAGATGAAAAGTGAATCTTCCATATCCTTCCGCAACCAGCGCGCTGCACGGCAACACGCACGCCGGTCTAAAAGCGCGGTGTTTTTTTGGCGCGAGCTGCGAACTTCTGCACAGCTGCTTATCGCTGCCTCTTCGAAGAGGTTACAACGACTGTGACAAGCTATGCGGCCAAATAGAAGGACGGTAACACCAAACGGAGTAGCGGCGCGTTTGGCGGCTGGCCGAGCAGCGGCACAGCAAAGGAGAAAAGAAGCAATGCGAAGAAAAACGCGCGACAAAGCTCGCGACACGCCATCATTCTCCGACAGCAATAAACAAGCAGCCGAGGAGGAAACACCGCCCTGTTCTCCTCCTCCAGCTCCCGATGCCGACGACGCTAGCGTACAGGCGAGCAAAATGGCTGCGCCCACAAGCATTTCCCGTGTCTTCGACATCGACAAGGATGATCCGGATTCGTGGTGCACCGTGGGCCTGATTACCAACACCGAATGTCACCAGACCATCCTGACGGCCGAGGTCGGCATAAAAAGCTTTTGCGACTTGCCCGATGTCGAGCAGGCCGCGATAACTTCTCGCCTCGGCACCGACGATGTGCAAACCGTCTGCTCGCATCATCAGAGGTTCTATCTGTATGCTGAGAGAAACAAGCAAGGATGCCTCGATCGGCTTCTTCTGCATGAAGGTGATCAACCGCCAGAGGAACAGATCACGGTGACGAAGCAGTTAGCTGACTCGTGCCGCGACATCGTAGAGCTAGAAGAAGGGGAGCGTCTGTGCAAAGTGTGCGTCGATGCGATCAAGAACCAGCAGCTGAACTCCACTAATGACTTGCCGGCGAAACGCAACACCTTCGCTTTCATAATCTGCTCGAAGAAATACCAGGATCTAGCCAAGAGGATTGATGTGAGTGGACAGTATGCCTATGTGGGATCGGTTTGCGCTTGACCTGCTTGCCAATTCCTGTAGTATGCTCTTCTGCTGCGCATCGTTGTTTTATGCAGCGAGATATCACATTTAATTTTAATGCTATCTGCGTCCAACGTTCAATGTAAACTAAGCCATACAGTTAATGTGATTGCTTGATTTTGGTTAGAGACTTCTTCATTGCTTGGCCTTAGGCGTGTTTAATACAGGTGGCGTTAGAACTGGTGCCTTTAACAGCTCCTGAGTGCACATAAATTAGGCATCAGCTGAATGCTTGCACTGTGCTATTATAGTGGTAAGAAGGCTGAATACTCTTTTTTTTTGTATTGTGACAAAGTGACAGAAAACACGCTGATAGAAATGTCGCCATCTTGAGTAAATACATCGACTCTACAAATTACAGCTGCTTTGTATTGTTTTTCAGGACATGGTGACCCGATGCTCCATAGGCCTCATGAGACGATCCTATTGCCACATTACTGCAAACGCATTCGAAGACTGTGTGAAGGAATTTACTTCTATGTCTTATGAAAATGCCAAGGCTCTGGTTTCTCACATTGGTCGAACATTTGACAACATCTGTACGCACCACGAACAGATCTACCTCGACGACCGCGGTACACCTTGCTTCGACCCAGAAAACAAACACAGCCTTCAACCGTCATCAGGGTAAGTACTACTTTTCTTGCTATTGTAAATGATTCTGGCACACGCTTCAAGACGTCTTATTCCAGACATTGTGCTTTTTACTAACAGTGACTTTGGTATTGCAAAAGGGTATCTTGAAGGGCCGAGTTGGTACATAATACTAAGTGGAAACAGTGCAGGAACAGGATGAGTAGAAGTAACATACAACACGAATGCTGATGAACAAAAAAAAATCAAGAAACAGAAACAAAAACATGAATTCTGACCTGGTCAATAGTGATGAAGTAACAGTGAAAATCCACCATGGGTCAAGATATCTTAATCGGCTTGATAAAAGCACACATTTACAAAAAACAACAGAAAACATCTGTGGTTCCTTACAGCCATGTACTCAAGAAGATTCTAAGCAAAGCGAGCCTCAGACTCGTGTTTTCAGCTCCCCGTAAATTTGGCCGCTTGTGCAGGCTGATGAACCCGAAGAGCGTACTTGTGCCAAAACCACAAGGCTCGATATGTCGTATGTCCTGACGATGTCGTCTACAATATTCCTTTGTCGTGTGGTCGTTCTTATATGGGACAAAGTGGCCGCTGCTCGAATGATCACCTTAGAAAGCATGCATGCAATCTTACACTCTAGCAGCTCGTTCTTCATCAGTGTGGTTGCACCCCGCTCCTCAATGACTGTGTAAAAGCGCAAGTGCACAAAAACGACAAACATCTCTGGTTCCTTACATTTATGGTGGAAGCCATGTGTTCAAGAAGATTGTTAGCAAGCCTCAGGCTCGTGTTATCAGCTCCCCGTAAACTTGGCCGCCTGTACAGGCTGTAGAACCCAATAAGCGTACTTGTGCCAAGAACCACAGGGCTCGGTACAGCGAATGTGTTGACGATGTCGTCTAGGATATTCCTTTGTTGTGTGGTTGTTCTTATCTGGGACAAACTGGCCGCTGCATGAATGATCGCCTTAGAGAGCATGCATGCAATCTTAGGTCTTCGACTAACAGCACTCTGCCAGCTCATGTGGTGCAACCACCACAAGAAAGCCGGAATGAACAAAAAAAAAAAAAACGAAACAGAAAGAAAAACATGAACTGTCACCAGGTCAACGGTGATGAAGTAACAGTGAAAATCCACCGTGGTTCAAAATATCTTAATCAGCCTTAATAAAAGCACAAATTTACAAAAGTGACAGAAAATATCTGTAGTTCCTTACAGCCATGTACTCGAGAAGATTGTAAGCAAAGCGATCCTCATTCTTGTGTTTTCAGCTCTGCGTAAATTCGGCCGCTTGTGCAGGCTGAAGAACCCAAAGAGCATACTTGTGCCAAGAACCGCAGGGCTCGACATGTCGAATGTCCTGACAATGGCATCTACGATATTCCTTTGTCGTGTTGTTGTTCTTATATGGGACAAACTCCACTCCTCTATGACTGTGAGGTGCTCTCAAGATATCAAAATCACAATAATGAAGCATTCTATATCAAGAAAAAGGGGGGCATATGTGTTAGTGAGCCTTCAATTGCTCTCTTAGAGAAAGGATTTGTGTTTTTGGTAAGCTGACCTAAATATCTGGTTCCATGGCAGACTTTCACTGTTATTTCATCATCTCTTATCATGTGACAGTTCATGTTTTTGTTTCTTTTTAGTTCGTTTTTATGGTACATATTTTCCAACCAAATAAGCTTACGCTAGTTGTTCGTCAGTGTTCATGTTGTGTGTTACTTCTACTCATCCTGTTTCTGCACTGTTTCCACTTGCACAATGATATTCTTTTTCCACTTGCACAATGATAATGGTTTTTGCATCAGTTTCTTGCGGCATCGTGCATACTGAAATATATTCACAGAGGTAGTGCCGTATTTGAAATTAAGAAATATTCATACGTGAACTCAAAGCACCAATACTTGGACATTAAAGACTGACAATAAGTGTCTTTGAATGTAATGTGCGATCAGCTGTACATTGTAATGTACTCTTTGCTACACGCAAATGGTTATATACTGTGCCTGACATGTTGGAGGCTCGCTGTCATGATGTATGCTGATTGTCATTCCCACCTGATATTGAGGCCCCATCTCTGTCGATGTAGAATACTCTCTGGCACACACTGTGTGCTTTTCTCATGTTTCTTCATTGCTCTAGAAATGCAGTGACAAAGGAAATTGCTTTACGAAAAGCATTTTCCTGCTTCAATAACTGTAAATTACCTCAAAGCATACTCATTGCTATTGTGCCATAACAGCGTTTACTGGCACAGTATTGAAACCACCTGGCTAGTCATTTAATGGTATCTATAGTGTATACATGTCATCAAAGTATTCATGCTGCTAACTCCGCCTCTCGCGTTCCTGAAGCACTGTGTGGTGTGGTATATACATGAGCACATGGGTAGGTTACGCTGTTACTGAGGGTACACAGCTTGGTGTTTCTCTCATCAAGTGATGACTTTCTGAACAAGCATATATCAAGTGCCAGTGCTTATAATGTGCTTGCTGATGTCATGTTTGCATGGGATTCACCATATGCTGTGCCTTGAAGTTTGTTAACTACTTCAGCGACCACAAGGGTTAAATCATGATCACGGACATTGGTCATCGTGATGGGGACGTGCGGCGAAGCGTCAAACTGGGTACATCCATGTCAAATGGTGCCATAGCTGCCAAACACCAATATACATTTTGCAAGCTCTCGTATATCAATGCACAATATTCAGTTGACTATTTTTGGAAAGAAAAGGTTCACTTTTATGTGAATGTGACTCCCATGATGAAATGATCGGCCATCTTTTTTCTCTCTCCTCCGTGCCCCTATTTGTGGTACGAAATTGCAATCAATTTTGTGGTGATATGTGTTGTTTGACAGTACCTGTCAGCATGGGTCGAGGAACTCACTCATGAGTCTGAGCGAGTCCGAGTGAGTTTGGTTGAAGAAAATTGTCATGAGTGTGAATACAAGGCAGTTCAGCCCACAAAAATTTTGGAGAGTCCGAGTCCAAGTGAGTCCAAAGCGCAAGATGTATTTTTGAAGTCAGTCTGAGTGAGTTCCACTTTCCTTTTTCGACTTTCCTTTCTTTTCTTGCCTGCCAGCAAGAGCCATGGTACAGGCTATTTGGTTGATGATTAGATGCAAGTGGTCTCAGTGCATACTTGACATACCAAGAAGAGTAGGTACAAAAAAGACACGCACACTATTTTTCAAAACCTGACCAGTCTATGTGTGCCGCAAGCACCACCTGGAAAGCATGCTTTGAACACAGCCTAATAACAAGGTGGTGGTCTGTTTTAGGGCAGTTATCGCTAGTTATGGCATTGTGTTCAAAGTGTGCTTTCCTTGCCCATGTTTTTTGAGGCCAGCACATGGCCTGTGTTTGCTGTGGCATCTGAGTTTGTTTAGCATGCTTTCTCGATCACTTATTCAGTATACAAACATAACCTTGGCTCTCAAATGTCTTCTTGAAGACAAAATTAGTGTGTGTAGTTTACCTCTAGAATTTTCGCACTCAATCCGTAATCTTTAGTCAATCCTGAATTTTCTCTGATGTTTTGTAGAAAGATCAACTAAAGTTTAAAGAAGGACAAAATAGGTTGTGAAACTCACTCATGAATCGACTCACTCAGACTCGCACTTGGATTGGGTCGGGAGTCTGAGTAACTCGGGGTGCGTAATGTTTTGGCGAGATTGTGCCCGAGTGAGTCCAGTTCAGTGAAAGTTGGTGAGCCTGAGTTTGACTGAGTTCCGTTGAGGAAAATATTGGCGAGACTAAGTTTGGAGTGAGCCCTAAGCACAAAATATATTTCTTGAGTTAGTCTGAGCGAGCTGTACCTTTTATTGCTGACCCATGGTCCTATACACTCACCTTCAGGATTACCTTCAGCCTCATATCGTTTTTTTTTACACTCAAGCCTGTTCACACATATCTCAACTAGTGTTCTTGCATCATCTCAATATTTATTAAATGAGAGGCATCACTTGGAAGAGGAGGGGATGTCGTGACCCTCCCCCCCCAAAAAAACTCTTTTAAGCAAAGTTCTTGACTATTCATATTGCATGTGTCGTGCAATTCATAAAAATTTCCTTAAGGAATTCAAAGCACTGGTAACTCTTATTTGAAGGTAGGTACACTGTCAAATGAGTGCTGATTATGTTAGGTATAGGCGTTAAGGAGCATTGGCACCATGGTATAAAAAGGTAATTTGCGCAAATAAACTCATAATTGGATGCACTCACTCAGATTCAGGCCAAGCAGTGAGTCTAAGTCTGAACGTTGTTACGGCCGGGGTCTACCCGACGCGTCACCACCGACGTAGGTTGGCCGAGACGTCAGGGCTATGGTGAACCCGTACTCCTGCGATAGTCTGAAGCAACTTCGAGTGGAGCAAACGATGCTTACAAGTTGTGGATATGAAAAACAAACAGGTTTACTTGCACTATTTACAACTATTTACAGTTCCGCAAACAATGAGTGTGGTGGATTCACCGTCAAACCATGGTTCAGAGCAATGTCGAGCACTTTGCAGTGTCGTTTTAAGCCTTGTCGGGCTCCTCCTCCTGAATTGAAACACCAATCACACACATGACACCGCCTACCAGGGTATCAGTCAATAAGACACGGTGGCCAAATAGTATTCACACCTTCTGACGCAATGCTTCTCCAGTAGAGGGGAAGTGGGGACCGTCACAGAACAAGTTGGCAGTTGGAGTGCTGCTGCTGCTGTCATTTCCTGGAAGGGCAGCAAAGGAGTATAGACTTGAATCGCTTAGATACGACCTGCGCGGTCGGACTGCTTTGCTGTCTTGCCAAGCAAGCCATCAGGACGAAATGCCCGTAGAGATATTGTGAGGAACCGCTTGTTGCGCTCACAATATTGGCTCATGGACAGTCGGAGTTGCCACATTCTGATCTCTTTGTTGCTTGCAGCCACTTGACTCTCTTTCCGAGAAAAGGGTACTGGGGTTTCAGAACGTGGGAACGCCGCCCGGCTATGCTTCTCATGGCTAGCATGACGCCCACAGATGAGAGTCAACAATGTGTTCAGCTCAACAATATGTTGGTCAGTTTGAGTCCAAAAGAGAAATTAAGAGCCTGACTCCCATATTCAGAAATGATACTTGACTTGAAACCGTATTCAATGCAGTGCATTTTAAACGCATTTGTGCTGCGTTGGCATGGCTTAAAGACAGCACGTTCGAAATGAGTTTCTGCTGCATTGAAGTTGGTGGCAAGTCAAGTGCCAGTCAAGCAGCCGTGTCTTAATACGGAAGTGGGTCCTGTTAATGAAAAAATTTGGTGAGTCTGAGCCCGAGTGACAGAGTCTGTGTGAGTTTCAGTTTTTACAGCGAAAGCTGTTATGAGATCGCAACTCGGGTCACGCGCAATTGTCCGCTGCTGCCGACGGTGTCCGTAACCACATCGCGCTAAATTAGAAAAAAAAAAAAAAAAAAAAAACCTAGCACCAAAGACACAGTAGGGCTCGAAACCCAGGTCTGCTGGGCGTCAGTCCAGTATTCAACCACTGAACTATGCCAGTGGTTGTGACTTGTTGGCAAACCTAGCACCAAAGGCACAGTGAGGCTCGAACCTGGGTTCGCTGGGTGCCAGCCCAGTACTCTATCACTGAGTCATGCCGGTGTTTGGGACTTGTTGGCAAACTTGCCTTAGGCCGGCTTGATGTCGAGAAAGCAATCGCGTTAGTACAACTTGTAAAGCGTTATAAAACAGTGACAGAAGAACGAGTCCTCGGACAATGCGAATAAGGTAACGAGTGGGTCGTCCTATGCACCAACCAATTACTTAAGCTTGTTCTTGTTCACCTATTAACTGGGGCGCATACCCACTTTGGGCCTAATTCCTCGTCGTCGTCAGCCACTGCATGAACAGTTGGCACAAAATTCCTTGGAATTTGTTTAGCGGATACCGCGCTTCTCAGAAGAATGACGAAAAATAGCATAGCGAATGTAGGCCTACTACCCAGAAGTTTATCATTAATGCCCTAGGGGGTATCAAGGTATCAAGTGTGCTTGCAGTAGTTACCCAATGAGTGTTTTGAAAAGGCTCTGAAAGGCCGCTATTGTAGCTTTCGCTGCAACTGTACTGCGCCTTCCCCGCAGGCCGGGCATCTTTTTGCTACTCTATGACGTACAGTATGTTGTGTTCAATGTCTAAATAACTACTGCTTTGCATATTTGAGGTTATTGTTTATTTTGTACATTCCGGGCTGGGACAAGAAACCGAAGAAGAAGAGCACGCGAGAAGAGGGAGACGCGGGGACGCTCAAGTGAAAGCAGAGCGCTTCCGAGTGCAGCTCAATAAACAATTATCTTTTGCCTTAACGACGGAATTGAGTCTGATCGCAGTGTGTGGAACACCATCATCTTAATATTTGGTGCCGAAGAACCAGTATTAAAGACCAGGAACCTACGGACGGATACCAGTCAACTGCAGCGGCATGGACCGACTGAAGTCAAAGCGGACGTTGCGGCGAGCGAGGATAATAAACGAGGCAAGTGCTCTCCTCGCTAACAACTCTGCCTCCTATGACGAGCTCAATTTCATATATGAGAGGCTGAATGCTAATAATGAAGAACTTAAAAACTTGAACATCGAAATCGAGCAGCATATACCTGACAAGGAGTTCGATGCCGAGTATGACGCCGTCTTACAATATGGGGACAGTG
Source organism: Rhipicephalus microplus (assembly GCF_013339725.1). NCBI lineage: Eukaryota > Metazoa > Arthropoda > Arachnida > Ixodida > Ixodidae > Rhipicephalus > Rhipicephalus microplus. The sequence goes on from NC_051165.1 coordinate 248,775,830, forward strand.
CTACGTAGATTCTCGCAGAGATTCTCAGCAAGAAAGATTTCATGCTATTGGCATCGACTGGAACTTAGGAAAGAGTTGCCCATACAGTTGCAGCACCATCAGACGGAACTGGAGTTAAATTGCCTAAACTGACAATAGCTCCTTTCTCTGGGAACCTATTCAAGTGGACCGAATTTTGGGAATAATTCGACGAAATTGTTCATAGTAACGCTTGCATCACTGCCACAGAGAAGTTTCATTACCTACGACTGCATCTGAAAGGAGATGCTGCAGCAGTAATTGTGGGCCTTCTGACGTCAGAAAGTTGCTACAACAATGCCATCAGCATGCTACAGAAGCGATTTGGCGACAATACACGCTTGGAGCAAGAATATTGCTACGTGCCAGTGCATGGAGATGAAGAAGACAAAGCATATAGACTGGCGCAAGCTAATCTCTATGGCTGGCGCTCCTCGCTTAACCGGCTATAAATACATCTGTGACTACCCCTTCGAGTCGGTCTTCTTTTCGTAACATATTTGGTGAGTAGTGCAATCCCTGTCCTCGCCACGGAACTCCGAAGCGGACGCTTCCTCGCGGCATTCAACATGACAACTCAAGACTCGGCTACATCCTCCCCGGTCGCCCGCCCTTCTGCCTGGCCTATCAACCCAGCGCCCGCAACAACTTTCGTGACGCTTCCCGCCTTCAAAGACCCTGGCGTGTTCTCGGGCCGCAAGGGTTCCGACGCCGACCAGTGGCTGCGCCTCTACGAACGCGTCAGCGCCACTTACAGGTGGGATCCCAGACTTACGCTCGCGAACGTCATCTTTTATCTCGACTGGAACCCCTCGTGTTTAGTTTGACAACCACGAGCATGACATTACAAGCTCGGACAACTTCAAGGAAAAGATCCGTGAGCTTTTTGGCAACCCCTTTGGTCGTCGCGAAGCTGCGAAGAATGAGTTGTCGACTCGCGCACAATCTTCCACGGAGTCCTACATAGTTACATTCAGGCTGTTCTCTCACTATGCCGCCAAGCTGACGAAAACATGTCCGAGCATGACAAAGTTGCGCATATTCTAAAGGGTATCGCTGACGATGCGTTCAACCTGTTGGTATTCAACAATGTGTCATCTGTTGATGCGATTATTCAAGAATGCCGCCGGTTCCAACAAGCTAAAAGCAGGCGCATCTCCCATCAGTTCCAGTGCCTTCCGAACACCGCTGCGACGTCCTCGTGTCTCGACAGATATCATCCCCCAGACACCTGTAACAACTTGACGCGACTCCTCAGGCAGTAACTTGAAGTGGCTGCTCCAGCTAAGGTAGGACCAACGTCCCCTGACCCCTCTCCTCCAATTACGTTGCCCCTCATTCAAGCAATCGTCCGACAGGAAATCGCCAGCTTGGGAATAGACCCTATTTCACCGCCTCCCTGCACCGACTTCCAGCCCCAATACATGCCTGCACGTCCCTTCCCAATCGGCTCTCCCTCAACGTTCCGTAATCCGTCCGCATGACGAACACACGATGACAAACCGATCTGCTTCTTGTGGCACCGAATCGGGCACATTTCTCGCTATTGCAGAAGTCGCTGGGGTCCTGCACAAGCCTCCTTCTCGTCCCTTCCATGCACGTCCTGTCCTATCGCCATGAGACCAGCCACGACCATTTTGCCCAGGAACCTGCTACTGAACACCGCTACTCCCGCTCTCCATCCCCCCAATGTCGCCAGTCTCGTTCTCCACAGCTCCATCGACCGTCTTCCCCTACCTTCCCACGAGGTTCCCCGACGGAAAACTAAGTGTTGCAGCCCCCGTAGGTGGCGCTGCATCGCTCGGACTGACAGAAAATCCTCTCTTGACCTATACATATAAAACGGGACTTTATAGACATACAAGTAGACGGCGTACGTGTCACTGCTCTTGTTGACACTGGCGCTCAACTTTCCGTGATGAAGAGTGATTTTTGCCGCAAGCTCAAGAAGGTTCTCACACCTGCGACCACTCAGTACGTCCGTGTTGCGGATGGCGGAATAGCATCAATCGTTGGAATGTGCTCCACTTGTATAAGCATTGCAGATCGACACACAGTTTTTCTCTTCACCGTCCTTGATAAATGCCCCCACGACGTAATCTTAGGCCTTGAATTCCTGTCCGCGCATTCTGCCCTCATAGACTGTTCGACCAGTACGCTCCGTCTACACTTGCCCACAACAGAACCTCTTCCACAACGGCCGAGTTGTCTCTGCACAACGGGACATGTGCGCCTCCCTCCAGAGACACTGACCTACATAGAGCTCGTCTCAATACCACCAGTTTCCGACAATGACTATGTTCTGACCTTTATCACAGATGTCCTCATAAACTGCGGCTTTACATTACCGCACACTATTCTGTTCGTCGCAGGAAATTCTACAGGCCTCCCAGTTGTCAACTTTAGCTTGACATCTCAAGTGCTGCCACAAGGGATTTCTTTGGCGTTGTTCTGCACCTTAAAAGACAATGCGGTAGATGTCACGATGGCTGCTCCTTCTGACCCCCACGCTCAACATTAATCTGACGCTTGCTTCGACAGCGCTATTACGTCGATGATCACTTCCAACTTAACACCGCAGCAGCTCCACCGAGCTCTGCTGTCCTACATCGACGTTTTTGACCTCAGCGGCCGTCCGTTGGGGAAAGCTACTGGTATGACCCACCGCATAAACACTGGCAATGAGCATCCTATTTATAGGCGTCCATATCGGGTGTCAGCAGCCGAGCGTCACATTATCCAAAGTGAGGTCGACAAAATGCTCGCCAAGGACATCAGTGGGCCATCCTGTAGTTCTTAGGCTTCTCCTATAGTACTGGTCCGCAAGAAAGATAGTGCATGGCGTTTCTGCGTTGATTATCGACACCTCAACAAAATTACCAAAAAAAGACATGTACCCTCTGCCACGAATAGATGATGCACTTGATTGCCTCTATGGGTCCCACTATTTTTCCTCCATAGACCTTCGTTCCGGCTACTGGCAGATAGAGGTAGATGAAATGGACCGTGAAAAGACGGCATTCGTCACCCCCGATAGCCTATATCAGTTCAAGGTCATGCCCTTCGGCCTTTGTAACGCCCCAGCCAGCTTCGAATGAATGATGGACTGCCTGCTCAGAGGATTCAAATGGTCCACCTGTTTATACTACTTGGACGACGTCATCGTCTTTTCACCAACATTTGAAACTCTTATAGAGCGCCTCTCAGCCATCTTAGGCATCTTCCGTCGTGCTGGCCTGCAGCTCAACTCGTCCAAATGTCACTTTGGAAGCTATCAAATCACAGTACTTGGCCATTTAGTAGACGCCAACGGTGTACAGCCAGATCCGGCAAAAATCAGCGCCGTCAAAAACTTTCCTGTACCACGATCTGCGAAGGATGTACGCAGCTTTATCGGACTATGTTCCTACTTCCACACTTTGTGAAAAATCTTGCACACATAGCGAGGCCGCTTACAAGACGTCCCGTTTTCATGGGGCTCTAAAGAGGCTTCTGCGTACTCGACTCTCATCGCTCTTCTCTCTACTCCTCCGATTCTGGCACACTTCAACCCTGCTGCCCCTACAGAAATCCGTACAGATGCAAGTGGACATAGCATTGGTGCAGTACTGGTCCAGAAACAACATGGCCATGATTGCGTTATTGCATATGCCAGCCGCCTCCTATCCGCCCCTGAACGAAACTGTTCGATCACAGAGCGTGAGTGCTTGGCTCTTGTATGGGCAGTGGTGCAATTTCGATCTTATCTATACGTATGCCCATTTTCAGTAGTTACCGACCACCACGCGCTCTGCTGGCTCAACTCTCTGAAAGATCCAACAGGCCGCCTTGGTCGCTGGGCTTTGCGCCTGCAAGAGTTTTTCTATTCGGTGGTCTACAAATCTGGCCGTCTACACCATGATGCCGATTGCCTCTCCCGGTACCCTGTCGACGATCCTGAGGACACTGACGAGCCCACGGAGAACTCTATCTTGTCAGTGTCCGACTTCCTTAATATTGGGGAAGAACAGAAGCGTGATCCAGTGCTGCTTGACATCATCAGTCGTATGGAATCCTCCCCAAATTATGCTTCCGACTGCTACGTTGTCATTCAAAAGGGTGTGCTATACCGCCGCAATTTCTGACCAGACGGGCCTGATCTTCTCATTGTTGTGTCTAAGCATTTGCACTGCTGTGTTCTCACCGAACTTCACCACGCTCCCACGGCTGGACACCTTGGCGTACCCCGCACGTACGAGCGCGTCTGGTGCTGTTTCTTCTGGCGAGGCCTTGCTCGCTCGGTATGCCGATATGTCGCCATGTGTGACCTATGCCAACGTCGTAAAACACCGTCGCTGCTACCCGCTGGCCATCTTCAACCAACCTACATACCCACGGAACCATTTTAATGTGTTGGGTTAGACCTGTTTGGTCTATTTCACACATCAACATTGCGAAACAAATGGATAGCCGTGATTACAGAGTACGCTACACCCTACGTTATTACGTTAGCTCTACCGACCAGCTGTGCAACCGACGTCGCTGACTTCTTGTTATGGGACGTTATATTGATTCACGGTGCTCCGAGACAGCTTCTCACAGACCGTGGCCGTACATTTATATCCCAAGTCATCGCCGACATTCTGCGTTCTTGTTCCACGCAACACACACTGACAACCGCTTACCACCCTCGAACAAATGGCCTCACGGAACGATTTAACCGTACTTTAACAAATATGACGCGATTGCGCGAGCCGACCATGCCCGTCAGCTTGCTCGCGCTCGGCTGGTGGCGTCGCAAACCAACCAATGCCGTCGGTACGATGCGGAACATAGAGACGTACATTTCGCTCCCGGTACACTCATTTTACTCTGGTCCCCTCATTGTCGGCTGGGTCTATCCGAAAAACTTTCGTCTCATTACTTGGGACCCTACCGTATATTGCGTCAAGTAACACCTGTCACCTACGAGATCAGCCCCATCTGTCCATCATCATCTACTACGCGGCCCAGTGATATCGTACACGTCTCTCGGATCAACCCCTACAAGAATGCGTCAGATGACCTTTAAAGTACCGGGACGGTGCCTCCGCCGGGGGGTCATGCTACGTGCCAATGCATGGAGATGAAGAAGACAAAGCATATAGACTAGCCCGAGCTAATCTTTGTGGCTGGCACTGCTCGCTTAACCGGCTGTAAATACATCTGTGACTAGCCTTCCGAGTCGGTCTTCTTCGCGTAAAAATATTTTGCCAAGCTACGTTTGTTGAGCCCTGTCCGTTTATCAACTGACACCAAAGCGCTACGCAGCTTGTACGACTAAGTTCTCGTCAATATCCGAGGCCTAGAGACTTTGGGTGTGCACAAGTCATCATCTTCGTCTATGCTCTGCGACATCCTATTGCGTGCTCTTCCACGGGATATAGTCGTGCAGTACCATCAATCGTGTGCCGTCCAGTTGTTACATGACTCTAGAGGTGAAGCTTCACCCGTGAGACTGGACTGTGTGCTCAACTTTCTGTGTATCGAGCTGGAAAGTTCGGGAGAAGAGCGATTTTAAGGATGCCAGAAGACGAGAACAGTGGAACACCTCCCATGGCAAGTTAGCCGACGTACTCTTGGCGTGAGAAACCAACGTCATCTGTGCTTCACAGCAACTCGGTAAGAAAAAAAAAAGGACAACTGCGTCTTCTGCTTGTTCAGTCATCACGGATCAGAAGCATGCACAGCTGACATGTCACTGACGCAGAAAAAAGAAGTGCTTTCCAACGACAAGTGGTGTTCCCGCTGCACCACCAAAGGACATCGGGCACAGGACTGCAAAAAGAAGATTTCCTACTCGAGATGTCAAGCTCGACACGCTACAAGCATGTGCGATCCCGACAGGCATTCACGGAAAGACTATGCTAACAAGAAGAACAAAAACACTACGACAGTCTGCGGATCACTTGGAAGAAGTATCGTCAAAGAAGGTTCTATCGCTTGCGTTCTTTTTTTTTTTTTTCGAACTTTCACAGCATGAGTCATGAATGATGACACCTGCCGCTATATACGAGGCGTTTTTGATGGTGGCATTCAGAGGTGGCAGTCAGAGGACTGATGGTGGCAGTCAGAAGCAACAGGCAAGTCGCCTTTACTCGACTGGACAAGCTTGTCAACCGCCTCGACTCCAGGAAAGGACTGCTCGAAACGTATGATCGTACAATAAGAGAGTGCTTGCGGGCAGGACATGCCGAAGTAGTCAAAGTGATGTCTGCAGATGGGATGAAGTTGTATTACATGCCGCACAAGGAAGTCATCCGTGAACAAGTGCTGACGACGAAAATTAGAGTGGTGTTTGACGCTTCGTCACATACCAAAGGATGCAAGTCTCTTAATGACTGCTTTGAAAAAGGTGACAACTTGTACCAAGACATTGCGCACATTCTGCTACGCTTCAGAACGCACCCGGTGGCAGTGATCACGGACGTAGAAAAGGCATTCTTTCAGATTGCGATTCGGGAACACGACAGAGACGCTTTCTCTGCTTTTCAGAAGGAGATTTAACCAAGCGGGCAAGCTGCAAGAGTGGAGGTTGACATGAGTGCCTTTCGTAGCTACATGTAGCCCATTCTTGCTCACAGCTACTATTCTCCACCACATGAAAAGAGCGCCAGCTGCCATGGCACAAACAGCACAAACTCTTGCCGAGTCATTTTACATGGATGACTTAGTCACTGGTGCCGATACAGAAGAGGAAGCCGCTAAACTTTGCTGAGAAGCGTAAATAATAATGAAATCGGCCGGCATGACATTGCCAAAGTGGACAACAAATTCAGCAAACTTGATGCGAACATAAATAATAATGAGATCGGCCGGAATGACATTGCGAAAGTGGACAACAAATTCAGGAAACTTGATGCGAACACTTGAACATTAAGAAGAGTCTACTAGTAAAGAGATGGTCGTTCTTCACGAAACATCAGTCAAGGTCCTGGGTTTGGTGTGGAATAAAGGATGAATTCAGCTTTTCGGTTGAAAATCTACTGCGGCTTTTGACAGCAAAGATGGACACAAAACGTTTTGTCTTGCAGTCTGCATCAAGAATATTTGACCCGTTGGGATTTGTATGACCATATACTATTGCCATACGAATATTGTTTCAGAAGATGTGGATACGAGGGATTGGCTGGGGTGAAGTTCTACCCAATGACCTGCAAAAAGAATGGAATGATTGGGCCATCCAGCTGCCACAACTGCAAGATGTTGTTCCTCGCGACCTGGGAGGCGGAGCAAAGAAGCCCAATGTGCTTCAAGTACATGTGATGCCAGTCCAGCAGCATACACAGCAGCAATATACGTTCTGCCATGTCCTGAGAAGCTGAAACTGCTGATTGCAAAGTCACGTGTAGCACCTATTAAGGAGACAACGCTGCCGCGACAGGAGCTGCTGGCTGCCTTAATCGGCTTAAGAATGTTGGCATACGTGAAAAGCGGTCTGAGGAATGTTCAGATTGACTGCGCGATGTGGACAGATTCTGCCATTGTGTTGTCATGGTAAAAGGTGACGTCAAAAAGTGGAAAGAGTTCGTAGCCAATAGAGTCAATGAAATTAGGTGCACAACAGATCCATCTAAGCGGAGATACTGCCCTGGATCGGACAACCTGGCTGACCTACTCACGCATGGTATGACAGTTGAGGGACTGCTGTGCAGCTATGCAACAAATCTAATCACACCATGTCTGAGCCTGACAAGATCCGAAACATCATGAAAGGCATTGACGATGATGCCTTCACGATGCTGCTCGCCAAAAACCCCGGCACAGTGGCTGAGGTCATCACACTGTGCCAAAGCTACGAGGAGCTCCGTCGGCAGCATTTGATGACCCGACGCTCCCCACCACGAGGTGCAACACTTGCTGGCTTGGAGGCCAGTTGTGACCAAGTGGCGTTGATGGCAGACCTAAAGTCCTTCATCCGTGAAGAAATCGCACGTCAGTTCTTGCTCCTGCCCTTTGCTCACCAACCGGCTGTTCAACAATCGCATACTACCCTTCTCCCTCCCATCCGTCGAGCGATTGAACAGGAAATAGCGGAGGTAATGCCTGCGTACCACCCCCCACAGCCTCCGGCTCCTGCGCCCCTGAGTTACGCGCAAGTGGTCGCCAGGCCGCCCCAAGTCGTTCCAGCACCCGCCCCTCTGACTTACGCCGAAGCTGCCGCTCGAACTCCGTCCTTTGCAGCGGGTATGCCCACTACGTATGTTGACGTAGCCCCTCAGCCTCAGCTTCAGTCCACCATGCAGCCACCATTCCGTCTATCGGCCCTTGCGACATGGGTGAGACCTACCTCGGTGAACAGATGGCGCACACCCGACAACCGGCCCATCTGCTTTGCCTGTGGTTACGCTGGTCACATGGCCCGTTATTGCCATCGCATACGGCCGGCTCCAATTTCTTCACCTGTTGCTGGCCAACTCAGCCGTCCTTATCGCGAAGAACCACCGTCTATGCCACCTCGGTCTCGCCCAGGTTCATCTCGAAGATCACCGTCTTCACGGCGTCGTTCCCTGTCCCCCATGCGGCCTAGTGCAGCTGCTCATGAGCGGGAAAACTAGTGGTCGCAGTCCCCGAGGCAAGGACTGCGACGCTATCGCAATGTGAAAGCCCTCAGAGCAGCCCCTCGAATGTCATTGACGTGCTTGTGGACGGTGTTTGTGCATCGGCTCTTATTGACACTGGAGCTGCCGTATCAGTTATGGACGAAAAGCTCTGCCGCTTACTTCGAAAAGTGACGACGCCACTTTCTGGGTTGTCCCTCCGTACCGCAAGTTTGCATCGTATTCATTCTACAGCAGGGTGCACAGCTCGCGTTGTCATCCAGAACGTTCTGTATGTCGCCCAGTTCATCATCATTCCGGCATGCTCTCATGACGTCATCCTGGGATGGGACTTTCTCTCCCGCCATGACGCCGTCATTCATTGTGCCGCCGCCGAAATTGAGCTCTCACCCTTCTCGCATTTGACGGCAGAAGACAGTCCCTCGACACTGAGCAAGATTCTAACGAAAGACGATACAACAGTGCCTCCAAACTCGACGACGGCTGTGTCTGTCTACTGTGCCGGTCTCTCCGACACCATCGCACTCGTTTCGCCATCTGACCGCGCTTGCAGCAGGAAAGGGTTGCTAGTACCTTTCACGACGGTGCAGGTCAACCAGGGCAACGCTGCTATCTTTGTAACCAACCCGTCCCCATACACTGTTACCTTGCTTCGAGGGGAATGTCTCGGCAGAGTGGAACCAGTCAACGACGCACAAGTCCTGGACGTACCCGATGACACGCGCTGTCCCGGGTCGCGTACCATCAATGCTGTTTCCAATTCTGATTCGTCATCTGCTGATGTATTTGGCCCCTCGATCGCTGACAACCTTACGGCCGTACAGCGTTCCCAACTTCTGGACCTGTTGCAAGAATATCGTTCTTCTTTCGATGTCTGGCGACGTTCTCTCGGTCGCACGTCCGTTGTTACGCATCGCATCAACACTGGTGCCCATCCACCTTTACGGCAATGTCCATATCGCGTGTTGCCTGCTGAACGTCGAGTAATTAATGATCAGGTTGACGATATGCTCCGACGCGACGTTATTCGTCCCTCGGACAGTCCATGGGCGTCTCCTGTTGTTCTTGTTGCGAAGAAAGACGGTTCTGTGCGGTTCTGTGCGGTTCTGTGTGGACTACAGACGGCTCAATAAGATCACTCGCAAGGATGTTTATCCACTGCCACGCATCGATGACGCGATTGACAGCCTTTATGGAGCCGATTTTTTTCTTCTCTCGATCTGCGCTCGGGGTACTGGCAAGTACCCATGGCTGACGACGCTCGACCAAAGACCGCCTTCGTCACGCTAAACGGCTTGTACGAGTTTAACGTCATGCCGTTTGGTCTATGTAATGCACCTGCGACCTTTGAGCGCATGATGGACACCGTTCTGTGCAACTTGAAATGGTACACGTGCTTGTGTTACCTCGACGATGTCATTGTCTTTGCTCCGGATTTCTCCACGCATCTCCAACGTCTGAAAGAAGTTTTCGCACGTGTGAGCAATGCCGGCTTGCAACTAAATTTGAAAAAGGACCGCTTTGCAGCACGGCAACTCACCATACTGGGGTACGTCGTGTCCAAAAACGGCATTCTTCCTGATCCTGCCAAGCTTCAGGCCATGGCCGAATTCCCCAAACCTGCATTTGTCAAAGAACTGCGTAGTTTCGTGGGCCTGTGCTTATACTTCCGACGCTTCATACGAAACTTTGCCACGATCATATCACCGCTGACGAAGCTCCGCCATTTGTTGACGTCGCCTCCCAATCTACGCCACTACGACCCTACAGCCCCAACGGAGGTGCACACAGACGCCAGCGGTGTAGGCCTAGGCGCTGTCATGGCGCAGCGAAAACCCGGATTCCCTGAATATGTCGTAGCATATGCAAGCCGTACGCTCACGAGAGCCGAGACAAACTACACTGTCACGGAGAAAGAGTGCTTGGCGATCGTCTGGGCCCTTACAAAGTTTCGACCTTATTTGTATGGTCGCCCATTCGATGTCGTCACCGACCATCATGCACTATGCTGGCTTTCATCATTGAAGGATCCCTCAGGCCGTCTCACCCGTTGGGCTCTTCGCTTACAAGCCTACGACATCCGTGTGCTGTACCGCAACGGACGCCAGCATGCTGACGCTGATGCCCTCTCACGCTCCCCTCTACCTCAAGACGGCGTGCCCTGCTCAGTAACTTCAATTGCTGTATCTGCCATCGATGTTGACATCCTCGCTACCGAACAGCAAAAGGATAATTGGATCGCCCCGCTGACCAACTTGCTCTCTGATCCGTCCGCAACACCATCCACGCGTGCCTTGCGTCGTCGAGCTCACCATTTCGCCATCCGTGACGGCCTCCTACACCGACGCAATTACGACTCCGATGGCCGACAGTGGTTACTCGTCATACCCCGCAGTCTGCGGTTGGAGATATGTGAATCTTTCCATTCTGATCCGCAATGTGCGCACTCTGGGGTATTCAAAACTTACCACCGCATTCGACAACGCTACTTCTGACGCGGGATGTACCGCTACGTGCAGCAGTTCGTTCGCTCTTGTCTCACTTGCCAATGTAGTAAACCGTCAGCACACATGTCGCACGCCGGTCTGCAACCGTTACCTTGCCCTGACCGTTCCTTTGGGCGCGTAGGTATCGATTTGTATGGACCACTTCCTCTGACGTCGGCTGGTAACCGCTGGGCCATCGTTGTCGTTGACCATTTAACGCGATACGCCGAAACCGCTGCTCTCCCTGCTGCTACTGCGCGCGATGTTGCGTCCTTCCTGCTGCATCGATTCATACTGCGCCACGGACCACCCCAAGAGCTTTTCAGCGATCGAGGCCGTGTCTTCTTGTCGGAAGTCGTCGAAGCCATCCTGACGGAGTGCCATTCTGTCCACTGCAAAACTACTGCTTACCACCCACAGACGAATGGCCTCACCGAACGCTTTAACCGCACCCTCGGTGACATGCTTTCTATGTACGTCGCTGCCAACCACACTAATTGGGATAATATACAGCACTTCGTCACCTACGCCTACAACACCGCCCCTCAGAGCATGACCGGTTTTTTACCTTTCTACTTGCTATACGTAAGGCACCCGTCGCACACCATGGACACGATACTCCCGTACACGCCGGATCCATCTGAGTGTACACCTATTTCCGAGACAGCCAGGCTTGCCGAAGAGTGTCGCGAGCTTGCCAAGACATTTACGACGCAAGAGCAAGAGCGGCAGAAGAGTATTCGTGATGGCTCCACCATTTCTGAGCCCACGTTGCTTCCTGGTGCGCTTGTATGGCTCTCGATCCCGACCTCTGTAGCCGGCCTCTCTTCCAAACTACTTCCCAAATACGAAGGCCCCTACCGTGTCGTTGAGCGCACCTCACCTGTCAACTATCTGATCGAACCCGTTGAACAATCTTTGGACATGCGCCGCCGTGGGCGAGACATCGTCAACGTGGAGCGCCTGAAGGCTTATTATGACCCGCTCATAGTAACAAGCTGTTAGGTCGCCAGGCGGCTCCCTCTTCGACCCCGGGGTAATTGTAGCGAAGTCTCCGAACTCTGAAATGGGTCGAAATCTTGAGTACCTTCTAGTGGGGCTACTCAACAAGGACGTCGCTCGCGCTGAGAGCCCGTGCTTGGTCGTGGCTGTCGCCATTGTATATTCTCACTCGTTGCCGGCGAATAAACGCCTTAACACTACAATGGTTTACACGTCGGAGAGGATCACCTAGGGTGATCTATTCTGACTACGCACGAACCTTTCACAAGACGTCAGCAGACGTAAGGCGACTACACCGAATGATCTCTAAAAAGGACGTTCCCCGGCATATTGTGGAAGTTTATTGCACCAAGTGCTCCTTGGTGGGGTGAAGGGTGGGAGCAACTCGTACGATCAGTAAAGCTCCCGCTGCGAAAAATTAATGGCAAAGCTCGTCTAAACTACAAAGAAATATCTACAGTGCTGGCTGAGGTCGAAGCAGTCGTAAACTCTATGCCTCTGACTTTCTTCGAGACAGATGCAGGAGAACCTTGCACTTTAACGCCAGCCGAACTTCTCATTAAACAAAGGTTGACTTCCATACCGTATGCAACCGCTGATGAAGACAACAGTAACTCCAAGCGAGCAGACGCCATACGCAGATACGACTACAGGAAGCTACTGGTTGAAAGTTTTTGGAAGCGTTGGCAAAAAGAATACGTGTTGCAACTATGATCTGCACACTTTGCCGACACGAGATCAACTACAGCATTGACGCTAGGGGACGTCGTTCTCGTGCGTGCGGACAACACGGCACACCAGCTATGGAAGCTTGCAAGGGTCACGGAAGTGTATCGCAGTGCCGACGGTCTCATTTGTTCCTGCAAGCTCAAGTTGCAAGGCAGTCGCCTTGCGATCAGGCTGATACAAAGACTGTACTTACGAACTGTGTGTTTAATTTTGCGTAGCTGGGAATGTTGTTTATTTTGCACATTCCGGGCTGGGACAAGGAAGCAAAGAAGAAAAAGAGTGCGAGAAGAGGGAGACGCTGGGACGCTCAAGTGGAAGCAGAGCGCTTCCGAGTGCAGCTTAATAAACAAGTATCTTTTGCCTTGTGCCTTAACGACGGAGTTGAGTCTGATCGCAGTGTCTGGAACGCCATTCCCTTAATAAGGTTAATCTCTATAAAAACAGCCCAGAAGTAGTAAATTATCGATACATCTGAGACTGTACAACATATATTTCACTGATTTGCTTAACTCACTTAGTTTGTATTAAATGCAGTTTACTATAACAGAAGAAAGTTGCTAGAGAGAGTGGGAAACTCTTTGTGTCTGTTGGTGACCTGTTGCCCAAACAAGCCTGGTCACTAATGAGTGGGTTGGAGAGTTCAATTGAACAAATTACTAGAAACCACCAAATGCAATCCTAGTGCAAGATATGAGGTGAAGCAAAGCAACAGTACATGATGAACTTTTACTGCAGGTGAGTTTGTACTCATAAATCTTATAAATAATAATACTGGTGGAGGTTTTATGTCTCAAAACCACAATATAATTATGAGAGACTCCGTAGCAGAAGGTTTTGGTAACTTAGACCATGTGGTGTTTTTAGATGTGCTCCTAAATTTAGGTGCATGGGCCTCCAGAATATCGCCTCCATCGTAATGTGGCCATTTCATCAGGAATTCAATGCCGCGACCTTCGAGGCTCCAGTCGAGTACCATAACCACCAGACGACCGCAGCGGGTCGTTGGCGTGGGGCGTTTAATGTGCCAAAGCAACACATACTTTGAAAGATGCCGTAGTGAAGGGCTCCTAATAATTTCTACCGTCTCGGGTTCAGCAACGTGCACTGACATGGCACAGTACAGTGGCCTCTAGCACTTCACCTCCACTAAAATGCAACCACTGTGGCAGGGATTGAACCGACACCTTTCGGGTCAACAGCAGCCAAGCACCGTAAGCACTGAGCTAGCATCGCTGCTGTGTAGATAGCTGTATGTGTTGTCATATGAACTGTAAACATTGCAAACAATGATGCTGTGAATAATTATGATGCAACATTTTTTTTTGCAGGCCAAAGTGGCTTGTTCCTCGACGCTTCTCTCTCATTTGTCGAGGACGATATCCTCTGAGACCAGGCCGTACAGTCTGCTTGAAGTGCCTGAAAAACATCCGGGCCAAGTACCCAGAGATAGACACCTTCTACAAGGAAGATGCCAAGGAAATCCGACTGAAGTTAGAACAGCTGGCTGGATCGAAACCCGATGACATGAAGAGTGAAGATGAGAACATGCAGTCTGATAACGAGAACTCTCAGAAGGAAGACAGCAACACAAGAGGTGGATGGAAATATGACAGATTGGGGAGGCGGCGCCGGAACATTGTGAGTCATTCGACAATGTTGTCTTTAGTTCTGCTATATTAGAATATCATGAGTCTGTAAATGTAGACTGGTTAACTTATGGCGCTTTAGCAGGACAATATTTGATATTTAGTATTTGCTTATTATTAACTGCCATTTTTTAATCGGTGATGCTGCAGATTTTTTCTTTCTAATACCTGTTTTGCAGAAGATAACTGTCCTTGCATAAAAGCTATACAAAATATCAGCTGTAACTTGAAGTACGACGCAATGCTGAAGCAATGCTTTAGAACGCAACAGTCATGAAGCCCTTTTTCTTCTTGCACACTAAAAGCAGATGCTATTGACATTTTGAAGAGGGGTTTTGTGTGATGTTGCATCTAGCTTTTTTTTCTGCTCGCTTTGTGAACGAATTTTGCAGTCCTGAAATTTGTGATGGAGAAGAGATGACTGCCCACTTATAGGGTGTGAACATGTTGCCTCAAAGATTTTGTAAATGAGCACTATAATAAGAAAGTTACGGGGCATAGATCAAACTGCCTTAGCTAATTTCAGTGTCTCACTTGGCCTTCCCACCTGTTTTGGCAGTGAGAAGCGGTAGGCGCAGCTCTTCGTTTCGACTACGCCCCCTTGGGCAACATAACATGATGCCAGCAATTATCGACACACGGCCATTGTCCGAGCAAGGTTTCTGTACATGTTGCTCATGCCAGTGCAGTAAAGAAGTGTGATATGAGGGTTGCACACACTGGTAAGGTAAACAAATATGCCACGACATGTGCTGTTCCCATAGTGGTAAAGTTGCAAGAATGCCATTTAACCTCGAGAGGTTCAGCAGCATTACGTACGAAGACAAAAGACACAAACAACAGGACCTATGCCAAATCACTAAATGAGCTTTGTTCGTTAAATGTTCTTCTTACGGTGTCAATAGTCACCAATGACAAGATGCGACTTGTAAAGTAGCTGGTACCAACAACAATCATAACGGCTATCTTTGAACAACAAAAAAGGTTAAACAGCTATACCGCTTGCGCTGGTAGTCTCAGGTCTACCAAAATGGCAAAGGGCAGCACAGGAAAATGAAAATGCAGACTACGCGGTCATAACTGCATAACTGTTTTGTATTGCAAAAGACGAATAGACAAAGTAGGCATTTTGCAGTGACAAAGTCGACATTTTGCAGTGTTGCCCAGGGGCAAGATTACTTCACTTTGCCAGAGAAAAAACAAACGGTCAGGCGCAGGAGAAGGACGTGGGAATCGTTTTTTCGAATGAAGCGTCTGCGTGGCGTGTAGCTCTGCGATATTTGCAAAGCGTGATCACCGCAAGCATCCGCATGAATTGGTGAGCTTGTTTAATAGGCATGAAAAAATATCGACACTCTATGGCACTCTACAAGAAAAAGTAACCAGCTG
Source organism: Rhipicephalus microplus (assembly GCF_013339725.1). Taxonomy (NCBI): domain Eukaryota; kingdom Metazoa; phylum Arthropoda; class Arachnida; order Ixodida; family Ixodidae; genus Rhipicephalus; species Rhipicephalus microplus. The sequence goes on from NC_051165.1 coordinate 248,791,679, forward strand.
CATCATTAGATCCCTGTCATCAGCATTATAAAAGTTACTAATGCCCCGAGGAGATTCTTGATAAAAGTCGGAAAAAAGTCATTAATGAGATACAGGTGGCAATGCTACTTTAGGGTTTCCACGCAAGCTCATTGGGACTTGGTGGATTTAGGCTCCTTAGACTCTGATACTTTCTGCGGTCTTCATTGTCTTTTCACACGCATAACATGAATGCCCTACTGCTTTTGCAAGATTATTGAGGGAAATATTTGTAGCACTGCAAGCATGTTTGTACTCTGACACTACAGGGTTTTACCTTTCAACCGTGGGTCCAGTGTTACAAGAGATAAGAGTTACATGCCTCATGAGTGCATTCAAGCCATTAGAAGGGGCCGTGCAATACTTTTTCAAGGACGATCCAAAAAGCTCTTCAGATCAGTAGTTGAGGATCCTCAGAACATGCGAGCCAATCTTTATAGCACAGCACATGGCCTAAAATTTGAAATTAATTTTCAAAGTCATCTAGAAATCATTTTTTTTCTTTCTAGATATGATGCCAAATACCCACATAGCGTCGCCCAAGTTCATGGCCATTGTCTAATTTGAGCATCATTAGTCAGTTGAAGAAAGCCTTAACTTTTTCAATTTTATGCACATATGACTTTTTCTTCAAGCACAGGCACTAACACTTGCTTTAAGTCATATGTCACCCATAGTAATGAGCCTGGCTTTTATCTTGAGAAAGATAGAAGCCTCTCATGCACTAAATAGTGGATGCAACAGTGCCACTTTTGCTCACCAGCTGGTACTACAAGTGATGATGGTACTATGAGTGGTGTTGGTCAGTACTCCCACAGGAACACTGCTGTGTGCTTCTGTTACTTTATGGTTTATGTGACAAATGTCACTAATAGTCTCTTCGCAACTTTCTTGCTTGCCCTGCTCGTATAATCACTGCATTCATTTTCACCGTTCAACTGCGTTCTATATTTCATGCGACTGTCTACCAGTACTGCATCGCCTGGACGACATATGTGAGGCCCAGTGTTCGCTACACCTAAACAGACTTTTCACACAACCACACGTGGGTTAGTGGCAAAAACAATGCTATGGTAGATTTTGAGTGCCTCTATAACAATTTTAGGTAAAATGCTATGGTAGATTTTGAGTGCCTCTATAACAATTTTAAGGTAAACTGGTTTGCACAAATAAAGACAAGGACCACGGACAGAGACAGGACAGAGACAAGGACAAGCGCAATGAAGGAAAGAAGTGTATACTTAAGGGCTCGTTTTTTTTTGCAAGTTTATTGAAAGAGATATTTGTAGCACCACAAGCACATTCGTACTCCGACACTACAGGGTTTTACCGCACAGCCATAGGTTCATTGCTACAAGAGAGAAAAGTTGCATGTCTCTTGAGTACATTCAAGCCATTCCTTCATTCATAGCAAGGGTCTCGTTCTCGCAGACTTGCCCCCGAATGCAGAGATGTTACTTGACTCGTACTTGACTCGTTCTTGACTCAAGACAGTCTTGCCGGTCACCATAAATCGTTCTCGAACTTTCGGACGACTTGAAGGCGACTTGGCTCGATCGAAGTCAGGACAAGTTTCAAGTCAGCTGCGGAGCTAGCTTGAAAGCGACTTCACGCGTTATTCCAACATGGCCACCTCTCGAATCGACGTCGCGCGAAGGGTGGCGGCTTTTGAGTTTGCTTGCTTCGCCATAAGCGTAGCATTTTCTGAGGCGCAATGCCTGCCGAAGATTCTTGGAGCCGCTTTACGTGACCGAGGAAATCCGGTAGAGTTGTACGACGAGGAACAATTCCACGCTCGATACAGATTCACGAAGAACGCCGTGGGGCAGCTGCTGGGTATGTTGCCGCTCCGTAAAAGTGGGGTCAACCGAGGGCAGCGTGTGCCTCCAGTGTTACTGCTACTGATGGCTCTCGGGTTTTACGGCGCTGGCACATTCCAAACAGTCACCGGGAATCTCGTTCGCATTCCGCAGTCGACAGTTTGCCGCGCAGTAGGAAAAGTTACGCTACTCATCGCAAAGCACCTGTGCGCAATGCTGGTGCGCTTTCCACAGCCAGCAGTACTTTCTGTAGTTATGCAGGACTTTTATGAAGTGGCTGAGTTCCCTGGTGTTACAGGCTGTGTCGACTACACACACGTGTGTATTAATAGCTTCGGTGGGGACGACGCCGAAGTGTTCCGCAACGGCAAAGGCCATTTCTGTTTTTTCTTAAACACGACGACAATTTCCGCATCTTTCGGTACAAAACTTACTCGGCGCTGTGTCTGTGTGCCTCGTCTATCCTATCGTCCCGTCTAGGGCGCTGTTTCTCGCTCAGAAAGGCATCGCTTGTAGCACAACGCTACGTAAAATTCCACACACATAAAAAAGAGGTGCCCCTATCACGTTTTTTTTTTTTTTATCCACTTCACCGTCATGCAGCAAGACACTGCTGCACCCCGCGAGACAGAATTCTAGTGAGGGCAATGTCCTGAGCCCCGCTTTTTCTCTTGTTTACCAAGCTCAACAAAAGGATACGAATCACATTTGTTCCCAGAACTTGGTTTTTTTTTTTCTTCATATATAACTGCGACCTAGCCCACTACAGGCATGCATACAGGCGAACAGAAAGGCAAATACCGTGAAAATCGCATCACCTCGTGAGCCAGGTCAGCACAAATACATGCCGTGGCGTTCGATTGAAAAAAAAAAAAAAACGACGAAAGAACCCAACGCGATGCTTGCTTCGCCTCTAAACAAGCAACCGTGGAGAAACGCGCCGCATTTGGGTGGCCACTAAAATCAGCGGGCAACGAACGCTTTACAGAAGCAACACTGCGCATCGCTGTGGCGGCAGGCACCACGTGCCGCTCGTTAGTCGTAAAATGGCAGGAATATGCTTGTGACCCTTTGTTTTTATAGTTATTTTAAAACGTATGGTCTTTTTTTTATGCAATGCATGCCTTACGCGAACAACTTCATTATTACCCTCGTTAGCAGGCGAGCAGCGTGTTTCTGCTTTGAAGCTCGTTCTTGATCTATGAAACGTGAAGGCTGACTTGGGAGTTTTGAAGTCCGCTGCTTGCTTCACGTCGACTTGCTCAAGTTAAGTTGAAGTCGCGAGCCAAGTAACATTTCTGCATTCGGGGGTTGGTGTCTTCAGGTAGTATGCGAGGGATTATTAGTGCAGTGCATATGGATTCCATATAGGCATGAACAAATGTGTCAAAAATGTTCTATCAGGGGTGTTGTAGCTATGGGCTTCTAGTGCCAAAGCCTGATGCTTCAACTGGTACACCTTGTGTGCATGCTAAAGTGAGGCTGGCTATAACACATTTAAAAGGACCATGAACTAGCCCTTAAAAAGACCCTGAAACACTTTTTCAAGTAGCCGTGGAACGAATGCTTTGGAAGAGCTTATTGCCTCACGTATTGAACGCCGCAAAAATTTTAAGAATTTGTCCAGTGCGAGTGGAGTTACAAAGGTTTGTCGCATGCTGTGATTGCATTTTCTCTTCTCTCGTCTCCACGAAAGCGCTGGAAGATAAGCAGAGAGGGATGGCAGGGCAACAGAAAAACCTCACGTGCGCTTTGCGACCTTAAGCATTTTTTTTTCCTCCGAATGCACGGCTTTCTCAGTGTGATCGCGCGCGCACATGTAGACAAGTAGCGGCCTCCCGCGGTGATCTCTGTAACGAGCGAGCGCGCCATGTTCAAATCAGCCAAAGGCTGATAGATGGGTCATTAACGTGTGATTTTGGGCATGTAACATGATTTGTCAAGAAAAGAGAAAGCAATTTTTTGCTGACTTTGATAATTTATTGTGAATTCCAAGCCACGCGCTGTTCTATAATATTTGGCTCGCATGTTGTCGGGAGCCTCTACTACCGATCGGCGGCGTTATCTGACCATGCTCAAAAAGTGTTGCTGGGCCCCTTTATGCTTGATGAGAAAATGCATCCTGCTCAAAGCAGCCACTGCTACGAACAGCTCAACTATATCTTCGTGTTGTGTACGGCAAGAAGTGTTTAGAAGCAAAGCACCAAGTTACCATTTTCTCAAGTACACTCTTTTCGTACAAAGGCCCACCTGCTGTTACATGCGAAGCAAAAGATAGCGTGCTATCGACCAATATGCGACACAAGTCAACAGTCGCATTTGAATAATATGTACTTCTCTCTATGAGCTTCCTGCGCATGCCGGCTCCATAGCGTGCTATCATTTCTACTCAGTGAGCCTTGCCCCATTATATGAATCACAGTGGGTGAGAGCAATCACATTTCATCATGTCTGCTCAAGGTCACGACGGCTGCGGTCATAAATATTTCTCTTCCCATCTCTGCCAGAGTTTCAGGGGCGAAGGTCCTTAAGGCGTAGGCAAGTCCTGCATCGTAGTAGCTACTGTTAGTACTCGGAGCGCTCATTAGATGATGCTGTGGTGCTCGCACCGCTAGTTCTAGAATTGCCTACTAGATGGTGCTGCCGCGCTCGTTCCACTTCGATGCTTGCTCTCGTGTGATAAGAGACTACGTTCGCTTTTGTGTTAAAATGCATTTGCTCTTGGTGCGCTTCCTCTTTCGCCAGCAGTCTGCGTGCTTCGACTATGAGCGACGAAGACAAGGCAGCGGGAGCGGAGGGCTCGTAAAAGGGCTGCAACGCATGCCAGCTATCTTTACATAATGATTGACTGGGGAAGATTTTCGGAGGATTTACAGTTGACCGATGTACATTCAGAGCTTTGCCCACTCGTCATCATTCACTCTGTGAATATGCTGTGGTTTTTTTTTTTCAACTCTGACTGAGTATCATCTAGATTCTGTTCAATCGGATGAGGGTACACATAAGTTATTTAATGTTTACGAGAGTATTCTATGCATGACAGTCGTCATAAGAGTTTTTCTGCTGTAATGTTTCCTTTCCCTAACTAATATTGCACGGTGCTCTTTGAGGCTTAGTGTGTATTGCGTTGTGCTCATCGTACATATGTGCACGAGGGGGGCAGAAAGTGGAGGGCGTAAGAGAGGGACTCAAAGTCTGCCCCATGTCTTTGTTCGGTTGTACCTTCTCCATCACTATTTAAATAACAGGGTTATGGCCACGCAAGATTTTGAGGATAATGGTGGCCGAAGGGGCCACATTCTAGTTGTTTATTTCCTATCTTTTTTCTTGGAGAGCGGCGAACAGAAGGCAGGCCTTTGTGAGGAGCAGACCATTTTAATTTTTTTTTCCTTCTAAAGTTATGTATGTTGTGTTTAGGATGCCATCAATATTAAGGGGGAGAGGTAGCTACGATCAGTTGTTGCCCCTCTTCCAGTAAGGGCGACCCCTGCTCACACTTACATTGTTCCTGTTCAACAGTATAAAATCTAACATGTGCACAATTATTGGCTTATGCCAGGCTCTGTAGTACATCTAGTAAATTGGTAAAAGAACTAAAGCTAAGCTCCTGAAGTCATTAAAGAGGCAGGATAAATTGCCATGTTTCTTCAATTTTGCACCTACCAAGGAGTGCCCCCCTCATGAAGCGGAACTTTTAAGATTACAGAAGAAAGGACAATTTTCTTCTTTGCGAAAGCCAGGTGCTTTTGAAAGTTTAATCCAGTCAAAATCTGATGAACTACTCGAACGCTTACTGCACTCTGTGCGTGTTACATGGTTATGACTCAACCTAACGAAACCAGCAGACAATGAAGTTGAGGAAGGAGTATGAGATATTAGTTTTATGCTTTAATAGCTGTATAGTAATTGTGACATAAATCGAAACAGCATTCTTCTGTTAAGTACGGAAAGATGAACTACTTATGTTGTGTCCTGAGAGAGTTGAAGCTAACTAAGGAGGTGTTAAGTACACTTGCTGTGCTGTCACAGACCAGATATAAAGAAAATGCTTCGAAACTTGTAGCACTGCCTTAGTGTGTTAGTTCTGGGTGTGTCGGCAAGAAGACATTCCATAGGAAATTCCAAGGAAATGTGATGTAGAACCACCCCAACCATGGCGTTTTTGCCTTTACATGCCTTAGAAGTCTAGTGAGAAGTTCTACAGGTTTTTCACAAAAAGCCAATTGGCAAATGCAGACATTTGGGCAAAAAAAGTTAAAAAAAAAAACAAGGACGAAGAACACTAGACAGGGTGAGCACACCTACCCACTGATTTTCTTCATAGGAGAACATCAGCACATGTTTGGCACCTGTCCGGTCTACATTGGTTTTTTGTGCCTTGATGACCAACTAGCTTAGACCAAAGCTTTGCTAGTTAATTGGCATTTGGTAATGCACAAAGAAAAAATCATTTCTATGAGTGCAGGTCCCATATGTACCGAGCTTATCGTTATGTCTTGTCTTTCTTATGAATTTTCTGTCCTTAACGACTATTTCATTTGATATTTTTGGACCAGTTTGCGGCTTTGAGTAAGTAGTATAATATTTAGCTGTATCACTATTATTATCGAACACTTCAAGGCCCTGCAACTCTCAGCATTACCCACTTCCATCATTAATCTTCACCTCGTTATAAATGCTTTGCAAAAAGAAGAACAACAAAAACTTCTAAAGTATCTTATGCATTCACCCAGGATATGTGGAAGGCAAAAGCCACCTTCTTTGTCTTTAGTCTATTTATTGATCACACCCCCCCCTCCCCCCCGCGTGCCCCTCCGAGATATTTCTGCACCTGATGTGCAAAAGTATTTATTTTACTGCTTCATAGATTCAGAGGCACCCCAAGCGTTCTGCACCACAAATGGTTTTGCACTGCCTCCCACCTTTGACTAAGCGAAAATGTCATGTGATCACGTCATTGCGTGATGCCACATTGTGTGACGTCACAAAATTTGGTTGTCTGTGACATCGTCACGTTATGGTAATCTTGCGCGCATCACTCGTGCTGGTGTCCCCTACACCGACGGTCAATTTTGCGCCGATTTATCAGATGCTTTGGATTGCTGGATGCATTACTGCTTGTCATGGTTGAGTGAGCTAATCAGAAGAGCAAAATTTTTAAAAGAGGATAGTCTTTCTTGGGATACTTCGACGCAAAAATTTTGGTCTGTCTGTCTGTCGACTTGTTTGTTTGTTACTCGGAATGGCTTCTCGCTTTGTTTTTTATTCTTTTTGCCTTTAATTCCGAAATCCTACCACATCCGCAGCTTCCACCAATATTGCTCTGGTTTCTGCGTCTATACTTGTGCGTAGTATCGATTAAAAAACAAATGTTGTGCATATCTGAGGCAGAACATCGACACGTCATTTTATGTGGCGTGTTTCTTTATACCAGAAAAGTCATGCTTAAGTAATTCTAAGGAACATAGCGTTTACTATGCTAAGGTGGCAATGCTATGCTATGCTCTGAAAAGGGGGTGTTTCCTGCGCTCTGCTAAAACGATGGCGGTGGCACCTACCTGCTACGCGCATCAGGGCACTTTAACGCCGCGCCCCCAGAATCGCATTCACCTACTATACTGTCACAGAGCAGGAATGTCTCGCGGTCATATTCGCCGTGCACAAATTTCGCCCTTATATCCATGGACGCCGATTCTCGATTATCACGGACCACCATTCTTTATGTTGGCTCACTGGACTACGCGATCCATCTGGTCGTCTTGCTTGTTCGGGCGTTACGATTGCAAGAACACGACTTTTAAGCCTGTTACAAAAGCATTCGTCGTCATGCCGACGCCGATTGCCTTTCACGGCTTCCCCTTCCGACAACCGAGTGTGACGCCCACAACTTTGATGAATATTTGGCAGTAGTGGATGCTCCATTTCCTGACCTAACAATTTTTCGAGCAGAGCAGTGCAGTGACAACAGTCTCGCTTTTTTTATTTCGGGAACGAACGGTCAACGTGGCTTCGTCGTAAAGGATGGCATTCTTTACGAAAAGAATTATTCCGACAAGCTTGCGACAACACAGACCTTACAAAAGCCTTTGACAAAGCATCGCATACGCCAGTATTACATCAGATCTGCCAATTAAGCTTACGATCGAGAGCGTATAACAATGTCAAGGACTTCCTAACAGACAGAACGGCATCCATCGTAATGGGAGAACTGAGATCTCAGGAAAAGCTTATGGACAGTGCTGGTACCCTCGCAGGGTTCGGGTATATCGCCAATGCTGTTTAATCTCATAATGATAGGACTCCCTGCGCAGTTTAACTCAATATACGGAATACATCATTCAATATATGCAGATGATATCACCATCTGGGCGTGTGAAGGTAGTGACGGAGAGATAGAGCAGAGGCTACAAGAGGCCGTCACCACTATCAAGGAGTATCTTGAAGGTACTGGCCTCGAGTGCTCGCCAGATAAATCCTGAACTCCTCTATCGCTCCAAGCTTAAAGGCAGACCACCCAAGGGATAGAACCGGGACCGTGCTTACGAAAAGATCCAAATTCACACCAAAAACGGCAGGAATATTCCTATAGTGCAACAAATCAGAGTCTTTGGAATCATCATCGAGTCATAGGGTACAAACGGCAAAACCATCAAGAGGTTAGTAACCAAAGTCATCAACGCAATACGGCTAATCAATAGAGTCACAAACAAACACCAGGGCATGAAAGAGGCTAACGTCATCAGGCTCATTTATTCATTCGCCATAAGTCATATTATATACGTAGCAGCATATCTAAACTGGTATACAGCCGAAAAACTCAAGGTCAACGCACTCATACGAAAGGCGTGCAAACAAGCTTTAGGCCTTCCAGATAGCACCAGCGCCGAAAAACTGTTTCAACTGGGCTTACATAACATGTTAGAGGAGCTGATAGAAGCGCAACAGATTGCCCAGTTGGAGAGACTAGCCAGCACGCGCACAGGACGGAGTATCCTTGACAAGTTGGGGATAAATTACCATAGCCAACAAGGAAGTAAAGTGTCGGTTCCAAAGGTGATCAGGGAAAAGATCCAGGTCCGCAATCTGTTCAAAAACATGCACCCCGAACTTAATCAGGGCACAAGAGAAAGCCGCGCTAGAACTCTACTTAAGGCCTATGGCAGAGACAAGGGGGCGTTGTTCGTAGACGCAGCGGAGTACCCTAGTCACAAATCCTACGTTGCGGCAGTAATAAACACCGACCGCAAATGCGTAAGCGCGTGCTCCATACGCTGGGATAATTCAGAAATCGCGGAAGAGGTGGCTATAGCACTGGCCATAATTTCCCCAAACTGTAGGTATGTCATCAGCAACTCGCAGTCGGCAATCCGTAGCTATGCATGAGGAAGAATATCTCCCGAGGCAGCCAACATACTCTCCGCAAGGCAAATCTCATATCATGCGAGGAATTCAAAGAAAGGTATATTATATGGTTCCCAGCCCACACCCCGTCTGCGTCCCCAATTCCTAACCTCAACGAGGGAGCTCACCGCGTAGCGCGAGGTCTCACTTACCGCACTCGCGATGGAGCTTAACTTGAGGTACCGGGAGGAGAGGAGTGGTGGGAAAGGGACAGAATGTTTAGGTTATGCGACATTATCCGATTCTACCAAAAGTCGAGGCGCAGATTTCCACCACCTAGCTCCACATTAGACAGATCTGCGGAGGTTGACTGGGGGCGACTTCAAACTCGAAACATTTCCCAACTCGAAGCACCTAAATCGCATCTACCCCGAACTATACCCAGATGACTCGTGTAAGCTATGTAGCATGAGACACGTCACCCTAGAGCACATTTTATGGGAATGCACACAGATACAGGGCGCCAATGCAGTCTCCCCAGAACAGCTTGGGGCGCGGTGGAGAGCCTCGCTGATCAGCTCAGATCGGGCAGATCAAATATGGGCCATCCAGCGAGCACGGGAGGCGGCTGAGAGACAGGGCCTCTCCACCGCCCCTGGTGCGGCCTAGGGCCCACGCCTCAATCCGCTGGTTAAATAAAGTTTGCTCACTCACTCTCCAGACGGAAGACTATCGTCATTCGACGATATTTGCAGTGAAACGTGCAGATACGGGGCCAATTTTTTTTATTTCCTCCTTTTACCTACATGTTTCGTCTAATAATAATAATAATAATAATAATAAAGCCAACTGCTGGCTCTGAAACAGAGATAACGCGTCGCGGGTTTCGTTGTCCGCCTCTTTTGTAACTGTGTACTCACGGTTGGTTCCGACGTGGACACGCGCTCCACCGGAGGAGGCGAGTGGCGGTGGCCAGCAGGCGATCGCCGTCCGTGGAGCGGCCACTGCGGCATCCAGTGGCGGTAGCGAGGCGACGTCCATGAACTGCTGCTGCTGCAGAAGACTAGCCGCTCGTCGTCGCCGCGCAGATGTCCGCAGTTCGTGAACTCGCACTGTTTTCTCGCATCCGCAGGGCGACACTGGCGCCCGTTCCGGCGCCCGGCCGATCCGTTCCTGCAAGTCATGCCGCAGCGGGAACCAACCCGCAAAAGCCAGCCAGCCAGCCGACAGGAGAGCCGCTCTTATGCACACCCTCTGCGTGCGACCGTGTGGCATTCACACTAACCGGATCCCGAGTCAAAGGGTATCGGCCGACCATGCAGTGCTCCGGTTATTGTGGCGCACGCTTTGGCGAACCGTTGGGCGGATCGGCTGTGTTCCTTGCCGAGCTTTGAGAACAACCCTGTTTTTTTTTTTGCATTAGTTGGTGTTCCCGATGCTTTTGAATGGTTTGTTTCTTTCTCGCTTTCGAAGGCCAAAGCCCTTTATTTTTTCTTTTACGGTGTACGCTTCGTCAGACGTCTTCGCCGTGCAAACATATGTACGGGCAGATTGTTTGTGGTGAATATGGTGAACGTGTGAACCAGCCTCATCTGCACTCGATCGGTGGAGGGACGAAATAGCCTTATATCGTGAGGCATCGTTCTCCGATTGCTTCGTGTTTCGTCCTTGCCTGCGCAGCGTCCTTTGCCAGCGTTATATGCGTCACCCGAATGGTGTCTCATTTGGTTTCCAGTCTTAATCTAGCACGCGTCTTCTCAAGGATGTCCCGCTTCGGCTTCCCAACTATGCCGACAGGGGTGTAGGCATCGTACTACAAGAGGAGGACCCTTCCGTTCGCTGTCGCATTAACTGGCGAGCGCATACACGTGTGGCGACGCGCCGCTGAGCGCGAATCTCGTGTGTGTGTGCACGTGTTCCGCTGTCGCATCTCCTCCTCATCAGCAACACAATGGACAGCCGGCTGCGAATGTGCGGCGTGCCACGCCAGACAACGTCTACCGGGACGTCGTCACTGTGGGTGTGTGTGTGTATGCGTGGCCAAGGCAGGTCAGGTGGTTACGCTTGAAGGGACCCTCTGGCAAGGGTGTGCGCTTGCTGATCCCGCTATCCGCATCTCTTTGGGTGCCCGTCCTCTTAAATTAGCGTTCGGGTCCTGAGCTTAGAGCTTCTCGACTTTTTGGTTTGATACGAGATACCTTGCGAATATCCTGCGAGAAGTGCTAAGACGTTGCGATATTTGGGCGATAGCTGGCGATTCGTTTCGCGATATCTGGGTAAAATGTCTCGTGATATCGTGTGACGTCATGTTACAAAAAGTTCGTGACGTCATCAATGACGGTCGTTCGATGTATGTCACTGCATGACATCGTCGTTTCGCCTGAGGTGGGCGGATCCCGGGGATGTGCTGCAACGGTTCAAGAGCGAGAAGCTTCAGGGTTAAGAGAGGGAGGTTGGAGTCACGTACTCAAAACGTTGAGTTAATTTAATGAGTGAGTTGTGATAGTGTAGGCCTTTGTCTATTGTTTCCTTAACGTTACCTAAAGGGAGTGCCTATTTTTGCAAAATCGAAGGTGCTTAATTTTAACTGCTTTTTTATTTTAACTTTAGGCCGCCGCGTGGTCGTATACTGTCGCATTATGTCGTGCTTGGCGTAAAGCAGGCAAAGCCGAATATAGCGTAGCGAGCTGTATCATATTGAGCTCGGGCTCGCGCCAGAAAGTAGTTTTCTTTCGCATGCTCTTCAAGTCTTGATGATAATATTAACCCGGGAAAAAACGCACATTGCGTAACTAACTGCAGCATGTCTGAGTTCAGCACTGTCGGAATTCGGGCTTGTTGGTTTTTCTTGTTAGAAACGTTCTAATAGGTAAAAATGAAGTATATTGACATCTGTGGGTGCCATAGACCTAACACATGAAGTTACGGAAAGTCTCATTCAGCCCATGCCGCGAAAATACGAAAAGTACATATTGATATAGGTGACGTAGAGCGTGGAGGTATCGGCGCGAAATTAAAAAAAAAAATGAAACTTCAATATCGATTTTCTCCGCTAATAATGAACTTATGATAGGGAAACTTGTGACATTAGAGTGACCAAAATACAGTTTATCAATGTAAATCAAGTCATTGTTTCACTTTAATGTCTCTTTAAAAGAGTTCATTGCCTCACGAATAGACTGCCGCGAAAAATCTTTAAATCCGTCTAGGACGCCCCGCCGCGGTTGTCTTGTGGCTAAGGTTCTCGGCTGCTGGCCCGCAGGCCGCGGAATCGAATGCCGATTGCAGCGGCTGCATTTCCGATGGAGTCGGAAATGTTCTAGGCCCGTGTGCTCAGATTTGGGTGCACGTTAAAGAACCCCAGGTGGTCGAAATTTTCGTAGCCCTCCACTGCGGCGTCTCTCATGATCATATGGAGGTTTTGGAACGTTAAACCCCACATATCACTCAATCAATCAATCCGTCAAGGACGAGCCGGTGTTCCAGGGATTTGTCGCGCGCTTTCCCCCTCTCCTTTCGTACCAGCTACGTGGGTGTATGACAATGTGGTAAGAAGCTTCATCGCTTTTTCAGCGTGCAGGTGCGTGGTGACATCCCGTGGTGGCCGCGGTAACTATGTAGCTCATCGTGCTCAAATGAGCCAATGGCCGAGACGGGCGGGCGAATTGTAACTGACAGTGAGCATTAATCGTAATTTCCATGCCCCGTGCTGGGCTATAATGTTTCGCTCGCTGGTTAATTGGGAGCCGTCGCTACCAATCGGCAGCGTTCTTGACGCTGCCGAAAAAAGGGTTGCAGGGTACCTTAAGTCAAGAAAAAAAATAGAAACCAACAACAAGAAAGAAAAAATAACGTCTTCATGTCGCAGACAACCACGGAGCGGCAGCTGCGGAACTTGCGTGTGGAAAACCCCGAATTCAGCGACGTTCTGAGCTCCATGGACATCCAGTCGCATCGGCGCGAGAAGCGCAGGGTGACCAAGAAAGTAAAGAGCTTCGACGCAGCCAGCTACAGGTGCGCAGTTTCGTTCATCTCCCATAATAGCGTTTATTGGGGCGAGCTTCTATTTCTGGGGTTATCTCGATTGTAGAAATGTTCCGCGTTGTAAGCTCGGATGTGTACGACTCGAACTTCCATTATTTTGTGACACGTGCACGTGCTGAACACCGCACTGTGTGGAAAGCAGTAACAGGCAGTTTCGGACCGGGTCGCTTTCTTGGCGCTTTGATTATATAGAAAGACTCCACATGGCTGGTGAGCGACTAAACGTTATCCGAAGCTGCCTGCGTAGCTTGAACTGTGGTTACCTTTACGTATACTATTGCTGCCGCATGTGTTTCGCCGTGCACTACATCGTTGTCGTTGTTGTTTTGAAAAAAGAAATAATTTTCCTGTATTATGCGTGTTTTAGATTTTTCTCTGAATTTTTCAGCACTACAGAGCCGGTTCGAGACTGCGGTGTGGTCTGTGGATCACAAGAGTGTGCCTAGCTGGACAATAATTGGGTAATTAATGAATGTCATACAACTAATTACGTTTCGTACATCCAACCGATGAGCCCGATGCCTCTCAGTACATACGAGTTCCAAGTTCGTTGAGCTATTTCACGGTTATAATTAGTCTGTAATCTGTGTGATTCCAGATTAAGTTAAATACGTACGTCACATTGTGGTCAGACCGTCCGAATGTGGCTTTGCGATCTACGAATCGATTGTGTTAAATGATCCTTGTCGCTTCGGTGGTGGCATCCCAATATTACGGGACGTGTGATCTGCCATTCAAAGAGTCTTGCATCCTCAACGCCTGAGCTCTTGGATAAGCTCGTGTTCACTGGGCGTTCGCTTAGTCGAGAATCATGCCGCCGCGCTGCAGCAGTGATAATTGTATCGAAGGGCGCGGGTTCGATTCCGGCCTTGGCGGTCGCATATCGATGGAGGTGATATGCTGGAAGTCCGTGCGCTGTACAATGTCGGTGCTCGCCAAAGAACCCCAGGCGGTCCTACCACTACGACGGGTCTCGTAGTTTGAATCGCTTTGGTACGTTAAAACCGGGAAGCCAACCAACGAAAGTTCCGGCGGCGTGGGTGCCCGTACACTGCTGCGCAACACCGTTCCCAGAACCAGAATGGTTCGAGAAGGCACCAAAATGCATTGGCATCGGAAAAGGCACTGCCACAAAATATCAGCGCTATAAACTAATTGTAGAACAGCTAGCTGCCTTTGAAATTGTGCCCACCAGCTCCCTCCACTATAGGGCTGTTACTTTCCGATATAGAAAAAAAAAAGGAGGGGGGGGGGGGGGGGGTCCGAGCGGCTTTTTCGGTGTCTAGGCTTAGCGGTTGCGGGGCGTTTCTTCCTTATCGCGTTCGTTGAAGAAGCGGCGACATGCGCTCTCTGAATGCGCATGCCGACGATGACGTTTCATATCGCCCCTTGTAGCCTGCTATCGAAGAGCGCGTCTCATGCCTTGGCGGCTGTCACGTGGACATTGCTTCGAGCCCATATACAGAGCAACACATCGACCAGCTCTTCTATACTCGTGCTACACATATCGCGGACGTTGTCGTACGCGCAATCCCCTTCTGCAGTTTCTTTCCCAAGAAGGTGCCGGCTCAATGAGAAGACGACGGCCGGTGCCCGACTTGGACGCACGGTCCTGGCTCCCTGGTTCGCCTCGGAGACAGCACGGAGCGATGCTACGCTGGCCTGAACAGGGTGAGTTTTTCTTTGATAAATTAGGCTGTATTAAGTTATTACCTCTTTTTTTTTTGCCCAGTGCTCGTTTAGTTCGTCTAATCTTTCTCTATTATGTATTTCGTGTAAAGTACGTATCCAGACTTGCTATAGGCGAATGTATAATTTGCTAGTTACTATTTCAAGTAACACATCTTAAGTGTCTAGCTGTCCTCCAAGTTTCTATCTGTGGCTGAATAACGTGCTGTCGACCTTTTTCCCTAGACGTAAGCTTGACAAAGATGCTTTTTAATAATGCTCAAGAAGCTGAATCACTCGCATTAGAATTGTTTGTTTCTCGGCCCTGACAGATTTCGTATCGAGCAATTGTTTCATAAAAAGGCACCTGAAAATTTGTTGTAGTTAGTTACCTGCTCAACTACATCGCTGCAATCGGTGTTTTATACCCGTTTCTCATGCGTAATTTCCAGACGTTAGCTCAGTTTTAGATAATAGGCAATGTGGACGGATGCAAAGCTTTCAGTATAGACATTGGACACTCCCTGCTACCTGAAGGGTCGTTGAAGCTTGTTAGAGACCGGAATAATGAGCAAGTGCAGGGAAGTGTTTATTGCAAATAAATGTGTTTAAAAGGTTTTTTTTGTTTTTAGAGATCACTCTCTTGTATTTGAATTGCAAGCTAGTTGGGTAGAGATAAGGCGTTTTTTAACAGAAAACCTTACTTTTCATTGTTTTGTAGTATCCCCGATTCTTAGTTAATTATACCTTAGGAAGATACGCCTTAGGTAACGAGTGTTGAACTACGTGGTAACGTCAGTGGGTAATTAGGTGGATAGACAGCAAGCATACATATATTTTTAAAATTTATATCTGAGAAGTGGCAGAGCTTGTTTTTCTTTCTTTTTTCTTCTCTCGCCTTATCCACGCGCGCACGGTTTGGAGCGTATTTCTGTTGAGCCAGATTCGATGATGCGCTCGAGGCGTCGCGCAGTTATCACTGTTGTCACGTGTCTTCATTTTTCTGTTTGGTAACTGTCTGCGATAGATCGTTGGAAGCGCGCAATCTGAGCACCGGTGAACCACCCACGGGGGTTACAAAAAAAAAAAAAGGCGTCGCATAGCTTCTAGTTGTGCCCCACTGAATTCCACATGTGCGGAAACAGTTTAGTTTTCGGGCCCTTGCCATTGTGTGGAGAGAGGAAACTGAAACTAATGGTTAATTTTTACTGCATGTTTCAGCCAGCATCACCCATGCATGCTTAAATTTAAAAATAAAGCTGTTCGCGCTTGACGTGACAAGTGGCTTTCACCGTGTGTGGTCATTTAGCTGTTATTCATGAACGGTTAGTAATTGTCTAATAAGAAGAATCATAAGTAGCGGACAGCGGCTCAAGTTGGTTCGAACAAACCATATATGTGAACCTAATTGAAAGGAACCCTAAAGTTAAACGATGAACCAAGTTAGAAACTGATAATTCATAAATTAATTGTTTGAACACTCTGCTATCGTTAATTTTACGCTCATAGATTTATTGATGGAAGTAAAAAAAATAGTCAGTTTCTAATGATAAGCAGCTTATGGTGGAGTTCTATCCGGTGTGCGTGCCAACGCCTAATGCGCATGCGCAAAAGCTGGCCCAAGCGCTGTCAAATCGCGCGTGTGTTCCGGCCCCTGTGCAAGGGGCTGGGTAAGACACTGTGGCCTTGCGTCTCTCATAATCGTGTGGTGGTTTTGGGACGTTAAACCCCACATATCAATCATATATATATATATATATATATATATATATATATATATATATATATATATATTGTATTCTGTAGCAATACCGGTGTCCGCCAATATCTTCTCCTTGTCGAGTATTGACAGCCATTGCAAGAGGGGGCAATTATGGACAAGAAGAAACTCCACCCCTTTCCAGAATTTCCTTCCCTCTCTCTCTTCCTTGCAAAGGCTGTCAATGCCAAAGTCATGCTAAATGAAGGGGGGGAGGGGTGATTTTGTGTAAATTTTTACCACGTGGTTAATACAAAAACGGGGATAGGCAAGTACCGGTACCAGAGAACTTCGTATAATTGCTCACATTGCCTCAATAAACTTTACTCCCATGGCCACTACTTAAAAACTAGACCTTGGCCCGACGTTTTGGGACCGATTCAGTGCCTTCCTCAAAGGTGGCTAGCCGTTTTTTTTTTAATTGTAACGTTAAAAACTGTTGACCAAGAGTGGCTGGAGAGTTGGCTTTCTAGCGTACTTTTTACCCGGCCAGACAGATGTCTGTCGATGATGCTTTACGTTGAAAGCATACATTTACGGCCCCGATCGCCTTCGTATGTGGCAAATATCGCCTTCGCCTTCGGAGAGCGACAGGGCGTTCGTAGCTAAAGGCCCTACTTCATCCGTAGCAAGGTAAGGGCGCAATGTTGATCTCCGCGTGGCCCAAAAATGGAGCGTGATTCAGCATGATGCATCAGTTTCCGGAAAGCGGCTGCCTCCTCGTGGCATGATCGTAAAATTCGAAGAGCGAACAGTGTAGGAACATGACGCGCCATCTTCGCTTTCTTATCAACGACAGCAAGCGCCCCCCACCCCTCCTACGCGCACGTTCGGACCCAGCGTGCTCCGATGCGAGATGACGATAACAGCGCCCTGATAGTAGCGAGCTGCCACTCCTCGGCCGGGCGCTGCGGCCCAGTAACTACAGGTTTTCCCGCTCACTTTAATCCAAGTACCAGCTTAGATAATCTGCACGCCATTTAAATAATCTGAGCGCCGAGCTATTTAATCGATGTGCCAAACATTTAATCCAAGCGCCAACTCAATGAGGCCGCGTGCCAGTGAGATTAATCCAAGTGCCACCGTGTTTAATCCAATTGCCAATGACTATAATTCAGGTGCTAGTCAGTTTAATCCATGCACTGGAAACACAAGCTTGCCGCTTTGTAGAGTATAAATGTCAGAATAATGTAAACATGCAGTAAGAACTCTTCCCTCGCCTATACATGCTTGCGCTTATGAAATGAAGTGCGCAGTGCTATTTCCCGCTAACGTTTTGGTGTCATAGCTTCAAAATAAAAAAAACGGTGTGTGTGTTAATTGCATTTACGGGTACTAAATGTATTTGCTCATAGAGTTCATGTTAGTCTATGCTTCGTCGCTACTGCATTATTCCGGCTACCCATGTACACCATCGCATATGCATAGATTCGTGTCGTCTGCTAAGCAGACGGCTTTTGTCTACTTATTCGCTGAGGCATTCGCAGTCGTCTGCTCAGCCCGGTGATAACAACAGTGATCGACAGATGGTCACCAGGGCCTTTGTCAAGCCGTTCTCGCGGCTTTTAGCCTTGGCGACCTTCCAGTTTTTGTCTGGTAAATAAATAAAGTTTGATTTGACTTGATTTGATATTCATTCGTTCTTAAAATCAGAAACAACCATTTAAAGCTCAAGTTGCATTTGTCTGGGTTCATGGCGAATTGAGTTTTTTTATACAAGAGCATCAAAGGACATACTCCTGTTTTCTTGTAAAAGATGACGCTAGTGTTCCTGAAGCCTGTTTGAAGCACGCGTTCATGAATACACATAATAGTGTTTGAATAAAAAGATAACAACTAATATGAATGTAAAATATGACTTCCGTTTTCCACATCAGGATCACGAGTTTACGTCTTATGTGCACTGCAGGACGAAACCCTCTTCGAAATATTTCTAATTTGCTCTGCCCTTTGATGGCCCCCGAATTTATTGAGAATGTACCTGCTTTTGACTCGTCACTACACACAGTCAAGTTTTCCATATCTTGTTATGGATTCCGGCACTCCAATAACCATATTATGTCTGCCGCATTAGATCACCTGGCCCGGACATGTAATGCTATACAAATCCAATTATGAGCTTTGTTGATAAACACAAAATATTCTGGCTTTTTTTTTCTTTTGTTGCTATTAAAATGACTCCACCCGGACCAAGCACACATCTACAAACTTGTACATAACACAGTATAAGCACTCCAAACACGGCTCAAGCGAACCGCGGCAGTAAGTTTTGTTTTCTCGAATACTAGCGGTGAATACTTATGGTAATGATTTATTCTACCTCCCTACTATAGTATCTTATATTGTAGAAACTGCATTTCAAATTCACTGCCATTTTTACGCCCCGTATTGCGCTTTTTGTGCATGGATTAAACTGACTAGCACCTGAATTATAGTCATCGGCAATTGGATTAAACATGGTGGCACTTGTATTAAATACACTGGCACGCGGCCTGATTGAGGTGGCGCTTGGATTAAATGTTTGGTACATGGATTAAAAGGTTGGCGCTCAGATTACTTTCAATGGCGTGCAGATTATCTAAGCTGGTACTTAGATTAAATTGAGCTGGAAAACCTGTAGTAAGCGCGCGGAAGGAGGTTGGTCAGGCGCAGGAAAGATGCGCGAGCTTGTGTGTGTGTGTGGGGGGGGGGGGGGTGTAAAAAAAAGTTGACTGGCCCTTTAAGGTCTCTTGGTAAAACGAATTGTTTTATCTGGGAATCTTGCACAGACTGTGTGCGATGGTGGCCTGAATCGGAACACACCCCCGTAGCTGCGCGTGTAATGAACGCTACAGCTCGACGCTAAAGGCGTTGGGTGGCGGTGTGGAAACGCGGTGTCGAGCGTGCACCGTTTACGTTGTGCCTGATTAGAGTTTTAGTACTGCGTACGCTGCGTACGTGGCGGCGTTGCGTACGTAAGGACGCCACGTTCTGCGTAGTGCGCATGCGCAGACCGCAACGCGCACGTATCGCGTTACGTACGCAGCCGCTACGTACGCACGCATGAGATGCGTGCTTGCGTACGTATGAGCTGATCGCGCCGCTTTCGAACAAGTTCGCGACAGCGCGAGACTTCGTTTTGCAAAATGGCGGCATCGAAGGCAACCACCGACCGGCTCTGTGGCTTAAAATATGGCCATAATCTGGCTATAACACTTGGATTGGCTCACATTGGCTGTCAACAACACGTGCTTCTATTTTGATCTACCAGATGGCGCAACACGCTTCACGCTCGCTACGTACGCGGGTACTACGGCCTACTAAAAGCCCATAAGTGGCAAACGACGCCACGTAACGCAAGGCGCTTGCGTGATGCGTACGTAGCACCATTCCGCAGTACTAAAACTCTATTGGTTGCGGCCGCGGCCACCGTGGTTGCGGCAGTGCTCCAGAAAATGCGTGTTACTTCGCGTAAAGTTCAACTACGGTGTAGCCAGAAGTTTTTCTCGAGGAGGGGAAGGGGTCAAGTATACTTTATGTATGTTTGTGCGAATGGCCGCACGATGTGTGCGTGTTTACGTGCGAAAACGTCAGTGCTTCGATTCGACGACGCACGTACTTCTCATACACCGCGTTGACTCGTGGGACCTAACCAAGGGGTGGAGAGGTTCTGCACCCTCCCCACCCACCTCTCCCCCTAACATTTCCCTCTTTGCGTGTATATATATATATATATATATATATATATATATATATATAAGGGAAAGAAGTGTATACCTAAGGGCTCGTTTTTCCGTGTTTTTAACACAATAATAATGAGATATAACAGACAGTAATGCCAAGGAATGTACAGGGGAAGTTATTAACATTAATGGAATGTAAATAAGAAGAAAGAAAAGTGGATGAAAAAATTAGACCCCAAGGAGCTTGGAGACCGCAACATTTGCGAGCAGCCAGGGTGCATGCGTAGAATTCAAGCGAAGGGCGAGAGGAGCGGTGAAGCATTGCACCTTCCTTCTACACTCTCTCGCACCACGTGCTCCATTTGCTAGAGGCGAGGATAAGGGCGCGCGTCCCAGCTGTTACTATGGGAAAGAGAGTGAGAGCGGAACGATAACAGCTGCCGGCGCGTGGACTACGCCGGATGCCTGACATAGCCCGACTAGGAAATGCATTCGCATTTAAAAATCTAAAATTTGTGTGGGCCCCCGAGGCGTCTTGGGTCGCCAGCAAAACGACGCAGACAGAGCGTTGTCCACGACGCAGCCCGCGAGTCGCATAATTTGAATTTCGCCGCTCTTGGCGCCTCGTGCGTTTGATCCACGTCGTTTGATCCAACGCCGCCTGCATTTCACCCAGTTCTCAAACTGTACTGCTCCTCCGGGCGCACCAGCAGGCAATCCAATGCAGCTTGGGGACCCACTGTCCTGGGTCAAATTCTCTTTAATAATAGGGCGCTTTAGAATAGCGTGCGCAAACTTTGCGGGCGTAGCGTTGCGGCCGTCACTTAACGGAAACTCAAGATGTTGGCACACGACATGCGCAAAGCTTTGCGTTGGCCAATATAAAACTCTATTATTGTTTCCCCCCCCCCCCCCCCCGAAAAACTCCCAAGCATTTCCCCGAGGATGAACATGGTTAAGTGCGAATGCACGGGGTGATGCTATGAGGGGTATTTATTAATTCGCACTATTATATTTATTAATCACACTATGGTGCCTTTATGGTGTAATGGTTCCTGGGAATCGCAATTTGATCACACGGGGGAGTTTACGTTAACTCACTGGCGAATGCCAACGGATTTTAACTTTACTCCCCCTCGGTGCCACGGACGCGACACCGATATCAGCGTCGCGTTCGTGGCTTATTCGGTAGAGCGTCGCGCTGCGGCCCGCCAAGTCCTCTTTCTTTTAAAAATAGAGAGAAGACTGCGGACGCCGCCGACGGCGGTGGATGGTTTGGGGTCGCTTATAAAGTGTATTCACACTTAAAAAGTTTGTGGTTACGCCCCTGACTTGCGCATCCTCTTTGCATGTCGAAAAGCTACTGCGGCCGATTCTTCCCGTAAAAGCCGAGGAAAACAAAGCGATGCAACCACGAACGAGGGCTCGCGCGCTCTTGTCGTAGGCGCGTTCGGGTCCACGCGACTGTCGACGCTGGACGCCCGGTTTCGAGCTCTCCTGTCTGGCCATCGGACCTGCGCGTCGGCGGGTTCCCTGCGGTCATCGCGGGGGTCTCGGGAGTCTCGAAGACGGACCCGTCGTGGCTGCGTCTCGCGTTCCTGCGTGCCAGCCTCGGGTGTCGTACCGAGGTTTCTTCGCTCGTCTAACGAGTGCTTTCAAAGGGTACGATGCGTCTTGGACGGGTTTCGTGGTCGTTATCGCGGATTACGTTCAAGCCAGGTTGCCGTGTCGGGCTGTATAGTATACGTGTTTCTGTAAACAAGGGGGCGGAGACCGCGCTCGAGGCAGCCTTGCTCGTGTAGTGCGTGGCGCGTGCCCACGTTATTTTGTTTTAGGCACGATTTCGAATGATTTTGAATTTCTTAATGGTTGCATTACATTTTTCGTCGGCTTAAAGGCGTCGCACAATCAACTATACCTTCGACGGTTGGCGACGCCGTCAGCGTTTTTGGCGAGTGAAATTTAATAGATATGCTCTTTTGGCTGACTGCGTCCGCTTCAAACGCGGCGTGCGGTTCTTCTTCTCAGATTCGACCTTTCGGTTTGTGTGCATTACTTTTCAGTTCCTCTGCACACTGTTTAGCTGAGTGAAGAATGGAGGCTGACGAAGAGCAAGGTAGCACAATATCGGAGCCCCAGGAGCAGTCTGAAGGCAGGTGAGTTGTAAACTGGCTTTGTGTAGTATTAAGCTTAGGTCAAGGATAGTAGTTTGTGATGCGATATTTACGAAAAAAAAAAAACTCGATGTTTTTTTTTTCATTGTCCAGATCTCGGGAATCGTGAATGCGGTCTTGCAAAGCACATGGCTTAGTTAAACAGTTCCCACCGTGCGCGTCAACTAAAAGCCGGATTCTCCTGTCTCTCATTCCCCCTTAGCAGCGATTGGCATGTACATTGAGCACCCTCTGACAAGAAAGGGTTGCTACGTTATACTCGCTAGACATAACCTCCTTGGTTTTAGAAAGCTTTAGCGAGCGTTGGGCCGCAGTGTCATGAATACAGTGAACTAGTATATACTCGAGGTGGTTAAAGGTGGGAAGTAGACACGAAGCGCAAGCCGTAAGAAAGTGTGCGTGTGCCACCTCTCGTTTAGTCCTTGGATTGTCCGCTGTATGGCGGTGCTTCTATATGAGGAATATATGATGAAAAGATGCGAGATGGTGGTACTTGGAGTGTTGAATAGATGGACGAACGGACACACAGACAGATGCATGGATGGACTCACGGATGGCTGCACCGACGGATGGACGCATGGATGGACGCAGGGGCGGATGCATGGATGAACGCAGGGACGGACGCACAGAAGGACGTGCGGACGCACAAACAGACGCACGCACGGACGGGCGATTGGACGCGCGGATGGTCACATGGACGGACGGATGCTTCGACCCACTCGCGATCATTCACTCCGAGGATATGCTGCCATTTTTTTTTTTTTTCACCTGTAAGCATAGTAAGATCTCTTGGACGCGTATATACGCTTTAAATGCGCTAGCGGATTAAACGCAGTTGCGTCGAAACCCCGACGTGGTCGCTGACCGAGTCGTGGTGTCTGGGCCCGTGCCTGCCGATCAATGCATGCCTAAGGTCCCTTCACCTAGGGACCTTATGCATGCCGCGATCACAGCGTCCCCTCGACTCGTGGTGTTGCCGCGCGGCGCAAGGCGCTCATATTGGTAAGTGCGTAGACCGGCCGTACCGACTTCTGAAGGATGAGCACTGAGGGACAAATTATCCGTTTAAAATTTATCGGCGACTACCTTATCACGATGAACATCTTCCGCTATCAGCTGGGCAGCATGTCTGTCAGCGCAAATGTCTGGCGGCGCAAACTCTAAAGCGCCGCCGTGCAGGAACGCTAGTGCGCCGGGGAGACGTCGAGTGCGTATTCGCCGCGCAGTCACAGCGGGCTCGCTGCTGTCGGAGCCAAATGCGGAGAGGCTACGGGCCGGATGAAATTCGAACGCGATGCGCGCGTCTCCTCGTCTCCCGGTCAAAGACTACCGCAACGCGCACGTATCGCGTTACGTACGCGGCCGCTACATCGCGTGCGAGCGTACGGGTGAGGTGGTCGCGGCGCTCTCGAACACGTTCGCGACTCCGCGAGACTTCGCGTCGCGAAATGGCGGCATCAAAGGCGTTCACCACCCATTTTGAGTGGATACGATAGCGTTCTACAGCAGTTAAAAATATGGCCATAATCCGGCTAGTACACTTATATTGGCTCAGATTGGCCTTCAACAACACGTACTTCGATATTGATCTACCAGATGGCGCAACACGCTTCACGTTCGTTACTTACGCGGTTACTACGGCGTACTAAAAGCCCATTCGAGGCAAACGGCGCCACCGAACGCAAGGCGCTTGCGTAATGCGTACGTAGCACTGTTCCGCATTTTCCTTGTGCGCCTTACGTCACGTAGGAAGAACGGCCTACGTCCAATCTGAGCGATACCGGGCTGTCCGACGTGGGCTATGTTGCGTCCTCTGGCCATTTGATGGCACTCAAGAATTTCGTGGCTTTGGTTAAAAAAAAAGCGACACGAAATAAAGGGAATTTTAGTGAGTTGTTGAGGCAACATTTACTATGGCATCATGTTTATATCTTCGCAGATAGTGGCAGTGCATGGCAGGATATGCAAATTTGTACTTGATGGTTACCGCATGCTACTGTTTAATGCATATTTACTCTGTGTTTTGGTAGGAACGTATTTATAAAATTTTTGTGTTATATATATTTTGTGTGCAGCTATAGCAGCAGGATTCATTGTACAGACTTGCACCATCGAGCTCACGGGCATTTCACTCAATAAATTCTTTATGAACGTTTCACACAATGAATTCTTGTCATTAATTCACATGGCAGCACTGCTGCATAACCTTTCTGCTATTATACAGGTGAAGCAAAAAAACGCAGCATATTCATGTAGTGAATGATGATGAATGGGATGCTTGTCTGTCTGTCCCTCTGTCCGTTCCATCTAGTGAACTGAACACACATACCCATCTCTCATCTTTTATGTAGTCTCTCCTTCCCCTGTGGCACATACCCGCCCATCCCCTGCAGCACATACCTGCTCTCTCAGGTATGTGCCACCGGCGGTTACACACAAGCCATGCCATAAGGAGCTTCGCTCCTAAGAGCATTGCAGTGCTTGCCTGCTTTAAGCACTTTGGCGGAAAAAACTGTGCCAGTGGAGCTGGTATGTGGAATAAAATCGGATTCAGAGTACATTAGGTCTGAAATTGTTTTATTTAGTTGAGGTTTGCTTTTATTATGGTGCAAGAATCGCTCGAGCCTTCAGGTGTAAAAAGAGGAAGCCCTTATTTTAGGTAAGCAGATTGCTGAAGAAAGTGATGTAGCTACTCGGTAGGGACTTCTGCGAAGGATCATGCTTCCTGTTTCACTGTAGTAATAGTGAACAAGCTGGCCATGCTACTTCAGAGCAGGAAACTGTTAGCTTATTCATATGTGCAATAACTTGTGTGCATTAAATATATCATATAGACGCATGAGCTTGGTCATGCAGCTAGACGCATGAGCTTGGTCATGCAGCTTTGCGAAGTTGCCCTTTAGGGAAAAAGAACAGACTACAGGTGAAAAATGTACATAGCTAGACCATCAAGCAGACTCCTCTATGACTCCTTGCATAAGTATCAAATGAAGCCACCTTCCTTTTTTCATCGTTCACATGCCAGATACATCACAGTTTAAAACTAGAACCTACCGAGTGTTCTTTGATTATTGCCCATTTTTCTGCTTTGTTTCACTCCGGTTCTTTCCTGTTGTGCCCATGGTTCTTAAAAGTAATGTGCTTGTGCTAAATGAAGAAAACTTCTTGAGCGAACTTCAATTAGACAATTCTAGTTTTACAAAATTGTTTAAGTTTTCAACAAAGTGTTGAAGTTGAAATTTTGAAGTTTTCAACAAAGCAATGTTGGAATAAATGCTACTGCTTTTTTCTGTTTAACGAGCTCCAGTGTGCAGGGCACAGTTGTTTCCCATGACACAGTCCAATACCACTATTGTCACATGTTCACTTCAACAAGTACAAGAGCTTATTTTATAGCATAGTTTTACCGTAGCCTCTACGCCACCAGAGTACCACACAGGCCAGGATTTTACGCTGACAATGATGCTTCATTACCAGCTGAAGCTTGTTATGAAACTTGATTGTCGCATGCTTGATATCATGAGTGCCATACGGAAGCACCAGTTTTAAATATCGGAGCTTGGGCAGTCGTAGTGACTAAATTAATACCATCTGCACTCCTAAGGGCACAAGTTGGGCAAAGGTCACTGCATTCTTCACAAAATGCTTCATACAAGAGTACACATGCAAATGAGCAGCTGGACGAATTGGTAACAAGCCCCAACATAGGTGCTTCAGTAAAGTGAACTTTCATTTTAACAAGTTTTCCCGACGTCCCTTGAAATCTGTTCCAATGAAGTTTCACTGTAACCTGCCTTTTTTTTTGTCTTTCGTTTAATTCTTTTACAAGTGAGACTTGTGGTGTAGTGGCACTTAAACACTGCATGTATGAGATAGAAATGGGGGGTAGACTTGCAGGATAATACTGCAACTGCCCTGAACTCTTCGAATCTTTACGACAGGTTATTGCTGTTCTTTCTCCTGCTGGGATGGCTTTTTTTCTCCTGCTCCTGCTCAGAGTGCTGTAATTAGCACTCTTTTTTTATATCTAGGAATCTTAATTCAATTTTGTTGCATTTTTGCTGCTGGATCTCTCTATTAGCAAAAATCAAATGCACAACCTCTATGCCATGTACAAAACCTCCATCTTTGATATTGCTGTCCCTCTTGCAGCAGCAGCGACCAATCGAATGCTGACGACGATGAGTGGAGGCCGTGCCGTCGCAAGGTCGTCCGTCGGGTCAACCTTCAACGGTCGCAAGCCACCAAGCTGATGTGGCAGCGCAAAAGGGCCGCTGCCGCTGCTCTTCTTCTTCAGCAGCAACATGAGGGTAACAATCCTGGACTAATGGGGCCTTCAGGTTCCGGTGGCTCAATTGGCTCGAGCCCTACCTTGGATCGGCAAACGGCAAGCATGAGGCAGTCTATGAAAGCACTTCCTATGAGTGCAGTTTCCAAATGCAAGCCAGCTGCAGCGCAGCAGCAGCCACCACCCACAAGGAGGCGCCGGTTCCCAGCCAAAGCAGCTGGTTCTCCAAGGTGTGTAGAGCACATCGCAATTGTTGCAAAGCAATTTGGCAATTTGGAAGTTTGTGGTGTAGAGGGGGCAAAACAATAGAAGTGGAAGCCAGTTGTGAACAACAGAAACTTTTTGTCTGCATGAATGAAAAGGATGCATGAATAAATGCATTGAGTTGTCTTTTTGCCAGTGCAGTTATGTGGGGCATGACTCCTATCACATAAGACATATAGCACTAGAGTGGGGCATTTGCCAATCTAGTAAATTGCTCAGTGAAATTAATAGTTGGTTTTAATGTAGAGAAAAGGAACATTGTATACTGCATTTAGCAGCAAGAGCTTAAATGAGAAAATTGAAATACAGTATTAAATCATGGAAATAAGGAAGTGCACTTAGACCAAGTAATCTGTTCTTTTGAAAGATGTGGATCTGGCCGTGTACGTTCAGAAGTGCTAGGTTGACACTTTTGATTTGGTGCGTGTGTGGGCGTGCATGCGTGCGTGTGCATGCGTGTTTAATTGTGTATGTGTGGAGAGTGCCACATCATCCAATTTTCATAATTGCATGTGTGTGGTCACTTATTTTTAGCACAAACTTTATTAGTATTTAAATGCATATAACAGCTGTTACCTAGCACATACCGTAATTACTCGAATCTAACGCGCACCTTTTTTCCGGTTAAGCGAGTTCATAAATCGCATGCGCGTTAGAATCGAGTACGAACAAAAAAATTACGGTCAATCTATTGCCATCGGCAAATCCAAAATGGCCGCCCCCTACGTGCGTCGGCGCGCGTCGGCCATTTCTGCCTATGTGTTTCCCATGTGCGGCACTTTGTACATGTGCTGAGAAGTTCGTCATCTAGTAGTGCATTAGCATCGACGGCGTGGAAGGGCCGACTTCAAAAACTCGAGTGCACCACGATGCCGCTTTTAAAAGAAAAGTCATCGCGTGTGCAGAAACGGACGGAAATCGGGGCGCATCACGATCATTCGGAGTTCCCGAAACGTGCGTGCGGGACCGGCGGAAACAAAAGCAGAAGATTGTCGACAGCAAAGCTTCACGCAAAGGCTTCAGTGGACCACAGCAGGGTCGGTTTCCTCAAATTAAAGAGCTGCTCGGCGAGTATGTGCTTGAGCAGCGAGCGGCACGGCGGCCCGTGACGACAGAACTGCTCCAAGTGCTGGCTATGCAATTAGTCTTAGAAAAAGGTCTAATGCGGAGCCAGTTTAAAGCGAGCAGGTGCTGGCTAACTAACTTTATGAAGGGGAAAGGCTTTTCCCTCCGAAGGGGAACATGCATATGCGAAAAGTTTTGCGGAGAAGTACGATGAAAAGCTTCACAGTTTTCAGAGGTTTGTTCTAAACTTGCGGCGCAACAACGGCTACCTGCTTGGGCAAATCGGGAATGCCGATCAGACGCCTTTTTACTTCGTCATGCCTGGCACCACAACCGTCGAGAAGAAGGGGGCGAAGCAAGTTCGCGTGCTGACATCGGTCCATGGTAAAACTACAGTGACGGCAATGCTCTGTTACACATCAGATGGGCACAAGCTTCGCCCGTACCTCATATTTAAATGGAAGACGCTCCCGAAAGGAGTCGTTTTTTCGAGGAATGTGATCGTGCGGGCCAGCGAGAAAAATAGTTGCACGTTGCAATCGATGTCTTACGTTTTTTTTTTTTTCCGCGGTGGAAATCGGGTGCGCGTTACAATCGAGGGCGCGGTAGAATCGAGTAAATACGGTAGTCAAGCAATTTTTTTTTTGTCCACTTATTGCCACCATCAAGTGCAGGAAATGAATTGTACCGGCTTGAATACTACTAGGGAGGCATTCCCTCTATATGTGGGTGACATTTTACATGAAGCTAGTGCAGTGAGGGTGTAACGGTAGCATCAGGTGTTCCAGTAGCATGCAGTGATAGTTGTCTAGGCAATTTTAACACGATAGCGTTAAAGAGCTCATTTTGCAGAAATACCGGTGTCAGTAGTGTTTGTTGTGAGCGAAAAATCATCCTATGTGTGACCGAAAAACCGATACCATTGCAAATCTTGCAAAAAAAATCCATTGCAAAAAATTCTATTGCAAAAAAAAATCTGGGTTGTGGGGACTGAACCAGAATTGTTTGGGTCCAAGTGGGGATCGACCATGCAAACATCCGTTTGCCATGCAAACGACCAGAGTTTTTTTTAAAGTCGGGTCGTTTGCATGGCAAGCGGATGTTTTATCACATGGCCACACGCTTTTGCTTATGAAAACAATTTAATAACTTTCTTTGCTTGGAAATACAGTGAAAGTAGCTTTCATGCTTCACAAACACATGTACTGTATACATGCATGCATGGTACAAGCGCTCATTGCCAGCGGGCGTCGGAACATGTGATTATCATAATAGCTTATGGTTTAAAACCCGGAAACCATTGTGCCTATTCTCTTAAGGCGACGTAAGGGAGTGTATAGCAAGTTCAAAAAGGTTTCATGTATAAGTGTTCGAAGTACGCACTAGAAACAGGATATCGCTATCCCGTTCAACTCCTTAACACGGAGCTTTAGGGTCCTTTCATTTTTGGAGAAGCCGTGAACAGCTGCAAGTAGCTATGCGTGGTCAAACACTATAAGTGGTGCTATGTCATGCTGATATTGCGCTGTAGACATTTCCAAGTAAGCTGAAGCTTCACCCTTGTCCTCACGCTCGCTTCTCTCTCCTACCCCCTTACTAGACTACACTGTACTTTATGTGGCTATACCATGCTTTCTTTCTCTGTGTTTCTTTCTCCATTTCTCTCTGCAAGAAGAGCAAGGTGGAAGCTTGCGATGAGTAATTCATAATATGGGTGAAGGGGAGGGGGGGTGTTGGAGCCAAAGTTTTGACCTGTGGGCTTTTCCAGTGAGGCTTAGTTGCTGCCTTGACAAAGACAAGTCCACTTGTCGAAATGTCGGCTCCAGCACCCACACCGTGTTTAACATGTACAAATTAAAAGAAATTCGTACTCATATATTTTGAAACAGGCTGTTGAATAAACAGGAGTTGACTCTGCGATCGAGAGCTTTATTTAGCGCAAGGGCTAACTGTATGCAAGCCTGCGATCACAGCACGTCTTCTTCTTCTTATTCCTCTACTCGAGCTCCATGTCCACTGTACTGGTTACAATTGCCCCCGGGCGATGAGGAAGCCATCCTGGCGACTTAAGGACAGGTGTACACAGAAGGGTCATGGTACGACTTGAGCCGAGAGATGTGTATGATTCCTTGTCCCCGACAGCGCTTGTCCGGAGATGCGTCCAGCGACTCGACAAGGTAGTTGACAGGAGATGTTTGGCGTACAACTCGATAGGGACCATGGTACCTGGATGAAAGCTTGTGGGAGAGTCCTGGAGGAGTGGAAGGAATCCATAGCCACACCAGTGAGTTCGGAGCAAAGCTCATGGGCGTGGTTGACGCTCCGTGGCTATGTTTTCGGCCCGTCTGGTCGTGTGACGTGAACGCACGAGCAAGTTTCCGACATTCTTCAGCGTGTGCTGCTGCTCGAGAAACGGTTGTCAACTCTGAAGGGTCCTGTCGATAAAAAAGAATGGTATCCATTGTTGATGGCTTGCGTCCATAAAGAGGGACGAAAGGTGAAAATCCAGTGGTGCTTTGCGTTGCAGTGTTGTAGGCATATGTTGCAAAAGGCAGTATGCTATCCCAATTTGACCAAATGTACGATTAAAATGCTCTGTCATCCCATTAGTTCGCGGGTGATAGGCTGTGGTAGTGCGGTGTATGATGTGACACTCGTTCAACAACGCTTTGATGGCATGTGAGAGAAAAACGCGGCCGCGGTCGCTTAATAACTCCCGAGGTGCTCTATGCCTTAAAACCAGGTTTTGCAGTATAAAACATGCAACGTCTTTTGCGGTAGCTGAAGGCAACGCAGCTGGTTTCAGCGTGCCGCGTTAGGTGGTTGATAGCGACAATTTCCCAGCGGTTGCTACTCAAAGTATAGGGAAGCGTACCGTAAAGGTCGATTCCGACACGATCGAAAGCTCGTGTCGGACATGGCAACGGCTGCAAGGGATCTGTGGCATGTTGAGCGGGCATTTTGCGTCGCTGACATGTAAGGCAAGACCTTACGTAATGGCGAACAAAACGGTACATACCGCGCCAGTAGTACCGCAGCTGCAAGCTGAGTGTATGTTTTTAACACACTAGCATGGCCACATTGCGGATCGTCGTGGAACGTGGCGCAGATGTCGGAGCGGAGATGTCGGGGAATGACAAGCAACCACTTGCGGCCGATCGGGCTGTAGTTTTGGAGGTAAAGCAAGTTATCCCGAATAGCAAAGTGTTGTGCTTGACGGCGAAGCATACTGGAAACCAGAGCGGGCGTCCGGTTTGAGAGAAAGTCCAAAAGGGAAGAAATCCAAGCGCCTTTGCGTTGCTCGAAAGGCATGTCCGAAATGCTGATGGCCAAGGCAGCTCTGGTGGAGATAGGCGAGCCGACAGGCTCTGAAGCCAATGGCGAACGTGACAGGACATTGGCGTCGGAATTTTTCTGCCTAGAACGGTAGATGACACGGATATCGAACTCCTGTAACCGCAATGTCCAACGAGCGAGCCGACCATTAGGATCTTTTAGTGAAAATAACCAGCAAAGCGCATGGTGTGGTGTGTCAAAGTATCAAACGAATGTCCATATAAATAAGGCCAAAATTTTCCCATTGCCCAAATAATGGCGAGACACACTGTAATTCTTCTAGGCTTTACTGAGGGTGCGGCTGGCATATGCAACGACGTACTCGTCAAAGCCATCCTTACGTTGGGCCAGTATAGCCCTAGCCCGACATCACTAGCGTCCGTTTGATGCTCCGCTGGAGCAGACGGATCGAAATGTCATAGTATGGGAGGCGTAGTGAGGAGTTGTCGGAGTTCTTGAAATGCATCATCACATGCCTGTGACCATGCTGACAAATCGGAACTTCCGGCAAGAAGATTGATCAAGGGGGCGATAATGGGGGTGAAATTGCGGACGTAGCGCCGGAAGTACGAACATGGGCCGATGACTCTTTTGAGCTCTTTGATGGTGGTTGGTTTTGGGAACCCTACGACTCCATTAACTTTAGTAGGGTCCAGGAGGATGCTGTCTTTAGAAACCACATGGCCGAGGATTACAAGCTTGCGAGCGCCGAAGTGGTATTTCTTTGAGTTAAGTTGAAGTCCCGCCGTGGAAAGGCACCTAAGAACTAGCTCGAGGCTGCCTGAGGTGGGTCGCAAAGTCGCTTAAACATGCCACAATGTCGTCCAAATAACAGAGGCACGTTTTCCATTTCAGACATCGCAAGATGCTATCCATCATCCTTCGGAAGGTGGCAGGCTCATTGCAGAAACCAAAGAGCATAACGGTGAATTCATATAGTCCATCCGGTGTTACAAAGGCTGTCTTCGGGCGGTCACCCTCTGCCATAGGCACCTGCCAGTAGCCGGAGCGTAAATCTAACACAGAAAAGAACTCTGCTCCTTGTAGGCAGTCCAAAGCATCATCGATGCGCGGCAGAAGGTATATGTCTTTCGCGTGTTATCTTGTTGAGTCAGCGGTAGTCAACGCAGACCTGGATGGATCCGTCTTTTTTTCTTGACTAGAACAACCGGTGAAGCCCAAGGACTGTTGGAGGGCTCGATGATGCCACGTTTAAACATGTCGTCGACTTGTTCATCGATGACATGGCGTTCAGCAGATGACACACGGTACGGACGCTGTCTTAGCGGGGCTTGTTGACCGGTGTTAATACGGTGAACGACCGCAGATGTTCGGCCTAAGCCTGACTGGTCACAATCGAATGAAGAGCGAAAACGGAGTAGAAGATTTATAATCTCTTTGCGCCGAGTTTGTGCGAGCTCGGAAGTGGATGGCATCCGAGAAGACGTCCAGAACATCGTCAGGCGCGTTGGTAGGAGTGACAGCACGAATTGGGATCGAAACCGTACAATCAAGTATAGTAGCCGGAAGAATGCATTCGTAAGGTTTGTAGCTTCCCAGGCATTCTCCACGTAGTAGGCATGACGGGCTGAGGGATTGCACACATAAATGGCAGCGTGACCGCTGCGAAAAACGACTGGCAAGCGGAAGCATGAAATTTCGACAGCATGCAGATGTGACCAATGGCATAAACAAACGCAAGCGATTTCGGAGGAGAGGCACACGACACCGAGACAACAACAGCTAGGAAAGGCACAATGTCAACGTCGGAAGCAGCAAACACTCTACACGAAGCATCATTGTCGGGGTCATAGCACGGCACAGATAACGCAAGTTCGGAACGAGCACAGTCGACCAAAGCAGAATTTGACGAAAGAAAGTCCCACCCAAGGATAACGTCATGCGAATAACGGAATAAAACTACAAATGCGACGCATACATCGCACCTTGAATGACGACTATGCAGTGCACAAAGCTGAAGGCTGAACATGATTGGACATAGCTGTTTTCAAAGATAGGTCGGTAAGTTGAGTGGTCACTTTCTTCAAGGTTCGGCACAGTTTCTCGTTAATTACACATACGGCAGCTCCAGTGTCAACAAGTCCGTGCACCTTAATGCCATCAATATAGAGTTCGATTTCGTTCGGGGGACAGCAGTCAGGTCTTGGAAATTTTCGCTGCCAATGCAGTTCTTGCCTTCGGAACTGCGCCCGTCAGTTTTCCCCTCGCGATGGGCTGTTGAGAGGTAACATTGCAGAAATAGATCGATGATGAGAAGGCGAACGGCTTGAGCCGGATGGTCGGTGACCGGGACGTACGTCTAGAGGTGGATCAGCAGGAACGGATATCGCGGCTGAGTGGGCATGGTGGGCATGTAATGCGAGGCCCCTGCAATGTCATGAGAAGGAAAGCTGCGATGACGGTAGTGACGCGCTATGTGGCCTGGGATGCCACATGAAAAACATATCGGCCGATTATCTGAAGTGCGCCATTGACTGACGGTAGGGGCACTGTTCACTGAATAAGGTACTGTAAATGGTCGTGCAGGCAGCGGCATCATATAAACGTTCTGAGCTGTTTCGTATACAGCCGATACGGGACGGTCAGCAGGGCAAAAAGGTGGCGTCGATGAATAAACGTGGGGAGTAGCTTCGTAGATGGCCGGAGACGCTGGCACACGTGGCTGAGCAACAGTGGCTGCATACGTTAGTGGTGCGGTAACAGATAGTGGAGCCGAGCTGGCGGCAATGCTTCGGCAACTTGCGATTGAATGACCTGGCGTAGCGAAGGCGACAAGGGTGCCATCAGCTCGGTAGTTCTTGTGATTATAGATAGCTGCCAGGGCGACCTCCTCGCGTGTGAATTGCTTTATGAGTGGCATCAATGCAAAGTGGTCGGCGGTGTCATGGTGATAGTCGAGGGATGAGATGTCCGCGGTGTCTTGAGCTGCGTAGGCAGCGCGCTTCAACACGTTGCGCTGCTCATCATAGCTTTGGCAGAGCTGAATAACCTCGGTGACCTGTCTGGCGACTTTTCACAGCAAGCATTCGGAATGCACCGTCGTCGATTCCTTTCATGATCTTAATCTTGCCTGCCTTGTCCAGAGTCGAATCGACGAGCTTGCAGAGAAAAAGCACATCTTCGATGTAGCTCGTGAAAGTTTCATCTGCTTCTCTGTACTCTGCCCCGCAAGCGCTGTTCAGCATGAAGGCGGCGGACAGCAGGACGGCCGAAGACTTCCGAGAGGGTTTCTGCCAATTCCAACCAGGTACTGAAATCGCTTGGATGATTCCTGTACCATAGTTTCGCCACGTCGGTCAGGTAAAAACTCGCATTTGTGAGCTTATCGGCTGCGTTCCACTTATTGTACGCGCTCACCAGTTCATAATCGGCAAGTCCACATCTTGGTCCTCTGTGCCACCAAATATGGGGGGGGTCGCGCTGCCGGAGAGTGCCAGCGCAAAAGACAGGGCACAGGTGCGAGATATGGAATAGCGGCCTGGGACGGCCCCGGATCAGTCATTGCAGAAAGTCGTTGGAGTGTACAGCTGCGAAGGTCCAGGGTGAGGACCACATGTATCCCAGCACTTCCACTAGCGCAAGGGCTAACTGAATGCAAGCCTGCGATCGCTGGCACCTCTTCTTTTTCCTCTACTCGAGCTCCATGTCCACTGCCCTCGTTACAATTTGTACATGTTAGTCATATGTGTTTTTTCAGTGTAGCATGGATTATCAGTGCTCATATGCAGTGAAAACTACAGCAGACCACAACACAATACTTGCTCTGTAGCAAGGCTGGTCCTTTCTTTTATTATATTTAGTAGCTGCCTTATGCTCCTTAAAGCGATCTTGGCCTACTTCAAGTTTAATTCCATCAATGTAGAGAACCTAAACTTGTGAAAGGAAATCTAAATGAAGATATGTAATTGTAGGAAAAAAAAAACTTGTTTTGGTATTGGTGTAACACGGCACACATGAACTGCTAAACAAGATGTTTGAATAGCGCAACTGATCGTGGACAACAGGCTCACTCGCATACACTGGGCTCACTTTGAATTGGAAATGTTTACTTTATCTACCACCTGCATGTATTCATGTGCAGATGAATGTTTCTTGCTTATTGAAATAAGTATTTTCAGTTGAACTTATGTGTTGGTGCGTGTCTGTGTGTACGTACATGCGTGCACGTGCGCATTCCTACCTTCAGTGTCTGGTCGCTCTGTTCAGCCCGTATAATAATCAACCAGCTATCATGCCAACAGCTAAATGAAAACTGCAGGGTTTTTAGTATGGACTTGTAACAAGTCATGGAAGAAATGTCTTGCACAACCAGTATTGAGTATACCATTGTGGTTGAATACTTTCTGCAAGACAACTCTCTCTGCACTATTTGTACCAAACTCTGTGCACTTGTTGGTGACTAACAGCGCAACACAACCGGAATCAAATAGCGCTCCAGCTGGTTTAAACGTAGTGCGCCAAAACGCTTGGTACTATCTTCGGGCATCGCTCTGAGGTCGCATGGAACTGCAGCTTGGCTGTGTTTTCGTCACAGCAGCGGCAGCAGGGCCAACGGTGGTCGGGGCAGGACCAAACGCATGCAGTCTCTCAACATGAGCTGGCAGCAGCGGAAGCTGGCCAGGCTTCGCTTGGCAAGGCTCAAGGCTCGTGACCCTCTCTCTCGAGCTATCTTCCGCCGTGACTCTGTGTTAGTACCCCGCATGCTGCTTCCTTCCTGCATGATTCTTTTTTCTCTACTCTCTTCCCATCATTGCCTGTGCTTGATTTCAGTATGCTTGCTGCTGGCTTATACTAACGCTTCTGAAATAAGTGCAAACTGGCACGCTGTTTGCTCTGCTTTTCCAGATAGTGTGTTATCAATGTGGCCTCTTCATTCATGCGACTCTCACTTACAGCAACTAGACTCGGTTGCTCTCTAGGAACAAAGCCCAGGATCTCGCTCAGAGAGGCACTAAAGTGACACATTAGGTCAGTTTAGACAGGTAGATTACTCTTTTATAGCTGTGCTGCCATTAAGCTTGCCATCGTAGGACACCTATTAAAAAAAAACAGAATGAGTCAAATTAGCTGAATTTTGCTCTGAGCATATGCTTGTGGATACTGGCAGGACTTTGGGTGCCTCAAAACACTGTCAATAATTCTTGCCAATAAACATTTGCTTATGCCCTACTAGGCGTTGTCAAAATGATGCCACGGCGAGGTGGTGCGATAAGTTGCAACTTGAGCTGCATCGCCACCTGTATTTTCTATTTGCTCATTTCTTTGCATATGTGTCTTTGCTTAGCAAGCATGTTCTTGTGGTGAGAGTAATGACTTCAGTTTTTGTGATATTGTAGTTTAGTGGCCCTTTAAGATTTAAGTGGACTTTTTGACACTTTCTAAACATACAATTGTGTGTACATAACTTTTTTTTCTAATTCCGTCGACAAGCTGCCAAGAAAAAGCAAAATGTTGACGTTTGGATGCAATGAACCTCCTGTGTATTGACCGTGTAATCATTTACCTCCATATTGCAATGTATTGTTATGTATATACAGACAGCATAGCACAAACAGCTCAGTTCAAACTAAAAACTCGTGCAAAAAAGCATTCGTACACAACAACAGCACTGCAGTTATACGTAAGAATATCTGTATTATACACCCAGTGACTGCAGTTTTTCATTGGAACTCTCGAGTGAAATCGCTCTATCAAATATTTCCGGGTTTAGTTTATCCCAGTCTTCAATTGGTTTTACCAAGAAAGAATGCTTGCAGACATCAACTCTGGATACGCAAGTTCTTGCAACATAAGGGTGAGAGGATCGAGGTGGTACTCTGCCTTGAGGCCACAAGTAAAGTCTGGGATCGAAGTTTAGATACCATGATACAGTTGATAAAAAATTTTAGTCTTGCTGTTTTTCTGTGTGAAGCTAACCTTGTAAGGTTTGCCAGTATTAATCAATGCAGTGACGGATTGATTCAGTCCTTCTGTACTTAGGACTGTACTTGATACTTCAGTCCTTCTGTTCTGCACTCGCTCGATCTGATTCATTAAGAGTTAGTCGGTACGGATCCCACACTCCAGGGTGGGTCGAACAACCGTTGTGTAAGCCTTAAGCTTTAGATGAGGAGATGCCTGTTTTAGCTTGCGTAGTAGCATTCTCAGCTTTTGCTGAGCTCATCCATAAATGTTAGCAACATGCTCACTCCAACTTCAGTTAGGCGTGTAATACCCAAGTACTTTACCTTCATTGCTCCAGTTGGTATAAGAAGTTTAGAATAACTATGGAAATTAATGAGATGCAAGTACAGCTAGTTTTAGTGTCTGGACTACATTCATTTAAGAGTCCCTGTGGCAGTCATTAATGAAATAGTCGCCAAATGCAGAAGTGGTCTTACTGCAGAACGTAAACTTTGCGTGTTGGAGTAATGTCGTACATATCGCAGGTGTCCTGATATAGCATACAAATTTGGTGCGAGGGGATCAGGTTAGTTAAATAACTGCTCCAAACTGCACCAAGAGATGAAACATCTACATCGTGCTTCATTTTGGAAAAAAATCTAATATGGGGTGAGTGTACACCAATACATCATTTTTGCAGCCTTCCGGAGCGAAAGCATGTCAAGTTTATATGCGCTAAGAGAGCTCTTGCAGAGGTGATGGAACCATGAAAACGCAGCAGCCGATCGCCTTGTGGCTAAATAAAAAGCCCGCTTATGTTCTCAGCACCGTTCTGAGACAATGGGGTCATCGTCCCTCCGACTCATGACTCCTACGTAGAGCGCCGTGCACGTTGATGTAGACTTGTGTGCATCTGGCATTGACATGGCTTCTGCTTTTTAGAGTTGTACAGGACTATGAAATTAATGCAGCGGTCATTCTACGTGTTAATTTCACCTGCTGAGAAATGGAGACGAGGGCTACTTATTACGCTGTCAAGCAATGTGACAAACCCTTGCTGTGTAAATAGTTTATCTCAAGTGGCAGATTAGCATTATTAGATGAGTACATAGAAATTGTTTTGGCATTGGAGGAAAGTAATGCTTGGTACAAGTACAGGTTTTTCTAGGACAGCAGCCTTTCATTAGTTTGATTGCATGAATTACAATAAGCGTATATGTATGTCTGAACTGACCACCAAGTGTTTTTTTTCCCATTAATGTCTAATCAACTTCAAGAAGAGGTCATCCAGAGCCTTTGTTGTAATATGGTACTGCATTCGGGATATATCGACCATTCTACTTAAAGCAGAGGCCTGTTGCATTTTGCTGAGAATATTCGCGACATATACTATTGTATATGCTGATGTCTCGATCCTTCTTGACAGAGACCAAAGTTCATCTAAAAAAAACACAAAAGCATTTCATTATGGCAAACTTTGTTTAACATACAACATTGTTTTGGTTCTCAAGACATCAGTTAATTATTAATCCCGATATTTAGCCAACTAGATTAGTTCATTATTAATCCTCTTATGTAGCTATCTGCCCACAAAACAGCAGTCCAAGCATCCTCTCCACTAAGCAAATCATTTACTTCACTATATTACATATGTTCAGGCTGTACTGAAAGTTGTGATCGACAGGATAGTATTTTTTTTATACTAAAAAAATGTGTGTAATATTTACAGTTCGCGCTTTTATGCAGTCGCTAAAGCATTGAAGAAAGTTTGATTCACGTACAAAGATGAAATATTGCGGGCAAATGTGAAGTCGCACAGTGACCAGACGGAATGGAGAGGTGGGGGGGCACAAGCCAAAGAAGAGCAATAATTTAATTTCGTTTTCTGTAATTCTATAAGTAAACATGTATTCGTATATTTGTGTGTCAATTACATTAAACATGGTACAACTGTCAGAGGTATGGGAGTCCACATTCGAAATTGGACTATTAACTGCTTCAAAAGATGTGCTTGATGCTCTAAAGCTTGGTTTTGTTTGCCTCGGAAGCTGTTTTTAAGTAAATTCAATCTGTTGCGTCACTGCAAATAGGATTTCTGAAATATATGTGGTATTCTAGGTAAATAAATGTGCATTGTCTTCAATTAAGCTTTCGTGTTGCTAAGCATGTTTTATTATAAAGTGGACCCTCCACACCTTTGAGCATCAAAGTTTCCCAAAAAGGCTTTTTATTCGCAAAACTTTCCTAAACGTGTATTATTGATGTACAGCATTTATTTCGGTAATAAATGCCTACTGAAATTCTCATTGCACATTCCTTGTATTCCTTGCCCACAAAGCCGTCCACACATACTTTGGAACCGTAGATTAATGCCAATGTTAGCATTTTGTTGTGGTGGCCAATTCGTAACCATGATATTTACAGCTATGGAAATGGGTGCCCAAGGTGTGTGTGTGCGTTTTTTAGTGTTCAGAGAATGTGGGCAATTGTCAATAGGCAAGATAAAACATTTTTCTTTTTTGTGTATCAGTAGTCACATTTGCATGTGAGCATTTGCACATTTAACTTGCCTTGATAGTGTGCGAAGATGTTAACATGACACAAGGTTTTTGCTATACATGTACAGGATGACTCGTACAGGATGACTCCTGCTTGTCTCTTGCTTCTTTTGAAGGAGATTCTCGATGTGTTGGTCAGATACCACACTGGGATCATCGCTTGCTGGGAAGCCTTCTCTGAAGCCGAAAGAAGAGAGTCTTGATCAGAAGACTGCTTCACTTGTAGGTCTCAAAGCTTATCGCCACATAAATCCACCTAGGTGAGCCTGTCTTGAACGCTCTTGAACTTGCTTCTGTTATAGAAATATAGTCAAGTCACTTTTGTTGCTCAAAAGAAGTAACTTCTTGCTGTTCTGTTGGCCTCTTCCAACTTTGAATCAAATGCAAATCTAAAGTGTCTTTTCTCAAAGCGAGGTCTATTCCAAATTCTATGTCGTTCTCTTAATTGGCTTCAGTGTATATTGAAGCTACTGGACCAAGCAACACAATTCGTTTCCGCAGTTTCAGTGACAAATGGCTGATAGCATAATAGAACTAGCACATAACTTTTGATTCTTGAATTGCAAAGAGACTGAATACTGATGCAACAGTGGTGTGCCATTGTGAAATTTTCAAATACGAGGTGCGTTCAGTAAGAAACGTGATATAGTGTTTAGTGGAGCGAATGCAAGGCCTTACTTGTAAGGAATGTGTTACATTTAGGCAATCCTGGTTCATGTATCCCCACTTCCTCTGTGTTCAGCATTTTTAGGTTACCAAGTTTGTCTATACCAGGATTTCTTGGTACTATTACGTAAACTACTTACCTACCAGAGGTCACGTAATTCAGTCTAGAGCTTTCCTGAAATCAACCCATGGTGCTGTTTCACAAGATTTTGACTTACTAGAAACCCCAATGCCAGGTTCCTTAGAAAACTAGTTCCTTGTACCACATGCGTTTTGTACTCTACAACTTGGAACGTGACTGGGTAGCTTGTCTGTCTGGCACATTTCATCCTTCTACAACTTCTATTCATGTAGCCAATCGCCTAACCTCTGGCCTTTTTGTAGCTGTGGTCTACCACCTTGCTCTGTGTGGTTTTTTTTCTAACGTAGCACATTCAATTTGTTGCCTCCAGTGCCTGCTCGTAGTGCTGAAATGGTGCAAGAGTTGCAGACAGATGATATAATGTTCAGTGAAGCAAAAGTGAGGCCGTACCTGGAGAGAGCATGTCGCCCCAAGTTGTTCCAAAAAGATGAATCCTCTGGATCTGAGGACCCTGAAGAAGATGAATGTGAAAGTGCTATTGATCAAGCTGAAAAAATGTAAGTGGGTTGCCTCGCCATGGAAAAAAGAACTCTTGCATGTTCAATGTGCGATAGTACTTGTGTGGTTCATGCTACAGCTGCCGAGATAAATTCATACACCTTTTAATGTTGCAAAGTTTACTGCAACAGTTACCTTTCTGCATTACTTTGCTACTGCAGAGTTTACTACTAAGAGAGCTTGCAGTACCTGAAGGTTACCCAAATGTTGCAGAGGTTACTTGAAAAAAGCTTAAACTACATTGTTCATGTACAATAGTAACAAAACTTGCAGCAAAGGTATTGTAAGCCGTACAAAGTTTAAAGTTCAGCGACAGTCGTCCATTTCGCCTTGTTTTCTTGCTAACTTGCATGAGGCATTTCGACATCTGACTGGACTGTGTTAAAGGGACACTAAAGGTAAATGTCAAATCTGTGTTGATTGTTTAAGGGGGAAAGTGGGTTCTAAAAATTTTTGCTAAATCTTAACCAAACTTCACTACCTAAGCTAGTTTTCATGATGATTTCAGATCTCTAATTTGTTTCTTAATATTTCAAGTGGTTTAGAAAATATGAAGGTCTGAATCTTAATTAATTGGGTACTTCTTACGCGACTTCTTGGCAATTTATTCTTGCTAAGTCCAAAAAGTGAAGGCATAATCCCAATGCTGGAGACTTGCTGTAGGGGGTGATGCTATTTTTATCCATTTCAAGGCATTTTATAAGCAAGAAAACGGACGAACACTTATGGCCACTATGTTACAATAAATTTCTCTCGCTAAAATCTTCTGTTAGAATTTTTGAAGTGATGCTAGAGAAATAGAAATAGCATCACCCCCTAGATCATGTCAAGATGAATAAAATGATACCAACTTTGTCACATTCACTCAAGTTTAACATAGGAAAAACCCCCGTAAGGCCGAGTGCGATGTGCAAAAACATCGAACTGAGAAAAACACTTTTGAAGTTTCTAGCAACTTTAACTTTTGTTTAAAGTGAAGCTACAACAATATTAATGACATCGTTCTGTAGCTCTATATTATAGGATAAATGGCCATGCTTAATATCACTGTACCCACCCAGAATACTGCTCACAGCTTGTTCTAGAACTATAAAATAGCCATTGACTCAGCATGAGAATTATTTTTTTACTTTGTGGTCGTTCCAGTGCCTTGCTAGTGAAAGGAACACAAAAAAATCATGTAATAATGTTGTCTATGGATAGACAATAGATTTACACAATGTTTAGGTCTAAAACCAAGAATATTTATTTTAGCGAAAAATCTCACTATTTGCCATCATGACTGTTTACAGCAGACCAGGGCTGTAAGCAGAGTCCCCTGCTGGCTTATGACGCTTTGAAAGTCTTTCCTTTATTGAACTGCTGTCGAGATGCTCTCTTCGCAGCTTTTGCAGCCTGCTCTTCTCCTTCTCAAGGCTGCGATGCACCAAGTTATTTTTTTTTGGCAAGTTATTACCAGCGCTGTGGTCCAGCTTCTCGGCAATTTCCACGTTGCTCTTGGTTGTGCCTTGGTTGAAGCGGCTGATGGCTTCGGCAACTGCCCTTTCAATGAGAACACTCAAAGTAGCACAATCTCGCATACCCTGTGGCACATAGCCGCTTTACGCGCCCGTCTACCTGTCCGTCTCTCTGCCAGTCTGTCTGCCAGTCTGTCTGTCTGTCTCTCTGTCTGTCCGTCCATGCGTCCGTTCGTGCGTCAATCTAGAGAACACTCTGAGTACTGCGATCTCGCGCGTCGGCTCCGCAAGGATGCATGCTGACTTTGGGGGGCCTGCTGCCAAATCGTAGCGTGCAGGCTCTCACTTGGGTTCTGGGTGATCCCATCACTGCACCTTTCCAAGAGGGCATTGTCGCTCAGCCGCCTAAACACAGGCTCCAATGACTCGGTTACGAAATCAGGGCAAACTGTCCTGAATTAGCACCAGGATTCAGGGCCTTCAGGGCAAAGGTCATGCTTTGGTGCCTCGTCAGTTGAAGACATGTGGTTCAAAGTTGCTAGAACAGCCTTCTGCATACCTGGAACATCGTTCCTGTGGCTTCTCAATGCGTAGCCATAGTAGGAGGTGATCTTCTTTATCTTTTGTTGTGTAAGTCTGCCCTTTCCACCAAGTGAGCCACCTTGAGCTTTTTTTTTTTTTTTTTTCTCTACAAGGGTACGTAAGGCAGCTCCCATACGCTTGTGTGCATGATTTATGCAGTCCTTTTTGGCCACCTTTATGAAGCCGTACACCTCTTTTTCTGCTGAGTGCATGGAATGTCCTGCTGTCGCCGTCCCACAGCATTGTCGTATAACGAAGCTTGTGCTTTTCAAGTGACC
Organism: Rhipicephalus microplus; assembly: GCF_013339725.1. Lineage (NCBI taxonomy): Eukaryota > Metazoa > Arthropoda > Arachnida > Ixodida > Ixodidae > Rhipicephalus > Rhipicephalus microplus. Next base: position 248,835,203 of record NC_051165.1, read on the forward strand.
GCTCAAACAAGCGTAGTGCTGCCTCCACTTCCATCTGGCCAGTATTACAATCAACATTCTTCTGGCACAGAGGGGCATGCTGAATGAGCCAGGCAGAATGTCCTGCTTCTCCTTCCTTAGGTCCTGTGGTACAAGCCAAGCAAAAGTTCGATAGCACGATATGGTCTATCACGAGGTCACTATACATCTCAACAATGCAGCCAACACATATATGCGAGCTATGTCCACGTGTAAGCCAGGTGCCGTCATAAATTAAGTCGACGTTTCCGGGCGCGTTGCCGAACTCCGCATAGAGCTCCTTGACGCGAGCAACGCTCGCCGCTTCGCATTCGGCAGCAGTCGCACAGCAGGCTTTTTTCATTATATTCACGTGGCTTTGGTAACTTTTGTGGTGAAGCCCTCTATGCGAAATATTCATCCCGGCGAAGAAGTCTGACAGCCGTTGCCCCCTTGCCGATACTTTTGATTGCCTTTATGGCACGCATATTAACTTCAAACGGCCTTATTTTGGCGTCGGTCTCGTCGGCTATACGTGGGGACGAAAAACGCTCTTCGCGAAAGTCACAACTTCCGCACGTGGCTATGAGCTTCGAACACAGCCCGCACTCTTTCTTGGTTTTTGAAATAGTGTCACTTCTTTCACCGCATTCTGGGCACGCGGCAAGCCCAAATAACGAGCAAAACGCTGCCAGATCAACAATAACAAATTCTGTCCCGTTTTCTTTGCCACCATCCTCCAGATCATTATCTAGTAACTCGAACTTACGTTCCGTCGCGCACTGCGATGCGAGTGATGCCTTCAAGCCCGCTGCATTTCTCGTGCACTCGGCAAACTCGTCCGCCGAATAAAACGCCATGTCAATGCAGTCTAGGATGCGGCTGGAAGTGCAAGATGACGATCCGAATACGACACAATCCGATGAGGTGCTGCTGCAACGCACAGGATAGTGCACCGCTTCGGACACAAGCGGCCGCGGCTGCGCGCCGTCGTTGAAATGCGCCGCTTCGGTGGCATTGGGCGAAATCGGCTGCACGTTGTCGACTGCTTTCTTCTGGCGGGCGTTCTATGGGCGCCTCCGTTTCTTGCCGTACGCTTGGTGCTTCTTCTTCTTTAGATGAGCGTCTGCAATCATGCTGGCAAAAGACGGAAAGTCGGTGCGTCGGTCGCGTAGCACAAGCAGGCACATGCGGGAAGCAGACGAACAACGTGCGTGAACAGGAACCGGCGGCCGACGAACAATATACAAAAAAAAAAAGCGCGGGCAGCTTTGGCCGCATCAGCCAATGGGAAGCGAGGAACAGGGGGAACAGCGAGGAACGGTTCGACCTGCCGGGGGTTGTTTTGCGGCTCCCGTGGCGACTTCATAATCAATTTTAATCCATTTACTCATCGAATTCAGCGTTCACAATTCGAGGACATGTGCTGATAGGTCTAAAAATTTCAAATATCGCATTTTCTCAAAATCGACATTTTGGCCATTTTTCACCATTCTAAGACCCGCGTCCCCCCTTTAATATTAGTCCAGAAACCTCGTTGTGCTACTTTTGTACCAAAGAAGTGCTTATTTGGAAATGAAATCGAGTTTTGACGGTCGGCATCGCGTTAGCGAACTTTAAATTGACCACCTAAAAGCAATCTTTGTGATGTCAGTGTTGCCATGCCCAACATTGCCCACCTTTACTGCGCGGCTGTCGGCACCTGTAGCAGCACAGTGAAAGTACAGAAAGCCACAGTAGCAACAGCTGCTACTGAGGAGAAGGAAGGGGAGGAGAAGGAAGGGAAGAAATGAAAGGCAGGGAGGTCAACCAGATGCATGTCTGGTTTGCTACACTGTTCTGGGGGAAGAGGTGAGGGGAACATTTACAATCTCGAAGGTCATGGTTTTGCTTGCTTGGTTGAACTGGTCCCTGCTAGATGGCACCACCTATCCATTTTAACTAGCTGAAAACTGAACTTTTGAACCACTCGCACCATTTTTTTTGTTATGGCAGGTGGTTCTATTGCAGGTAGTTCAATTAGTAGCGATTAGTTGTAGTCGGATGCTCTCAGGTCATCGGGATCGTTTCGCAAATGTTCCACTTGCGGCGGATGTCGTGTGATACATTTAGCTTCATTTCTTGCTGAGCAAGAGACAGCTGTTGATTATATTGCTGTTTTAGATGTTGTCATACATTGAGCTTTCACTGTAACATAAATTGTCAATTGCCTTGAGTGTCCCTTTAATGTGTTGGTAATTATTGTTCATAACATTACAGTACTCGGTTGACATCTTTAAGTAGAAATGCTGCCTGAATGAAACAACTGCTTGTAATGTGATCGGTCACACGCTTAAAGTCTGCACTCAATTTCATCTCTTGGTGTATTGAATTCCATTTAAATGGAATGCATTTTCCTACTCCCATCAGATTTCTGAGTCTCCTGTATATGAAGGAACCAAAACAGAACTCTTGTTTCCTGGATTGTGAAGAGGCTGAATACGGAGACAATTTTTGAAAACTTGTGGCACCACACTGATGCTACCACTGTGTGCCGTTGTGAAATTTCAAAATATAATTTATTTTCAGTGGCTTTGCGAAAGGCTTGCCAATTGATTCACAAGCAGTGGCATCATTGGGTGATGATGGCAGCTAAAAGCAGTTGGAATTTTCCTTCTCGGAAACTGCTCCTGTAGCCACCTTCCCAAACATCTGTCAAACATTTGTATTCAACATGATTGGTATTCAGAATAGCGCTCAGCAACATGAACAAAGTGCAACACAAATGATTTCTACAGGTCTCTGATTTCGTATACGAAAGCTTGTTAAGCATGTTGTCAATTAGTTAAATCACGTTATTAATGAAAAACTTTTTTTTCTGTATCCTTGCATTTGGGTGTTCTAACCACACAACTACAAATTTCTGCCGTAACTGGTCACTTTTCGTGGCAGCTCTCTGGCGCGGGAATTGCTGCTGAGCAAAAGTCACAATCGCCCTTTCATGGGAGGCAAACTGCAGATACAGGTGCATACCTGGATTTCGGTAAATTTTGTGCTCAAACAATAGGATGGCAAAATTGTCTCCCAACTTATCAACACTTCTAATGATTGGGCATCAACCCTTCTAATGATTGGGCATCAACCCTTCTAATGATTGGGCAGTTTCAGAGTTTTCAGTCCAAGAACTTAAATTCTTTTGTTCCGGTTGTGTGTGCAAAAATGAAATCTGAAGGGGCCTAGGAAAACATTTGCTAGACTGGCTCGCAAAAACCACCTTTTGCCACTTGTTTCAGTGAGGCTCATTTCACTTTTTTTATAGTTCAACAAAAGCAGATCACCTAGGCCATGTTGGCTGTACGTGTCTTGAAACCTGAAACACTCAAGTTTAACTTCCTGTGTTCAGTTAGTTGCAATGTGGCTTAAAGGACCTAATGCCATACTGGAACGTGCTCAATGGCATCGGCACACTTTTGAGCTGCAGCATTGTGTTATGAAAAAGGACAAGCAAACACTTGCTGTTTCATTGAGCTGTGTGCCATGTGATAGGGATCTTTGTTTAATCATGTAAGTAATGCTGTGGCATTGGAGATAATGCATATTAGGGGTCTTAACGAAAGTGCCGCATAAAAAAAAACTCTTGCACTAGTGTTACAATGCGTTGCATGTATGATATCTGTTATGTAAAAGTCGTTCTCTGCTCTCTAGATCCAACTCTGATACTGATGAGTCTGTAGAGGAGTTGCCACCTGAGAGACCGACTCTGCGACCAAAGCTGCTACAGACTTCACGGTCATACCCCATTTCATTGCCAGACCTTGACAAAGCTAGGAAGCGGGAGTGAGTATTATTCATGTTAATGTTTAACACAAGGTTTGAAATTGTGAAACCTAGCTGTGACGACAGTAGCACTCAGATGGGGTGAAGTATATGGCAGCTTTTGTATGGAGATTGCACAAACTTCAAATGACCAAAATTTGCTGTGGTGGTTTCGTAGAAACCCTACGTTTGCACCGATTCATCAGCTTGCACTTAGCAGCCAATGCTAAGTTGTGCTGCTGTCCTTAGCTTTATGCTGGCAGGCTGCACTCGGCACTAAGAAAAGCGGCTTTCTCCTTTTCTTGACAGCCTCATGTGAATGGCTAGCCCCCTTTATGATGCTTTATTGAAATTTTGAGGAAATCTTTAATGTAGGCCGTCCTGTTTTCTGTCAGTTTTTCTATTTACTGGAGGATCAATAGCGTCGTTTTTTTTATACCTGATCAGTGCCCAACTCTAAGTGGATGAAAACGTTTCAGGTTTCATCCAGCGCAATACAGCACAAACAAGACTCAAGCCGTCACATTTGTCATGAGTGCGACTGCAAGACCAAGACCACGTCTCATTTGTCGTGGCAACTATGTCACTGAAAGCGATCTGTTGGCACAAAGGCTAAGGTACGAGTTTGCAGATGAAAAATGAGCTAGTCTTGTACAGCATTCATGTGTACGCTAACGGATGAGCAACTTGTTGTCTATAAGCGAGCAAATGGACTTTGCTTCACCAAATATATTTAAGTCGGCTTGCTATAGTGCAACATGATGGTCCTTCTGAGCGACTCATCAAAGCATATACTCGCCATATTGTGCTGTGGTCTCTGGAATAACCATAGACGCATTGTGGTCTCGAAAATAACCTGAGTGCTTACTGTAGTATTGCTCCAAGTGACCATAAATGCCATTTTTACAGTGGCAGAGCTAGATCCGCAAAAATTTTTCAAAGTTGCTCTAAAACTGCTTTTTTTTTTCTGCTACAAAAACTGGTCCAAATCTGAAAGGGGGTGCTGACACGCAATTTTTTAGTTTTCGATATTTTTATTCTAATAAATAAAAAGCCGTACCCTCGGGAGCCTAAATAATGTCCTAGTAAGGTTAATGTGTATTTTGAGAAATCAGTTGTACAGCTATTTTGAAAACTTAGTTTTGGCACCTACTGCTCTTTGACATCGCAACATACCGTATTTTCGCGTGTATAACCTGCCCCAAGAAACCAAAAAAAATTCAGTGGCAAAGTGGAAGGTGCGGATAATACGTGGGGTTTTTCCTATAGTGCTGCTTCACAGCAATGCGTGTTGTGCTGTGAAGCGCCTTAACAGTGTAGCAAAGGCTACGGAGGCGGTTTTCGCAAATTCGTGTTGCTCCGCAAGTAGCACGGCAGCTTGCGGCCGATTTTGGTTTCGCTTGCTTGCATCGTTGAAGCATGTAGAAAAACATTTGGGGAGAGACAATTCGATTGTTCAGTGTAAAATCTCACTGTCGCACCACAAGTATATTTTTCGGACGTTCGCGGTCGCTCAGTGACCCTCCACATGTCCCTACGTCACGGACGCCATGTTTACTTTTGGAAAGGGCTTGCCGAAAAGGTGGTGCTGTCTAAGAAAGTTCCATAATAAATAAAGTAAGTTTCATAATAAATAAATCAGTATTTATTTCAGCTAGGCAAATGAGGTATTATAGTGCTTATAGAGATATTAATCAGTAAATTAATGTACTACTTTTTGACGCGGTACCAGGCATGCATTTCGGTTCTGTTGTGTTTCAGGGTGCTGTTACAGTGTACTAGAAGGGGTAGTGCTGTCAAGTGGTCGCGAGTGTGAGCGCTCTTTACCTCGCTGATACCGCTAGTGCTCCACATCTCGACCCGTTCGCCGAGCCTTAGTCGATCTGTTCTGCCACCATGAGTAGCAGTACGGCGGCAGGCCTTCACGACACAGCAAAAGCTTAAGATCATCGCCGTCGCCGAGGAATTCGAAAATCGCGAAGCGGGAAGACGGCACGATGTGGACGAGTCCTGCGTGCGACTGTGGAGAAAGAAGAAAGAGAGCCTACAAGCCGCGCACCCCGCCCGTAGGTCATTTCGTGGCCCCAAGACCGGTGCCTACCCTGCGCTGGAGGCGGAGCTAGTAAAGTTCATCGAAGATGTGAGAAGCAGGGGTCACGCCGTATCGACCTGAGATGGCCCAAGTGGAAGCGCGGCGACTTTCGAGGGAGCTAGGCCTACCTCACTAGTTCCGTACAAGCCGCGGATGGCTGCACTGCTTTATGAAGTGGCAAGGGCTCTCAATGAGACGGCAGACTACAATATGTCAACGCTTGCCGGCTTCTTATGAGGAGAAGCTGCTCAAGTACCAGAGATATCTAATAGCCTGCGAAAGCAGCCTGCGATAGCCTGCAATAGCCTGCGAAAGCAGCACAATTACATTTTCTCGCAAATCGGCAATGCGGATGAAACTCCTGTTTATTTTGAAATGCCGTTGGACACAACGATTGGGAAGAAGGGCAGCAGTTCGGTGAGCGTGCTGACCGGCGGGAACACGAAACTGCGCATCACAGTTTAGCTTCGTGCCCTCGCTGACGGCACGCAACTGCGACCGTACGTCATCTTGAAAAGGAAAACTCTCCCAAAGGTTCATTTGCCTGCCGGTGTGGTGGTGCGCGCACACGAGAACGCGTGGGTGAACAGTAACTTGTTCGTACAGTGGATCAAGACGGTATGGGAGAAGAGGCCCGGTGGGATGCTCGCAAAGAGGTCCATGCTCGTTCTCTACTCGTTCCGCGGCCACACAACTGAGGAAGTGAAGGACCGCCTTTCACGCAACGGCACCAACTTAGTTGTTATACTCGGTGGAATGACGTCAATGTTGCAGCCTCTAGATGTGTCGCTTAACAAGCCCTTCAAAGCGCATGTCAAGCGCTATTACGCCGAGTGGATGGCCGAAGGCCTCTACGACTTGACGCCGACAGGACGAGTCCGAAGGCCTGATATTGCCCTATTCTGCAAGTGGATTGTCGAGGCATGGAAGGCCATTCGAGATGAGATGGTGCGAAAAAGTTTCAAAAAATGCTGCATCACAAACAACATAAATGGAACCGAAGATGACCTTGTGCATAATAGTGAGGACTGCGGCTCAAGTGATAGCTCTAACGAGAGCAGCGACAGTAAGTGAATTGTGACTGGCCTTGCAGACAGCGTATTCTGCTTGCTAAATAAATCTTTTTCTGTCTACATATGTGCTATGTTGCTTGGGCAGTAGCTTTTGTACAGCCTTTCCTGTATATCAAATGTGCGGGCAATACACGAGGATTTTTTTTTTCTTTCTCGGTGAGCTGAAAGGGGGAGTGCGGATTATATGCTGGGGCGGGTTATACGCGCAAAATTAGGGTATTATAAGCTTCTGGTCACATGCTCACATGAGATATCGACATTACCACAGCCACACCATAGTGCGTCGCACACTGCATGTGCGGCAAATAAGTGCCCTCATTGTCAACAAGGGTGAAATTTGTGTAGTGTCATGACAGTTACAACTTCGCGGAGAGTTGATGATGCTGAGATTACCAACCCTACAAACCATTTTGCATTTGGTCCCACCGCCAGAGCATTGCAAGATGACTGGCCTGTCGTAGATGGTGCCCATTGAGAGGGCTTGCACATAAGAAAGGATTGCATAATTACGGGCACACATTATACAGTGCAAGGTCTACTTATTTTGCAGGCGTCACAAGTCTGCTCTTGTCGAGCAGTTGCCATAGTTTGGCAGACTATTGAGAAAGCAATGTATGAGTGGCCATACAACCTTTGTTTTACGCCACCATCGGCGTCATCCTCATTCACAATATGTGTATACGTATATATATATATATGTATATGAAAATGCAAGAAAGAAAAATAATCCAGAAAAAGACTCCGGCGCGCGGAATCGAATGGCCGACCTTTCATTCGTGAGTGCACAGCATTAGCCACTGAGCCATGAAGGAACACTTCCTTCAACGTTGAATAGGCAAGTTATTTATATCTATCACTTTTCGCTGGTGGGGCCTATCTTGGAGCAAACGGCATATTTTCAGCATTTTGCGATGAGCGTGCTCAGGATAAAGCTCGGTGCTCATCTCCCACGCGTGCTTTGCTCCGCACAGGGAAAGGGGCCTTATCCGCTGTGGTGGGGGAGAATCGTGCGCTTTTGGCTTTCACTGGAATGACTGTGTATACATAGTTGGGGGGTGCACAAAAATCACTTTGCTCGCTAGAAAGGCCTCGTTCGTGAAAAGAGCGCGCTTTTCAAACACCACAATATAAGAACTGGGCTACTTGTTAGTTTGCACTCGTATCTGTGCTTGTGGTTACGTTTCGTGCGTCGTTTTTGTTTGAACAGTGTGTTAAGGGTCAAGCTGTAAACGTTGTTAGTTAGCTCTCGTCCTATGTGTGTTGTTTTCATGCGTCATTTGTGAGGAGCGTGCTGCACGTTTCAATCTGCTTGCCATTTTCAGCGTTGCATTTCAAATTGTTGCTATTGCACTCATTGTTTTGCCCCTGCAGCGAAGCTGACTTTTTGACGTCTTCCTGTACTGCGGTTTGAAGTTACTTGAATTTTCACTGTTGCTCAATGTCACGCTAGTGTTGTTACTAGTTGCGCCATAGGAAAATTTGATTGAAATCGCTACTACCGTGTTCTCGGCAGTTTCGTGGCTCCCTTGTTGTCGGAACAGTGCACGAAGCAAAGAAAAGTCATTGCAGAAGGAATATAAATAGTCCGTGACTAGCATCTGAAGGACTGCGATATGCAACTGGTTTCGTTTTTCTGCCCAATGAAACGTGGAGGAATGAACTTACCAATGGTCGACAGATTGTATTGTACATTTTGAATAGTATTCATTATTGGTGGAGCAATACAACATATGCATAGAAAGTTGTTACTCACTCACACTAAGTTGTTGCTGTGCGCACTTCAATTTACATTTATAAACTACACATGTCTCTTACAGTACATTCTTTTGCTTCATTGTTTATTACTTTGATTAGTTCTAATTCCAAGAAAGATACCGTTTTGCATATTTCTTGCTGCACTTTTGAAGCCGTGATGCATACATTTGTGCGATATGACTGAAAGCTGTTCGTAAAAGTTATTTCAGAAAGTTATCCCGGTTTTTAGAGGAAAGTTATGCCTGCTTTTAGAGTGTTCATGCTCGTATTCTTAAAAGGGAAAAAAATGAAGGGTAGCAGAACTGTCAGTGTCAATACATATCCTTATGACACCTGAAAAGTCGTGTGCTTCTCCTTTGTAGTCTGAGCAACAGCGTCCCCAGCCTTGGTTCTCCTTTTGTGGCACCTGCGTTTGCCCTGCCTGCCAAGCTGCGCTGGAAACTGAATCCAGTAGAGTACCAGGAGTATATTATGCCAGCCAAGCTGAGGCACAAACAGGACAGGCTGCTGTCATCAGTGGCCAAGGGCAAGGATATCGACACCACAGACAAGAATAAGCCTGGCACGTCGAGATGTTCAATGTAAGGACTTCCCCTGTCGCTCGCAGACAACAATTCTTGAGATGCAAGGCTGTACATGACCAGTTTGCAACAGCTTTCGTATACAATTGCCTCACTATGCAGCTAAACCTAAAAAGGCTCCTCTTGTTAAAGACAGTTTGAGGCATCCTTGAAAGATTATGCCGCGACATGTTAGGCAGTCTTTGACATTAGCACTGTAACGGACACTCGGAACACGAGTGCAAACTTAACGACTGCCTGTTTCGGGCTGTGTATACTACATATGTACATGGCAACTACCACAGTTTCAAAAGCAAGATAAAAGAACTGTACTATGTATTTTCATCTTGATGTTTACGCTCGTGACACTACTGATTAGCCTTTTAATCATTACTCCTGTCGATAAAAATTTTTATGGGTGTAAATTTCAAATTGTACATTTTAGTTGTGTGGCAGGTGTGATTGTTCTTCTTTTATGTTTTTGTAACTGGTTCTACACATCCATGTGTGTGTGTGTGATGAAATGGCTCCTTATAAACAGATGTTGGTTTGCATTTGCCCCCACAGTCCCATTTTCAGTTTTTTTATTGCATCCTAAGAACACTCAGTAGTTTGAAATGTATTGAGAGTAGTATGTTGAGCAAAATTTTGGCAGTTTAACATTTAGTAGTATTTTTAAACTTTGGCCTGCCTCATTTGGCTGCATTGATTCTATTATTACAGTCTCAATTTACATTTACAGTCTTACGATTTTTACAGTCTCAAGCATTTATGCCCTTGCATTTAGTGATCGGCGGTGATGTTGCACAATACTTGCATAACGACCTGTCTTCAATCCATGCAAAATTTGCGTTCTTTTGTTTTATTTTTCACAGAGTAGACCCGGTTGTGGCTGGTGTTAAGGCTGAACACAAGGAGCTGCCGTCGGAGCGGCGTTCACGTGCGAAACGTTTGTGGTGGGAGCAGGTGAAGCAGTTGGACTTGAGGCTTTCTAGTGGAGGAGCAGGGTGAGCTATGTTCTGCACAGTGTTATTGTGCAAGTAATTGGTGCGACTGTTGCGATATAATTTGTGGAACGTTTACCGTGCCTCGTTTTGTGCACTTCCAAGAGTTTTGACTCTCGTTTGTTACTATGAACTCCAAATGGTGAAAATTGAGTGTTGTACAATGTTTTTCTGTGTCAACAAAATATGCAAGCTAATGGGCACAGGCTGTGCCTATACCTCCCTTGCATTTTAAAGCTCCTTTGGGACCCGTTTTTCTTTGAAGCTACTACATTTAAAGTGTTCGGGTCTGTTTCAAATTATTCTTTGGCATTTCTGTTTGCAGTGGAACTAGAACTACAATAGAGTTGAAGGTGTTAACATTTTTTGCAATTTTTTAGCTAGGCAAGTATCGTATTTTCTCGTACGTATAACCCACTCCGAAAAATGCGAAAATTGCAGTGACAAAGTTGGGGTGCAGGGTTTTTGTTTTAATGGAGCTTCACAACACTGTGCGTTCTGCCATTAAGCCTTTACACAGTAACACTAAGCCTCTTTATTTCGTTGATACCACTTCATCTCTGCATCTTGACCAGTTTGCCATGTGTAGATCGATCTGTTGTGTCATTATGAGTAGCATTTGGCGGCAGTTGTTCACTGTGTCACAATAGCTGAAGGTCTTTGCCGCCACCAAGGAACTTCGAAATTGCAAAGATAGTACAATGTGCACGAGTGCTGCGTGCGACATTGTAGGTAGGAGGACAGCGTACTATCCACGCGCTCAGATTATAGGTCGTTACGTGGCCCCCAAGAACAGTGCTTACTATTAGCTGGAGGTTCAGCTAGGGAAGTTCTTTGAAGAAGTGAGAAGTATGCGTCGCGCCATATTGACGGAGATCGAGACAGCTAGGCCTACCTCACGAGTGGATGGCTGCACTACTTGAATCGGACACTAGGCGATATTATGCCTATGCATTCATACGACGTATATGATGGGGGGTGAATCCAGTGCGTGATTCAGGTCTCTTCACATCCAATTCGCACAGCAGTGGAGAATTCACACAAGCGATGGCTTTGGCATTGCTCCCTGAGAATTTCAACTGTGATTAGGGCCTCTTCCTCACGGATCGAAGTGGGAACGCGGGAATAAGTTACGTATGTTGACTTAGTACACAATTTGCAGGCTTGAACCGTGACTTCGCCTGTTGTACGAATACACCTTTTTAAAGGGTAAGATGAAATCCTCTAGGGTGAAATGTTGATCAACTATTGATGCAGACTTTCCATTATGAAGTGTGCAAGCAATACGCGAAGATTTTTTTTCTTAGCCAGCGAAATGGGGCATTCAAATCTTATGCAGGAAAGGGTGTTACTCGCGAATGTACGGGGATTTGTCATTTTTCATCGTACAAACACCATTCTGGTTCAGTAGCTTTGCAATGCATTTTAATTTATTCTGGCATAAAATCAGCTTTTCGTCTTTTAAAGGTTTGGTAATGGGCAAATTTATTTTGAAATATTGACAGTTAATAAATATAAACAAGTTTATTTCACGTTTTGTTCAGAAAGGTGTACTGTATAGTTTAATGCATGGCAATGCTCCCTATAGTAGTAACATGGATCAACTTTTCACTTTTTTTGTTTTCTTCAATTTCTGGCTTGTTTTGTCACATCTCCTGTCTCTCTAAGGGCCAAGTACTGTCAGTGCGAGTCTATTTCACCGAACCATACAGTACCACTCTTGTACCATTAGGGATGTGCCAAATTGCCTTGAGAAAGTTCACTTGGGCCACTGTCTTTTTGAAAGTTGGAGCAGTTTCAAAGGTGGTGATTCACGGGGCCTACATTCCAAAGGCCATGATTCATTGTGTTTTCTACAAATGCCACAGTTTCTCTGCGTTTGTCGCAAACCCAGTTAACTGTAGTCGTGGTGCTTCTAGTCTCGTTTGTCTGTAGGTGAAAGTGTGTAGATTTCAAATTATACTGCTCTTCCTAATCTGTTTCTTTGATTCATCCACATAAGATTGTTTTATCACTGTAACAAAACAAGGGCGCAGGTAAACTAAACTGAACAGCTTCCCCATGCGCATCTTGCCCACACGAGGCAAGTTGGCTCTGTAAATGTTACAATTGTTCAAAACCACTGCAACAAGTAGCTGCTATACATTACTAAAACCTGCTATACTCGGGGAATTTTCATTTGTCGATTAAAACAAAAATATCGAACCAGAAAGGTCAGATTCTGCGTGGTCTGATGAAAGGGTGCTTGGCTGCTTGCAAGTTGGTCTTGAAAGAGCGGTTCTTTTTTTCCCTCAGGCCAAGGTGTGCAAAAATGTTTAGGGCACTGCATATATTTAAGGAGGCCTTATCACCCCAAACATGTAAAAAACCAAATTTGACCCTGCCTTGTGTCTTAAAGGGATGCTGACACGAAATTTCGGGGCTGAGATGAACTGCGGGATCGTTTCCCACGAACATGCATATATCATTTGCAAAATGTGAACGGCAAATATGGTGACTTGGAAGGTATTTTACAGCAATATTGGAGTTTGAATTTCGAAGGTGTTGATACATTTAAAAGGGACACCTCATGGGGACCCCTTACTTCTCTTGCATCACCATGCTGCAGTCATTAAAACAAATTATGATGACATCATAGCTGCCATTTTTTTTTTTGCCATATTTGTTCCAACAGTCTATACTGCTTGACAGCTGGTCGCGAGTGCATGGCGCGTTGAAAGTTTTGTGTTTGGTGACGCTGCAGTCCCGTTTCCTATTCAAATGGACTTCTTGATGCGGACCGTGTGGAAGTGCGTCACAGTTTTGTGTACCGACGCGGTCAAGAGCCGTACACGCTTGGTGATTGGAGTTGGACCTGGTTGCTAGTCATTTTTGGAGTGTTCTCAAACTGAAACTGGTCAATAATGAGGGGCCTGTATTTTATGTTGCATGCTGCATCAAATGATGTGCTATGACTATCAGCCCCTTGGCAACACATTGCAGTGATAAAACGTGAGGCCAAAGTTTTGTCAGTACCCCTTTATTTTTTTTACATTGTACAACATATATGAGGAACACCGACTTTTATCTGCTCAATTTTCTTATGCCCCTTTTGGGAACTTCTAATGGACACTCAGCTCCTGTATCGGTCATCACATTCAGCATTTCTTTAACGTAGCAAAAGTCATTATTGAAAGCACTATTCCCAGTTGGAGCTGACAGTTATTTCAACCGCCACCCTGTGTTTGGTTCTCTTTCCTGCCTCCAGTTCTGCCATCTCTGAGGAGTCTGTAGAGGACCTTCTGAGCTCCATGCCCAAATTCTTGTTAGCAGAGCTTTTTCCCGACCCAACATCGACAAGGTGCAGTCCCTACTCTTGCATTCTGTCATTCTGCCCTATCTATTTCATTGCATTTAGTACTGTGTGTCAGTGGAGAGCATGGATATGTAATTAAGGCTAATTGAGTTTGATTAAAGAGTAGTGCTTTCAGTTATTTAAGTCTCAAATTACCACATGCCATTTTTTCATCCTTTTGAGCAATAAGAAGCATAATTTGCGATATGCACTGATGACAGTTGTTTCGTAGTGGTGGAAAACCACAGTGGTGGGGGGCTTCAGTTAAAGGGACCCAGCAACACTTTTTCTGTGAAGTAGTAACCAGAATTTTGAATGAACTGTTTATCCTGTAGATATGATCTGAATAATTCTAAGTGTGTTTTGAATGTCAAACATGTAATCTTTTTTAAAAAAATTTAGTGATAATTATAATCAGAGTGCCATGTCCCCTTTTAGGCAGGGATGACCACACTCGTATGACTGTTTAATCTTCAATGTTCCTCCGATCCTTGTTCTTTCAAAGTCTAAGATTGTTATGTTGCAACACTTGAAAGGTACCGCGGCTTTTTGTGTGCCGCTAACATGTCTGCGCCAGTGAAAAGTCTGCAATTGGGGGCTGGACGTGGAGCCTTTAATGTCCTAGTGGTACAGGCCAACGTACACTGTCACAGCTTCATGTGGCAGTGTACCTCGGCCTGTACCGCTAGGACAAGCTCTCAATATGCATCAACTGGGAGAAGGAATGCACTGATAGTACGAAACAAGCAGAGAAAGAAAGTTGCAATGACAATATTCGTGCCTTCTGTCTAGTAAACCACCGCATCCCTGTGGTAGTGTTTAGAGGGACAATACCGCCTCCACATAAAAAAAAGTGCTACCGACTATCAAGTTAGTTGTGTGAAGCCTCGTGAAAATAAAATAACGATAATGACAGGGGTGGTTACACGTCTCAACGAAATGGCACTACAGAGCAAGCTTGAACAAGTACCCATCTCGGTCTAGATTACAAAGATATTACTGCATTTTTTCTGTTACATGAATGTCACGCACTTCGGGTGAGGCCCCGCCGATCCAACATCGACGTGCGGCAGACTCGCAGGCTTCCACTTTACGCTTCGGCCTACGACGCCTTAAAGGCCTCGAAGTGGCACATTTCAAATTTATTTGTAGGTTGGTCGACCCGTGCGGGGTTGCACGTGTGGTGACGTGTGGGCCTGACTGACGCACTCATAAGCAGACACGGAGACTTTATGCAAAACGAACTAGCATTTAATTGAAACAAGGGCACATGCAGGAGTTAACAAAAATAACAGAATAAGAAACACTGATACGCGATGGAAAGAACAGCTATATGTTACAAACTATGCTCTAAAGGAACACTACAAGAGGTACAGACAAAAGACAAATATGCGGAACAATAATAAAATAACAACAAGATGGAAATTAAAGGAGAGAGATAGAAGAAATCAATTACAGAATGATCATTGGTCGCGCTTTTCCAAGTGCGTCGCAGCGCACAAAACTACAAATAAAAACAAAAGGCTGGTTATAATAATTTAACAGTTTAAAAAAAAAAAGTCGCAATAAAAAGTTCCATACGGACCAGGCCAGCTCTTGGTGCACGTAGGGGAGTTGACGGGTGCCGCTGAAGGTCTCGCCGGCTTGGTAGACGACGAGGGTGCCCGGAATTGCAGCCGTCTCAATACGTTGCGCGGGTCACTTCATGCTCGCCGCCTACGCGAGACTCGCGACACCGACCACCGCACTTGTTGCTGGCTGTACGTCAACTGCCTTTTCCGATGCAGTCGAAACTTTTTCAGAGGCGTACACGTGCTCCCGTCCCATCTGGGGGTAATTTTGCTTGTTTGGACCGCCAGTGCCCCTTTCGGTACAGGTGCAGGGTAGACGAGCCGGCGCCACGCTGGGTCGTTAGTCGCCGGATGTCGTCCCCCCAACACAAAAACGCCCTTCCTTGGAAGATGGGGCCCGCGGATAATCCGAAAATCGGAGTCGTTTGTGACAATGAAAAAACTTTGTTAAACAAGGTTTAGTGCAATAATAGCTTCATTAATTCAAGTTAACGACATCACTAAGAACTACGGCCAGCTGCAGGGAATAGAAGAATCGGTTGAATCGGGAAATTTTTAAAATTGAGTTTCATCATATCGAGTTTGTGTAGTGGTTTGGATAAGTAATTGCCTCCCATTAATCTGTGATCATTCCTATAAATGCATTAAGTGCTGTGCAAGAAAGATCCACTCACAGCATTTCAAAGGACCTGTGACAGCAAAACCTTGTATCTGTTCAGGGCAACACCTGAGATATGTGTGCTCAAGCTTCGATGACGCTGAACATTAATTATTTTAAAATAGGGGGACCTGCGGGTGGTGAAGAATGAATTGATGTGTGTGCTTCAGGCTTGTCTGCCTCAGAAAAAAAGAAAAACATTCCTGGCATAAGCAGCCAAAACCACATTGAAATGAGCTAGCAGATAACAGAGCAAGAGGGGCGACGTACAATAGTCCTCGCCGGGTGCCGTGTGGGGTAATGTGTGTGCCCCGTCACGAGGAGGCCACTGTCTGCGTCAAACCACAGAAAATGTTGATTTACCTGAATGCTCGAATGAGCACGCACCCTTCAAAGCCAAGCATTACCTATGAGATAATCACTCACTTGTGCAATTTCTGTGTGCCTTGACACCTACTGATCATTGTACAGTAATCTCTTGTTATAACAAAGTCATCAGAACTGTATTAAAATACCACTAGTGAGGAAGTTTTTTCAAACTTTACTGTTTGAGAAAGGCTATAGCATTCGAGCTTTAATTGCTCTAAAACTGTGAGGGGAGATTAAAGTGCAATGTTTTGAGTGAAGCATGACTTTATGACATTGTGAAGGATTTCTGCATAATTATTACAGGCAACCTTTTCCCAACTTTTTTATCAGAACTTTATGCGCCAAAGTTTGACACTTTTGCGCGGAGCCTGGTGTGGCTACCGCCTGTAGATCACAAAAACACGGCAATGCACACCTTATGAAGCACTCCAAATAACACAATTGAATAGCCTGCAGCATGTATACAAAGGCATGTGCCACAAGTGCCAAAGTGATTGAACATAGCAGGCTACTCTGGTGCTTCAGAATGTCAAGGCATCTCGCTTCCCTCATGATCATCGACGATGGTGGCTGTTGCAATGGCGGGCTTGGCTTCGGCTTCACGTGTTGCAGAATAGAGGCAATCATTGTTGTGCAAGAAAGCAGAAACTGCGAATGGGCACCTGTTGGTGGAAGGTTGCACCCAAGAGTTGCTTTGGAAGAGTAGTGACATCGAAACTGGCAGCAAGAATGAGAGTTGACATGAAGGCTAGCAAGAAGCTACTGGCATCCCAACTACTCGCAGAAAGTGAATCAGCTGGGGGAAACAGTGGCTACATTTATAAACCTTTTCTACAGAAAAAAACCTAAATAAGGGTTCGAAGAAGGGTTTGGGGGTTCACACTTGTCTAGTGCTGCCCCGGGAGAAATGTGGCGGAACCAAGGAGCCCTTGTTGACATTGTGCATATGCGGGAGAGTGGACGTTGGGGAACATGAAGGGAATTGCGCGTTGCAGTACCGCAAATGCCGTGGCTTGAGTCTGAGGTTGTGCTTGTTCTAAAAATCATTAGCCGCTCATTGTTGGTACTCAATGAAATCGAGAAAACTGACCACTTTTGCAGTAATTGTTTTGCACGATAACTGGACGATTTTTTTTTCTTGAGGCATGCATTCGTTTAAGTTCCCAAAACTAGTTTTTTGGCGCCTCATTCCTGACAAAACTAATTTTATGATTGAAGTGTTGGAATTAGCGCACCGTTGTGTCTATGCCATGCGCCAGAAGTCTATGCGCCTATGGGTTGTGCCATGCGTTGTCTGTGCGCCAGAAGTGCCCTTTAGAGCACTAGAACTCGCTCGAGCGTATCCCGTGGCATGCTATGGTGCTTCTCGGGCCGTGGTCTCGGGCTGTGGTCTCTCAGCCACTTTATGGCATTCGAGAGGCCACTGTTTTCTGGTGTCGGAAAGCAACAGGGAACTTTTTTGTGGTGGATTCTATCGCGGGGAAACTTTTTTTGTGGTTTCTATCATGGGGGAACATTTTGTGGATTCTATAAAGGGGAAGGAAAAGGAGGATGGCCGTGGAATTGCGATTTGGGAATGCTGCACCATGGGTTTTGACAGCTCCTGTTTGCGCAACAGTGAACAGCTGGGAGCACTTGGCACCCGCTTGGCAAACGTTACTATGTGGTTGTGGGCTTTCTATCCTCATGGCTTGTTCTGTGCCCACGTGGAGACTAGTTTGGTGATGGCGTTGATTTGACACTGCACGCAAAAGAGGGATGCCGATTTGTTCTAAGCGGGTCTAGCTTTTCGTGTGCTTTGTGTGATACATCAGGAATGCAAATAAATTTTGAGTAGAACGATTTAATTACAACTAAAGATGACTATATTTCAGCTCTGAAACACTTATTGAACAAACTTGTAATGGAGTGTTACCGATTTGTCGATGAGAGTTTGGTGAACTCGTCAAAGAAATATTTTCTTCAATTTAGTTATGCTGCATGCAGCAAAAAATTTAAAATTTCGCATCGGGATCGGGCAAAAATTCTTCTCAATGAATTTCCAACTATACTGCAAGGCATTGCAACAGGTGTAGGCTGAATTCGTGAATGGTTCACTAGAGGACAACCTCGGACTCCACGTGCGGCACATCATAGGACGTACGAACAGTGCGAAACTCAACACGGGGACACAAAAGGAGACACAGACAAGTGCTTTCTGTGTCTCCTCTTGTGTCCCCATGTTGAATTTCACACTGTTCGTATTTCATAATGTAAAACCAACTAGCCCAAAGCTTCACTTTAAGTTGCATCAGAGGAACCATGCCTGCCCACTTAGTGTTCGTGCCTCTGAACCAGAAGTAGTGGTCAACACGATTTCAGTTCATTTAGTGTCTGGACACAGTCGGCTCCTCTACTTTTGGTTATGAGACAGCATTGGCTGCATGATTTGGCAAGCCAAACAAGTGACTATTCCTACTCTTTTTTTTTTGTGCTTTGTGACTTATAGTTGGGTTACAAAAGTGCCTAAATTATGTCTGCAACCAATCATGAATTTATTTTTAGAAGCAGGTCTTTCTCAGCACCTATTTTCTGCACCCATTTTGCAGTGTAATATCTTACAAAAACTGTTAAATAAAGCCTTACCATTTGAAAGGAAACTTGGTACATAGCAGCAACCTGATAGCAAAGCCCTGCCAAGCTTGACATGGCACAGTGCGACTAATGTGCAAATAGCTATTTTTTCTCAGGAAGCAAACGAAGAAGGCATCTCGTCAACAAAGTGGGCCTGCCAAGACTTCTGTCGTGCCCAGCAGGCGTTCTCTTATTATGAAGGAAAACTGGCGCAAACGAAAAGAGGCCTGGCTCTCTGCTGCTGCGCAGACTTTAGCCGCTGCATCACGGCCTGTATGGTATGATCACCAACTGTTGACCTTTCTCACTTGTTGGCAAGTTGTTTGCAAGAGGTAAACAATTGTATCGGGCCAGTTGGTAGGAATCCATCTTGGTAGGAAGCGCAGCAGCTATTACACAGAACACACAACGCAAGCGCTTGTGTTGTGTGTTCTGTGTAATAGTTGCTGCGCTTCCTACCAAGATTGCAAGAGATGTTTGATGCTTTTTTATAAACTGCACTATTTCTCTGTTCGCATAGGACCTGCTTGAATTGCGAGCTCATGCAAAGTCGAATGTTGCATACGAGGGGGCAACCTTGAGTTCAGCTGTTTAAAGAAATAAAATTGAGCATTCTTGTTATGGATGATGTGGATTCATTTATGATGAGGTCTGGGAAATGGTAGGCGAGGGACAGTTGGAGGTTGCAGATCACCGACTCGTTCTTCTCCTTCGGTCTTCTCTTTCACTTTTCCAGTGTCTTTCAGGCTAGTTTACTTTCACTGAGCGAGTTGTTGGGCTTCAGTCGGGAGGCATGCACAAGTTGCGTCTTGTGTAAATGGCAATTTCTAGCTGTCACTGTTGCAACAACTACTCGCACATTAATCATGAATGGACCCGTGCACTTGGGAAGAAATTTTTGGCCAAGTTCCTTCTTTCTTTAAAAGCACTCAAATTCGGCCGAGTTTGTACTTGAACATAGTGATATTTAGAGTGCGTAACTCTGTCTTTCCTTCTTATTAAAGGGACCGACAACAGACTTTTCTCGACCTGTTTTTTGCCGCACAACGAAAATTTCACCCTTCGTAGTGTTTGTAGCGGCAGCAGTTCATCCCAAAAGCACATGGTTATTTTACAAGCAATATTTTCGGCCTGAAAGCCTCTAAACACAGATGTACATTTCCTCCAGCAATACTGAGAATTGATAGCGAAGCTGTCGGCCCTTCTTGCCATTCGTGAAAGTTGTCGTCAATCTGCTTTCGCAAGAGTTAATCTAACTATGCATAACCACCTTTATTTTGAGCTTTTTAACTGTTTTTGAATATAACAAGCTGCTACAATGAGAGGATTTGGCATTATGCAGTTTCTCTGTATCTTTACCGCGTTGCGTGCGCCTGCGGCTTTGCACCCAATGTTGCCTGCGTTCTCACCGGCAAGGTATGCAGGGAAGGGATGACAAGGGGCTAAGAAGATGCGCCCCTTCAGGAGCTTGCATCATGGACCTTAAGCGCTGCTTTTGTTCCTTTTTGAAATATGTAGTTTACTTTTAATGTGGTCTTTAGTGCTCGAGCAGGACACGTGGCGACACCTCGCAGCGGCCACAGCAAAATGTTCTAATCGGCCAGTGGCCATGGAAATTAGGTATATGGCATTGATTGTAAGAAAAGAGGGCCCGTTTAAGAAACAGTCGATGGTTCAATTGCACGAGTTTTGCATGTACTGTCGAACCCCTTTATAAGAGAGACTGATATAAGAGACAAAAGGGTATAAGACACACCAGTGTGCCTACAGTAACATATGGGTTGATAGGAAAATGCATACATGGTACCCTGTTTATAAGAAACATCCCGTATAAAAGACAAGAAAAATTTCTGCCCGGAGTATACTTCTTGTAAATGGGTTTAACAGTATATATTTTAACCCTGATAGCAGCATCATATCACGTGCGTGTACACATGATCTGTTGGTGAAAGTAGAAAATAACCTGAAGCTCCACATTATTCATTTCGTAACAGTGTGAAGCTTGTATGGTAATGAAGTATGCGAACTCTTTCCCTCTCAGTGCATCTGGTAGTAATCCCCCATCTCCAAGCACAGAGCAGCACGAGGAGTCTGGGCCGACAGAGGACAGCAGTCAGTACCTGGCACGATCAATGGCACTGCTGCGTTGCCGTCAGTATCGGCATGACATGATAGCTCAGATGGACCTACAGCAGAGGTATTGCAACCTATGACAAACCCTGTTCCTTCCTCCACGTTGAGAGTCCTATTCAGGTAAGCTGGGCTTACAAGGGACATGGATGGCTTGTACAGCAACGTGCTTTCCCAGGTGTTTTCTAAAAAAAAACATTGCATATGACCGAGCCATGTGGAGCATTTTTTTGTTTGAAAATTGATTAAATCGGTTCTAATCTCTTAAAGCCTGGTGAAGTTCGCTGTTGTAGAGAATTGCGAAATGCCATGTCGCATTTCTTCTTCACACACGTTTTGTGGGCCGAGTGTTTGGGGAGTCTAGTACAAGCAAAGCTTGGGTACGCTGTATGTAGGGGGCGTTGTGAGCAAGGGGCAGTTGTGAGCGTTTGCTCTAGTCCTTTTATCAGTTGATTCAGTGCCTTTGCTTTTAGTGCTTTTTTTAGTGTTCAATAACTGTGTGGCACTTCGTGCACAAAATTTCCTCTTAACATTGCAGGACTCGGCCACACAGACACTACAATGCTCGAGGTATCCACATTGCTTCAAACAAGGATGCCTGTGACTGCCTGCAGCCCAATTGCCCTGGTTGTCATTTTCCCTGCCCCAAGTGTAACTCGCAAAAGTGCGGAGACGAATGCAGGTCTAACCGCAACTACGTCTATGAGCAGATTGAAGTGGACGGCTACACAAATGCAGTCTTTACGAACTCTCTGCTTGCCTGAAGTCGGGCCCATCTTTTTTTTTTTTTTTTCCAGAAGACATTTTCAGGTTAAGCAAAAGCTGTGCCCCTATATTCGTAGGAGTGCAGGAAAGTGTTAGTGTTCCTCCTTTCATTGATTGCCTGCCCTACCAAAAGCTCTAAAGGAAGTTCTTGTTTTTGTTGCCCTGTTTTGTGTTTGTGTGCCAAGAAGCGGGCTGGTTCAGGCAGAGTGGTCTTGTGAAGAGTTCTGTATTTAGTTCAAGTAAAAAAGTTTTTTACAATAAACTTTCTCATTTTGTGAACACTGTGTTTTTTTGTGATTTTATGAAGCATCTGTGAATACCCCGTAGCAGATATGCTGCCTACGTGTTGTGCATGGCTGCCAGCTTTATTTGCCCCTGCTGGTGAGCTTGGGTAATGGGCAAAGGTAACAAAAAAATTTATTTTGAAATATTGACAGCTAATAAAGTGGTCCACGAAGTTCGACAAAATTAAGGAATCGTCCAAACACGACGCAGTCAAAACTTGTCAATTGTTCATTGGTTCCGAAATCGCACTGGTGTAATACATTCATTACAATGGGCGTACGTGGTTTCAATGGTAAAGTTAATTTCCCATTCGCTTCCACCTCTTTAATTGTATGCGATTGTGCGGAAGAAAGCACGTGGCACCGTTTTTCCCATAAATTTAAACTACGCTCGCTCTTATGTTTTACATATGTCCTGGTTTGCTTGGCAGTAAACATAATGATTATGCGAGAACAGAAGTTCTCGCATAAATCTGGCGTGGTTTAAACGGCGTAGTCAGCTTTAGATGCTCGGCTACGCCTGTATGGGCATTATCCAACTGTTGAGGCTTCGCCTTCGTTCACCTGCGCGGGGCCCTCTTTCGTTTCATGGCGTATTTTGGTTTACAGTTTTTCGAAGTGTTCTCCGGTAAGCTTCGGCATGCTCCAGTGCCTTCCGATATGCGTCCCAGCGCTGACCGCTTCGTAATTCTACATGGTTGGGCAAGGGCATTGGTTGAAAGTTTTTTTTTTTTTTTCAAGGAGAAGGTGGAAGGCGAAGTTTTCTCGAGAGCTTATGGAGCGCTAGCGATAACGCTGCAATTTTCGATCACTTCTCTGTCCGACGACGATCAGTTTACCGGCGACTGTGCTCGAGGCTGTCATTTCGCAGATTGTGCCACTTCTTTCTGAGCACAATTTCGCGCATTAGAGAGTGTCATCCTTACCTGATAAAGCTCTGCTTGCTTCACCATCACGTGACGGCGCGCGCCCAAAAGCCGTGATGTGCGAAAATATGCTGTTAATGAGTGAAAGAAAGACATTTATTTCAAAGAGCCCGTTTTGGGATGCGGTAACAATAGACGCCGCTCCAGGTCTCCCTGCCTCTTTTTCAAGGATCGGGTGTGGGCAGAGCACAGAGAACGTTTAGCTGCGGAGACATTGGGAGCCGTCTGCACGTCACACTGATGCCGCTGATGATGATTGTTGGGAGGCCGTACAGGTGATGGAACCTTATATGGCTCATCTGTTCGACATTAAGCTCCACGCGTATACGAAACGGCTGCTTCTGAGAGTGAAGACGTAGCTTTCTTTGTGACAGTATGATAGAAACGCATTAGGTCTGGGTAGATTCTTTTGGGCACGGGGTGGGTATTTTATTGTTGCCGCAAATCCCTCATTATGTGACGCAGTACAAGGGTAGCGACAGCTGGTGGGATTTCGGTTAGATCATTCTCGGTACAGCTGCGACAAACGCCTAAGCGATGCAAAACTGAGGTCAACTGCCGTACCTGGAGCTTCTTGCACGCAGTGCGTAGGCGTGTGCCGGGAAGCGCGGGCTCGGGCAGGGGGGGCAATGTTTTTTCACGGTCCAACTTCCTCATTGTTGGTCGAGTCCAATAGGATGAAAAAAAAAAAAGGAAATTGAACGATGACGTGCTCCTCGCTACTGGCCTGCCTTCGGTCCTATGGCTTTACGGAATTAAATGCGAAAAGTAAACAATTCTCGGAACGCAACATCAGAGGCATTCGGTCATCGTTATCCATAACGGCCATAACTGAGTCAACGTATGGGGCAGATTCTGAGCCCTCTCACTTCGGTGATTAGGGGAGGCGGCCGCGCACCCTGGCCACCTTGTGCGCCCGCCAATGACGCCGTGGTCAGTTCAATCCATTCGTGCGTTACCGACGCTGCCTGCAGATTCGAATGTAAGAAGTGTAGTAATTGGTCTCCCTCTCCAGCGCCTTCTAGTGGGTCGTCCTCTGCGGTTCTTTTTGTGAAAGAGCGCTGTTCGCGCTTGGAGTACGTGCATTGCTTTCAATGTCGCCATTGTGCATTGTCGCTGAGCGCTGCCAAATAAACACCTTGACAAATTGGTGGATAGCGTTGCGCCCCCACAATAGTTTTTGGCCTCATTCGATGCCCCTGGTGCCACAATCCCGCACCCTGCCATCTACAATGCCTCGAGACCCCACCCAGCAAATGCCTTCACCTGCACCGACCTCACGTTCCGGCGTCCTTCGTATCCCCGATACAGTCCTTCGGAACCATCCGCACCAGTGTTCACTGGCGCGGACGCATGGCACCGACGTGGAGGACTGTATCGCGATTTACGAGGGCGTGGGCGTTTTCCATGGACGAGACGGGAAAACTGACCATCTTGATTTTCTACCTCTTAGAGGTTACAGGCCTGTGGTAGAACAACCACGCATCAGATTTTACGACGTGGTCGGACTTCAAGACTGTCATTATCGCCGTGTTAGGCTGTCCTGCTGTTCGTAAGCTGCAAGCCAACCAGCGTTTACGTGAACGAGCTGGCAAGCTTGTGAATCATTGACAAGCTACATCGAAGACATCGACTTTTGAAAAAGAGCCGACGCCACCATGCCATAATCTCAAGATGAGGCACATTACGAAAGGCATCAATTCCCATGCCTTCAGCATGCTCCACACACACACACACGCACGCGCGCACACACACAACAAACCAAGCTCAGTGGCAGAGGTCATAACGCTCTGCCAAAGCTACGACGAGCTGCGCTGGCAGTTGTCCGTGACCCGTCGCTCTCCATCACACTACGCCTGAGCTCGCTGGCTTGTCAACCGTATCTGAACACCCCGCGTTGCTCGCAGAGGTGAAGTGATTCGTGCGCGAGGATATCGTGTGCCAGTTCTTTCTGCTAGCCTTTGCTCACCCGCAGCACGTTCGACAGCTTTCAGCCACACTTGTGTCCCACTAGGCTCACTAGAAGGACGACCTTCTAGAAAGCGCTGGAGGTGGAGATCCATTACAAGGTTCCAAGACTTCGCTACATAAGTATTACTTTCAGCATCTTGTTCAGACAGTGACGCGATCACAGGGTCGTGGCTCAGTCGAACACGTGGGCCCCAACGTCAAGATATACGCCTTTGATCTAGTTCCGAGTCTCTTCAAGATCTCTTGGAACGTCGATATGCCTTGGCCTGCACCGACCGTATCAGAAAGTGGCACAAATTAACGTGTTGCTTCGCTCCCGCGCGTCGCGGAGTGCTTGTCTACCATAACGACTCTTTTCGCGAGAAGCACAGACGAAGCCGCTGACTCTGAGAGTGGGACATAAATACGCGTGAATGAAGGGTCGGGATCAAAGGCGGGACACGAGAGATCCGGGCTCCTGGATTCCGAACTGCAGCCTCGTCGTGACCCAGGGTTCGTTTCCGTTTAGGTCGATTGGTTGCTGCATGGTTCGCTCGATGTAGTCGACGCAGCCCCTGGCATCCACCAGGATCACGGTGTGCGTCCTGCGAACGAGACGACGCCGATGAGCAATCACGAGAGCTCCGATGTGAGAGGTTGGTACATGAGAGCTCTCGATTGTTTTATATGTATACTAAGTCACTGTCGGTGACAAACTCGTTAAGCTGACAGTTCGCTCACTTTGGAGAGCATTTTAATCAACCGATATGTTAAAAAGTGGCTGCGGTATAAACCAGTTCACACCTGTGACTACCACTGGTTACGCGACTAAGTTAATAAGAAAAGCAAATTACTGCCTTGGTTGACCGAGTCGCTATCTGCTCGATTTATCGGTGGCTAAGCGCTAAACAAATAACACGCGCAGGAACCGGTTGTCAACTTCTTTTGCGGAGTACTACCAATGCACCTAATCGGGCCCAGGGTTCCGCTTCAAGGGAGAGAGGAGGCGGCGAAGGTTCATTGCAGCGCCCCCTCCCTCTTAAGTCAATGTACGCGGCAGACTTTGCTGTATATAACAGCTGCATCTTGCCGGTACTTAGCTATGGAGCAGAAACCTGGAGACTTACAAATAGGGTTCAGCTTAAATTGAGGACGACACAGCGAGCTATGGAAAGAAAAATGGTAGGTGTAACCTTAAGAGACAAGAGCAGAGTGGATTAGGGAACAAACGGGGGTCAAGGATATCATAGCTGAAATCAAGAAGAAGTGGACATGGGCCGGGCATGTAGCGCGTAGACAGTATAATCGCTGGTCGCTAAGGGTGACTAACTGGATTCCCAGAGAAGGCAAGCGGATTAGAAGGAGACGGAAGGTTAGGTGGGCAGATGAGTTTGCGGGTATAAATTGGCAGCAAGCAGCAAGCACAGGACCGGGTTAACTGGCGGAACATGGGAGAGGCCTTGGTCCTGCAGTGGACGTAGACAGGCTGATGATGATGATGATGCGGCAGACTTTGCGCATGTTGTCTCCCCCTAGCCACCTAAGTGCGGGGCAGCTCTGCAATGAACCGAACAACTATGCATCGTCCGCTGTGAAGGGGAATCGGACGTTTATGTTTACATCCTCCATTCTCAGAATCGCATGCTCGACTGTACGTGACATCTCCACACGCGCTCACAAAGGAGGAGTCCGGAAATTTCGGCCATCCGGGGTTCCTTAACGTGCACTGACATGGCACAGTACACTGGCCTCAAGCATTTCGCCGCTATTAAAATGCGACCGCCACGGCGTGGATAGTATCCGGGGCCTTCGGATCAGCAGTCGAGCACTATGTAGCTACACCACCGCGGTGGACCAGCAAGGATGAGCCAGAGGGTGAAACGTCACGCAATAACTTAGTCAACTTCAACGGTCGGCGGATAATAACCGCATTTCAAATGGAATTTTAAAGAGAAACAAAAGGAAAAAGCATGCACTACTTATCCGCCTAACCATTCAAACATTTCCACGTTGAACAAACCACGTAAAATAAAGAGGGAAGAAGCGTGTTTGCTCAGGCCCATATTCGAATCCAAGTAGGAAGGCATACATTGCACCTCTTCGCTGTAAGTCGTCAATTATGCCCCAGTAATTGGTTAACCATGCATTAATATCAGTTGTGAGTAAATAAGAGGGAAAGAGAAACAGCCCTTAGCTTCCCGTGTGTTCAAACGAGCAAATATTAGCTGAACACTTCAACGTGCAAACTCTCTAGCCCACTGTGTCTGTAGCCTTGGAGAGCGTGCACGCTGTCCAAGCGGATGCCGAAGGTCATGGCCTTCGGGATCCGCAGCTGTTTAACTCGGCGGAACACGGCTCGGAGACAGGCTGTCAGCAGCAATGCGCGGGATGACCCTAACCTGGATCCGTAGTACTCGTCCTCGACCCGGACGAAGACGGAGCTAAGACTTCGCAGTGATTCTTCGGACCGGCCTTCCGCGTCCTTCAGCAGCTGGTCGTCGGGAAAATACCTGCATCACAATTGCGATCACAAACTTTGATTACTGCACCCCGCAGGAACAAACGCCTGGTGTGTAGTATACCCCAAAACACCCGCAACGAGAGGGTTTGTTATACAGAAATAAAAAGAAAGCAATTGCAGCTGGAGCCATGCGTGTATTCTAAGGATATCTTAGGTCTTTGGACAATCGACCCAAATGACCCTTGCGCATTTTAAGGCCTCACGCCCTAATTCCTCCCTTTTATGAACCGGTAGGCTCTTTTGAATGCCCTGACAGTTTGCGTCCTTCAACAACAAAAAAAAAAGGTTTGAAAGACACTTCTTTTAGTGTTTCTTTTTTTTACTTTTTGAAAGGAAAGGAAATGACAGGAAGCCCCTGTCCTGTCTTCTCCCATTTGTTCGTCTTTCTTGGCGCAAAAAAAAAAAAATCAAGATGTTGTGTACTCACCGACTCGTCACAGCGGGCCTCGTCCGAAAGGACACAAAAATGCCACTG
Organism: Rhipicephalus microplus; assembly: GCF_013339725.1. NCBI lineage: Eukaryota > Metazoa > Arthropoda > Arachnida > Ixodida > Ixodidae > Rhipicephalus > Rhipicephalus microplus. Next base: position 248,863,075 of record NC_051165.1, read on the forward strand.
AATGCAAACATGGAAATGGCGCAATGACGCACGTGCTTCTCGCAACGGCCTGCCTTTCGTGTCGGCTTGTCGAAAGTAAAGGTGGAAAGTCAACGGTCCTTGGATTAAGAAATGAAAGCTATAAGGTCTTGTTTTTTTTTTCTTTGTGAGACACAATATTGATGAGGACTAGTGAGTTCTCCGATTTTAATGCGAAGGATTATCTACTCCTCAATGCCCGTGGTGATCAGCTAAAGCAGCCCTGTGCGACGTCACGTGGGGATGCCAGGCCATTACAGCTTTAGCACCAAAACAGGATCCCCCAGCGGAGCAATGGAAAGAGATGCTGGCCAGCGAGAACCTGGAAGATCAGCTTGCGTGTGATCGACTGGGCCAGCAGAGCGGCAGCTGCAAGCGAAGCCCTGGACTGAGCCCAGTGCACAGTCGGCACGGTACTTTTATTCAGTCGGACATACCGTCCCCTCACTGTTTAATGAGCAGGTCTGTGGCTACGTAGGTTTGCTGGTTGTTGTCGATAATGGCGTCCGAGCAACTGTCTATGTCGTGATTACTCCATGAAACGCCAATTACGAAAAGCAGGAAGGACCTTGTTAGAAGCACGTCATCTGTTTCATCTTTATTTAAGCAGCCATTGTGACGCATGACTTTTGAACACGGCCTTGGAAGGGGGTTGCGCCTCTGCGATAAATCTTTGTCTCCCCCCTTGCCCTTATGGGAAGCCCCGTGGTAATGTATATATATATGCTACCTTTTGTAGCAGAGTTGGGCGTCCGCCATCACCCAAACGCCGCTGGCAACCATGCGTCGCTCAGAAGCTGATTTTGCTTTTTTTTGTATTTATTAGACAGTTATAGTTTACCGTTAGCGTGATAGCGGGGGTTAGGTAATAGCGTTACCGTGTTGGAAACGTCCGTTGCGGGCAGTACCTTATAGTTTAGCGGGATAACGTTTACGTGGTTTACGTGCCCCGGCTGGGACGGTCGCGTCACCTATCGGAGGGTAAACAAGTCAAAGAACAGTAAAAATGAAAAGAATACAAGAATGCTTGCCTGTATCACCGCGTGAAGTGATGTAACAAGTTTTTTTTTAGTAATACTAAAAGTAAACAAATATGAACCACGCACTGAACGCGAAAACATTTATGTTGCCGATTTGTTTACATCAATCTTCTAGTTAGGCCTAGAGACGTTTCAAATGAGAAGCTATCTCAAAAACTATGCCAATCTCTCCGTAATACTCAGTCGTCAAAGCTACCTGAAGGCAAGCAAAGCTGTTTTACACAGTCTTTTGTGGCGAACAAAGGAAATCTTCAACTATTACGTCAAGTTCACTTTGAAGCGGACGTCCTAAACCACCAGCCACATTACTGCGCATGCGCACTTTGATCCCGCTACCACTGTCTATTGACGACGCCGTTGGAGTTAACTGGACGGATGCTAGTCATGGACAACGTCATAGAATCGTTGAGTCATGGACAGTCAAGTTAATCACCGGACTTATAGAAGCCAAACGTGCCACCAGCTACACGGCAAGAATATATGGTATGGTATGGAAAAAACTATTTAGGTCCGTCGGGGTGTGAACTAGCACGTAGTGGGCCGCTCCCACGTCGGGACAGATAAGCTAACCTCTCCGCCACGTCGTGGGCTGCGTCCTTAAATCCGTATTGCGGCAAGAATGTGACCTGCAAAAATGTAGTGTGGCTTTGCCCCATAGTTGTGGTTGCTGGCCAGACCTACGTGCGACTTGGAGCAGACTTAGCGCCCCCTTTTTAAAGAAAAGGGGTTGGCACCCCCCCCCCCCCCTCTTTGTCACACCAATGACGACGTGCACACTCACTCGGTGCTGTTGTTCATCATGGCGATGAGCTCGTCGACCAGCGCCTGCTTGCGGCCGGCTTTGCCCTGTCGTTGCACGATGTCGCCAAACTGCGCCCGTGACTCGACCACTTTACGCCAAGGACGCAGTGGATTGCTATTGCCGAATGCGTGAAAACCTGCGCAACAAGTCGTGGCATTCCTCCCGAAGCCAAGGAAACAAACACCGCGGGATGTCAATTAAGAGCTCGTTCTGCTATGTAACTTTGCCTTGGATTATTCACTACGTTTGAAGCGACCGCGCGCCACTGGAATGTGTTGGTTCTGTGTTCGATGACATGAACATCGACGGTTTTCTTTTTCACCTGTGAAGCCTTTGTTTTTGAGAAATTTTGGACTTGATTCCGTAGCATCGTTCATTTTACGTTTGATGTGATTTTTTCCCGATACATTCTCTTACGCCATGTAAAATTTGTTATTTGCCATCTCTCACTTTTAGCAAAGTCATCTTCATCAGAGCAAACATTTGTAAGAGTGTGTAAAAATACCTTATGGAAGTCAAAAGATCACGAAGTCAAACGCAGACAGGAAGGGTGTCTCTTTTGTTTTCTACACTTACTTCCACTTGATTGTGTTTGATTATGTGTTCGAAATTTTATTGTGTGTAGTATAAGGCCATCAGCGAGTGTGTGTAGAATGGTGGTTCACATAAATGGGAGCTTCTGAGGTGGGGACATGGCAACAATTATCACTGAAGCGTAACGTATAGTGGCGCTGATCTCACTAGGAAAAAACTGAAATTGTGAGCTATGAGCTTGGCAAATTCATCTAAAAAGAAGTTTTCTTGCTGTCCTTTTTGTATGCCTCGGCAAGCAGAAAAGTAAGTTTTGATATGAACTGATTTGATGTTTGCTAACAATAGCTACAGGTTCACACAGTTAACGAACGTGCATCCAGGAAGGACTCACCTGGTTTTAGATGAATCGGTGGGGAATCGAGGGCATTCGTATAGCAGCAGGCTTGGATGTCCTGCCGTGATGGGCTGCGTTGAAAATCGGCCATCGCATTAGCAGAAAAGAAAAACGATTTTTTCAAATGTAGCTCTTCACATGGGTTACAGATCCTTCAGCACCTTAGTGCGACAAAGGGATCAGCAAACGCTGCTGAGAGAAAATGCGTTTTCTGCACGCAAATACACCTCACATAATCCTTCGTACAGGGGTATGAAGATGCTTTCGGCGTGTATTTCAATGTGCAACTCTAAATTGCATGGCACGTTTCCTTCTTATTGCTTACTTCGCAGCTAAAATAGTGACGTTTTCTTCTGCGATACAGTAGTGGTGCAGGCTCTTCTCACGATCTGTCTGTAATGTCAGTAGGACCCTTTATGAATTCTTGTATTCTGGTGGCACCTTAATGAGACCTTACAACACTCTTCCAAGTGATAATCGTAGAGCTTCATCAACGGAACACAAATTGTAAATAAAAAAAACTGACGAAACTTTGAAATTCGACTAGGAAGATGCCACTGTTGTGATAAACAGAGTTAATTTTCCGTATTTTTGAACAGTTGGTTCGATGGATTGTAAGTGCGCGGCGGCTGCTCGCGGACGCGAGCCATGACGTCACAATCACCGAGAAGCGTGAAGGATGCGCGTGTTCTTGTCATCCTCTTCCTTTTCTCAACCTCTCCTTTCATTCCGCTCTTTCCCTTCCACAAAATAGCTGGAGCTTTGTCTCAGCCGGAAGCATTGTTCGTCGCTGTTGCTGTTCATACCGACAACTACTGCTGACTGGGCGAATTGGTGCATGGTAAAATGATATTGCTTTTAGCGCAGCTCAGTTTGAGCGTGAAGGAAAGACACTAAACAGTCAGGAAGGGGAAAAAACAGACGACAGTGTGAGTGCCAGTTTTGGGAACTGAAGTGGAGTTGAGCGAGTATGTGTTATAGTAATGCTTGACTGCCTTAGTTATTTTCAAATTTTTTTTGTATTGTGCGTTGTGTATTGTAATATCTTTATCTTAGCACCACGTATGTGAACTTTAGCCGGAAATAGAAAAAAGGGAGTTGAGCGAGTAGATAGACGCGAGCGACGGATGGCATGGTTGACTTGCCCGTTTCGGGTGTGTGTGACGTCACCAAACGTCACCTTCTCTAGTTCACGGCGTGGTGGCTAGACGCGGCAGTTTCTGAAAAACGCACTAACGTCGTTAGTATTTCCCCGTAGTTTCTGCTTAGAATAAATGTTGTTTCTAGCGATTTGAGGGTCTAATCTTTCAACTTGGCTGAAAATCTTGGCCGCAATTTTTTTTCAGGGCCAATAAACCCAACCCACTAATAGCGACAGCAATGTTCACACGGTGTGTGTGACGTGATGTGCAGCATGGAACAGAACCGTCGTCTTCTATCAAGGTTTCGGCCGTTGCTGATTAATGAATTTCAGGGACAAGCTGAACGAATATCAATAGCTGGATCGCATGTGCAGCTGCGGACGGTGCAAAATCGTTCGCTGGAATGCAGGCGCTCGTCCAACACCCCCCCCCCCCCACCCCCCCATATATATATATATATATATATATAAATATATATATATATATATATATATATATATATATATATATATATATATATATATATATATATATATATATACATTTGTCATCTAAGTGCTCAACCAAATGGGCTGCACACACGCCGTGTGAAGATTGCTGTCGCTGCCAGTGGGTTGGGTTTATTGGCCCTGAAGAAAAAAAATGCCACCAGCTTGTTTGGGAACGTTAGCCTCCATAACACAGATCATGCATGATAGAAAATAGGCTGTCATAGCCTCCTTTAGTTATTCGCATCCTTTATTTTCCTAAAAACAACGAAATCAATACTACACATTAAAGAAAGATTGAGCAAAAAGGGTGTCTTTGTCCCACAAAAATAATCGTCATCTAGCTTGCTCGCGCTTTCTATTTTGAAAACTTGGCACTACATTTTCACTCTGCAGTTTATGGCCACGGTAATAAACGATCATCTTGAATCACCATGATCGTTTGTCTTGAGTCACCTACTGGCTAACCTCCCTGTCCTTCCTCATTTATTCCTCCTTGAGTCACCAACAAGCACACCAGCACGCCACGAAAACGTTCGTCAGGCTTGGAAACCTATGTCTGTCGAGCGACCAGAGCAAGCGCACGTCTGTGCATCGAAACACACCGGTCTAAACGGAATGTCATCAGAGCCCGCTGCAGTGTATCAGGCCTGAAATGATCTAGGTGGTGTGCACCACTTTCTTATCAAGAGTGACTGATATAAGTGATGCTGATAACGCGCATGAAAGTGTACGCCACCTATAGATAATTTCAGGCCTGATTCACTGCTTATGCAGCAAGCTCTGATGACGTTCCGTTTAGACCGGTGTGTTTCACTGCACAGACGTGCTTACGCTTGCTCTCGTCGCTCGACAGACATGGATTGCCAAGCCTGACGAACGTTTTCGTTGCGTGCTGATTTGCTTGTTGGTGACTCGATAAGAACGCTTTTAGGGGCGAAGCTCCTTAGGGCGTGGGCTGTGCGTCCCCTGTAGCCTGTATGTAGCCACCTCTAGTTTAGTTCTTGCAGTGTTCACTAGATGGCGGTACCGTCCCCTGTATGTAGCCACCTCTAGTTTAGTTCTTGCAGTGTTCACTAGATGGCGGTACCGTCTCCTGTATGTAGCCACCTCTCGTTTAGTTCTTGTAGTGTTTACTAGATGGTGGTACTTGTAGCTGATGATGAAAAGATGCAAGATGTTATAAACTAGAAAGCGGTACTTGTAGTTGATGAAAGACGCGAGATCTTATAAAATAGGAATGATGTCACATATGGCGCGTGTCATTGGTTGAAGGCAATCGTTCGATTTAGTGCGGCGACGTACGCTAGGGGGAGCGATGTAATAAAATCGAGTGGGAAAAATGTACAGAGGATTCATGGTTTACCAGGTTTACCTCCGGAGCTTCGCCCACTCATCATCATTCACTTCGTGGATATGGCGGAATTTTTTTACTGCGGCCATGAACTACAGCGTGAATGTGTGATACGTTTTGTGTACTGAATATTCGCAATCTGTACGGCTGCAAACCCGAACGGTTGGGCGATGCTGCAAATTGTCGCGGCAAAGGGAGCGAAGTTGCGAGTGTTCTCGTCTTCCAAGGACAACTGAAGAACGAAATGGGAGCGTGTCGTTCGTCAAGCTGACGTCGACATCCGCTTTCTTCGTGACCCGATAGGTACGTGTGTCCGCGCTACATATTTTTAAGTCGTTCCAATGGCACCAGCTACACCATGTTTCGTTCCTCTAAAAATAAAGGTGTCATGTGTGTTTCTGACTTGTTAGCGTTAGCTCTGGCAGTACGCGCGTGGCAGTACGTTTTCAGAACAGGCGTTTTTCCTTCGGGGTCGGTAAACAATTTGCTATTGGCGATTAGCGCAATGGACTTCTTATATTACGTCTGTTCACTTGGTTGAGAAAGCTGGTAGGAATGCTGTTGCATTGCTTAGTGCATCGGTTTCGTGCGTAGTAGTTTTCTTACCACTTAATTGCGGTATTATAATTTCGCGCCAGTCTTGCCAACACGTTAGCCTAACATGTTTTCAAATTTAGATGCGTGTAGACACTTACGGTAAGAACAACTACCAAATATACCGATCCAGTAACCGGCAGGGAAGTAGAAGCGCCCACGGGTGCTACGCGATTTAATCTAGACCCAATACTACATTTTTCCCAGGCCCTAAGTTATAGAAGCGACTATACGCACCACTGCGAGAGGGACCAGAACAAAAGAGACACGCCGCTTCTTGTGTCAATCACAAGAGATTTTTGTGAAACGAAGGATTTCGTTACCTTTCGGAATGGCCATCGCTCTGATATTGTGCTGGCTTACATACTTGTGGCAGCACCACACTCTTCTAAATAATTACGTGTCTCTACGAAGACAGATGTTCAAAAAAGCACAAATAAATCTCCACAAACGTTCGCAAAGAGTAGGAACAGTTTTTTTTCTGCATGCCCTAGATAGTGTACGTGTAAATAAAGAATGAATAAAATTTACCTTATTTATTTCGTCACTTTGATGGTCAATCAAATTTCGCTCTTATAGATCGACCACGCGTTCGATAGTGCACATTCTTTGACTTTTTTGTGGAGGAATAGGCTCGCAGATAAATCTCTAAACGCTTTCAAGCATAACCCATAACTTAAACCAGCGCATTTTTTGTCGCAAAAGGCAAAATCAACACAGTAAGCATGTAAACTCACCGCGAACACTTTATCCTTTAACGGAAGACGATGGTGGCAATGGATTCGCAGCCTCCAGTACCAGCGCATCTTCTATCTCATCAATGCCAGCCAGATGCGCCCGATCCAGTTGTTTACCACCCCCTCCTCTAGCTCTTTCCTGCTCTCGCCCATCACCCTGCCTTCGCCTGTGCTTTGCGGTCATGGGGAAGAGAGCCCTTCATGCAGCGCCTCACGACGGGAATAATATAATTTTTGTTCATTTGTGTTCATATCCGTGGGGTGCGCGTCTTGCGTTCCTCGTTATCACAATGTTGGTGGTCACGCTGGCTGTGTAAGTGATCCGGTCTTTTCAGATAGCGTGTCGCCGTTCATGGCGCTATGCGGCCAGCCAAAGGTGGCGGTGGCATTGCTTGCAGCCACGAAGAAGGAGCATGAAGGAACAAACCTGACAGACGCATTAGAGAGGGATGCACGTCCTTCGCGTTTCCGTGGAAAAGCGCTCGGAAGCACGTGTGATGCACGTGGCCCTGCTCCTCATGTGGCGTCGCATTACGACCCCTGCTGAACTAAGGCGCACCGACGGCTCCCGTTGAAAAGCGCGCGTTTGCACTGGCATTGGATGAAATGAAGGAGGCGTTGCCAGTACACGCGATCGCTCGGGCAAAACGAGTGACGTCACGGTGGTAGTGAGCAGACCTGAAAATATTTTCTCTAGGTGGCATTGACCGGGCTCGCAGCGATAATGTGAGAGAAGGAACGCAAGATAATAACAATTACTTCTGTGGAACAAAAAGACGCCTCCTTCACTCGATGTTTTGTTTGAGTGTAGTGACGAAATTTCGTCGTTTAAATCTCATATTTTGGTGTTCATGGCTTCTCCATCGCCACATTCGTAACTCATAGTCATCTCGTGTTTCACGCAACAGATTCTTAGATAGCGCTCCTCTCCTTCTTGTTCCTTTGTCGTCGTCTGTTCTCGCGCTATAACTATCGTCATGTCATACCAACTAGCCCAAACCGCCACACTTCTAAGCTTCTTACTTCATACGTTCCTACAAGTGTGAACTACTAAAAAGAAAATTGAAGCAAGAGCAACGGAGCGTTTCGGTTCTTGAGTGCTAAATCACCGGCGGTCATGTTGAACTTAGCCGCCTTCCGACAGCTCTGCGCAGAGCCGTGGGTGAATGTAAACTTTGTCGCGTCAAGGAAGCGAATCGTCACCTACGTTGGAGCTTGCTCGCGAGAGTCGCGCGCTGCAGCACCAACCTGACGTCCAACGTGACGAGGAGGAACCGGTCGTAGTCGCTGGCCTTCCGCCGAAGGTCGCGCAGGTAGCTCATGCCGTCCTGACCACCTTCCAGGTACCGCACCGCGAGATGGCCTGCAAACGTTAGCGTTATAATTAGAGCCACCGGATAATTGTCACGTCCCTTTTAATTAACCTGCGGCTCAGTACTTTTACACAGCCGAAGCGTTCGTACAGCTGCTCATAAAATGTTTGCGTGACAGCAAAATAATTTTTAAATAGCAAAATAAAACAACTAATGAGCATGCGTCTTCATTCTTTCTTGTATATGCATGCAATTTTCGTCTATTTTTTTTCGCCGTTATTGTTTCTTAAGTAGCTTTGTGACTCTATGAATGAATGAAAGAAAAGAAACCTCAAGGACAGTTTTTTTTTTGTTAAGCACAAGAGTAAATAAAACTAACACATGTAAGCCAAGGAAAGTATCAGGAATGTTAATTGCATTGATTACAATACAAACATGAAGATCGGACGCGTTATTCGAAGGTCACAGGTTCGGTTGCCAGTGGCAAGATATCCTTTCCTTCACTTCCTTCACACTTCCATCCTAAATAATACAGACATCTTCTATACTTCGGGTCGTATTTTACCTCTGGGCAGTTTCTCGTCGCCGGTGATTTCATCGAGGGGCTGGATGATGTTCAGCAGGGATGCCACCTTGCCGTTGATGTTCATGCCCAACCACGTGCCCCCTACCTTGCCTTCTTCCAGGTCCATAGCTGCAGGGAATTCCAGAGTGGGGAAAAAAAGTGCGAGCTCATTTTCTGTTCCAGTACTCGTACTTACTACCCTTAATCACTTACTACGATGCTCTGAAGCGTCCATTTCTATATTCCTGCACACCCCACTGATCTCTTCCACTCCCTCTCATTTTTTCTCTCTCTCCGGTATACATACATATTTCGCGGCTTACTGCACCGCGTATACGAACAAACCTCGACACATTTATCAATTTTGAGGAGCTTGGATACAAGTGGCACGAAAGCTATTGTAGCCGAGCTAGTAGATACATCATTGATGGAATAACAATATTGGCAGTACAAATTAGGAAACACTCAAGAATAAATGAAATTCAATGATGTGTAATGATATCACGCAGTGCTCATTCATTTTTTGCAAAGTCAGATTAGGCGAAGTTTCGGACAAGTTCATTTTCATTTGTCTGTAAAGTTCTTGCGCATCATTTTATGCGTTTAAAGTAATTGATTTTATTGGTATCAATCTAGATTATAATTATTATCGACACAGCTGTCACCTTAACGCTCCCGAGATAAGCTCCTGACGTTGTTTGAATAGCACATCCCGCCTCATCGGTGCAAGTGACGCGACGTCACTCGTTTAACGCATTGCCTTGCGAAGCATGCCCGCGCTCGGCCCTTTGATGTCAAATCAAGGTGGCATTCAGCAAGTAGCTGTGCTTTGCCAGTTCCGGCCGCACTGAGAAAGAGAGAGAGAGAGGCAAGAGGGCCGCGAATGCCGATGTGCAGGAATCACCGGCATGACTGGACCGAAGACCAGCGCGGGTCGCTTCCGTTTGACCCAAACCGACAGCGTTTTATTCCGCGGAAGCGTGCGGTGCGGAAATAAACACGGACGCCTCCGTCGAAAAGTCGCCACGTCCGGCACGCCGGGCGCGATTCATCACGCCTTGCCCGAAGTGCGCGAATTAGCTCTCCTTCTTCGGGTACGACGCGGCCCAATATTTATCGGGAGGAGGGAAACGCCGACTGGGCCCCGACAAAAGTGTGCAGTGCCCTGGAAGCCGGAGCCAACCGTGTACAATTTGCGGACTTATAAAAACGCGTTGCGAATGCATGGGAGTTTGTAGCGTCAGCAACAATCTAGGCTGCAGCATGTGTCTGTGCCAGTGGACACAAAAGAACACGCCGAACAGCTTCGTGAATTCGGCCCCACCATCTTCCGACAACAGTGCGCTGGCCTTCTTAGTTGCTGCACCGCATTTGTGCGGTGAAGGTACATAGGAAGTCGTTTGCCACTCTTTGTTGTCGGCAGCTGTTGCATTTGGACGCTTGCTTTGGACCACGTTGTTCGGATGCTGCTAGGAAGAAGCGCGCTTTAACGGGCGGCCAGTTGAATCGGGGTCAGCCGCTGGCTTCGGAAGAGGCCGCTTTTTGAGTCGCACCCGCGGGGCAGCGACTCTACTCAAGTCGACGGCGTGTTTGCCCACCTCTGATTGCGGGTGACAGGAGGCCGGTCCCACTCGTCTCCCGGATGGCGAGCGTAAAAATAAAACGCCTTTGCCGCGCGAGCTTCGCCGAAACCAATCGGTCCCGTCACATCAGCGGACCATCGCTCTTTCTCTCATTCCGTATTTGCACACGCTGCTCTCATTCCGCAGGTGTCGAGCTCATATTTCTTTGGGGTTTTTTTTTGATCTTCTGTTTTTCACTGCAGTTTCGAGCCGTTCCGTTATATACTCCTTGCGGGGTTCCGTAACCTCATCCTTGCGTTCTATGTATAACGATTGTCAACATGCGCTCGTCCTGTTTTAAGCAGTCAAACATTTTCGCGAGACGCACGCCGTGCTGCTTTTAATAGTATACTTTTGCTTTTCAACCTATACTATGTATATGAAGTGTATACATTTCTCAAGCTGTAAATGCAAAAGGTTCGGATAGATCGGGCGGCTTTTTCGCGGAGAAAGCTGTCATGGGATCACAACAACGGCGCCGTAGCTATCTACCGCCGGTGACCATAACCGCTATCGCGCGAAATGAAAGGAAAACACGGAAGTAGAAAAAAAATTATCCAGCAATGAACGAGGTTCGAATCTGGGCCTTGTCCGCGGCAGCCCAGTTTTTTTACCAGAGAGCCATTGTATTTCTTTATAGCTGGAACTCGACAAGCAAGAAACAAAAGAGCAAACTCTATTCACAATACAAACATTGCTTGTCTAAATAATTTCAAGAGACCGAGGAAAAAAAAGAACATTCCTGGACTGCTGGGACGTCATGTTTTTAGGGACGTACTGCAGCTTACCATAAAAAAGATTCTGCTTAAACCCCTCGACATTCGGTATGTTTATGTTGAAAGCAATGGCGGATCGTCGTTTTATCGGTAATATCGATTACACTCCACAGCACATGAAAGTGCAGAATGGTTACGCGAGACGGTGACGTAGACGTGCTTCTGGTGCGTCAATATTAAAAAAAAAGCATAACCCGTTTTGTTGAAGAACAAAGACTTCTTGAAGATGCTCTCAAATGGTTAGATCGTGTAGAGCTCCTTATACAAATGAAAAAGTTTTAGAGTGTCCTTATTAGTCACAGAGCCATGACGGTGCTCGTAATTTCTTCGCAAGAATACCCTACACAAGCATTAGGTCGAAAAGGAACCATGTCTTGACATCTATTATATAGCGTGGTAGACGAGTAAAATGACAACCAGGCATCACACAATGCGAATTGTGCAACACAATACGAACTGCGTAACGAGTAGTTCGTTGAATGCTTCCAAACCATGATAAAGGGCTCAGCGTAATTATTTATCGTCATCAGTCACCGCATCAATTTATGGCGTAATGGCCACCTTGAATGCGTATTTGTATTGCTACCTCCAAGAAAGTTAGAAACGGGTTCTAGAAATGCTGCTCTTCTAGGCAGCTTTCACTTTGGCTGTGCTTGTACTTCTCGCAGAGGTCCGGCGTTTTTTTTTTCTTCTTTTTTTGTACTCGTCCATTGCACATATTTATTTTTTTTTTTGGAAGCGTCACTGTCCGAAGTACATTGCACCTAATTATCTTAAACATGCAGGAGTAAGAGAAATGTTAGACAAGGACATAAAAAAACTCGCTCAAGCGACACGAAAAACACTGCTGCCAGGGTTGCCACTGACTTTCCAGTAAAATTCGGCAAACGACGAGTGAAATGTCGCCAAAAGCCGCCATTTTTCTTTAAATTCCAACAAAAAGGTCACCACTCTACATAGGTGTGGCGTGCGTTTTAATAAAAATTGCTAATTATTTTTAGCCCCATGGAGTACAGTCCCACCCATAACGTCTGAATTATATTGACGTTTTTTCAATGCCAGTTACATGACCCGCTTCACCATCGAGCACTAGCTGAGAAAAGTCATGCGCGCACCAGCAGGATCACTGCAGATGCTGCCACCTCTTAACAAAAGTTTGTGAGGGTTTCAGCTGTATAGCGAGTATAACAGGGCCAGGCAGTCGCTACAACAAGAGAGACACGGTGGACGTAGCCTTCTTGAAGATTCGGATAATTTATTGCAGTAGAATCATGTGGGCGATGATCGAACAACTTAATTCTTGAACAAGGGAAACAAACTTGAAAGTACTGCGTAATCGTCGCAATGCCCACACCCCGCTTTCTGTGCGGTCATGTTTGTGCAACGCATTCGCCGTTTCTTAAACCTGACCAGAGAAGCCTGACTTCTTGACTGGCCCGAAAAAGTATGTTAATTACAAATTTAAACTCCACACGTTGAAATAGGTGGTACTTCACCAGTGAAGCAGTTTACGAGCAATTCAGGACATTAAGAGCTGTGGTCGGAACACACGACTTAACCGTCACCTAGCCACTTCTGAAGCGAAATTTTAAAGAACATTAAAGCACCTCAAAAATTTAGTATATAACACCGCAGCCTCGCGCCACGCGAAGCAGTCCGCTGACCTAAATTGTCATGAAAAGTTGCTGGCAGACGCACCAGTGGGCAAATGCTGTCAAGATCTAGGTGAATTGAAGAGATACACTCAAGAAGCAGTAAAGATGTACTGAATTGCACGTCAAGTGCGCCTTGTATACTGGTTGGTCTAAAACTATGAAAAGTAGAAAAAATGTCGTCGCTCATCCGTTTTAAAGACACTGAGTACAGAATACATAACTCGGTCGAGACCTAAGCCGAAAATCGCCAAAGATTCACCATGTCGCCGTTCATAACTTTAGGTCGCTACGGGCATGAAATCGCCGATTTGGCGAAAAGTCGTCACCAAGGGCAACACTGACTGCTACCTCTGTGTGCAACATGACTGTGTATGACTTAATTGTAAACACACACTTATACTTCGCTGCGACACGTGTAAGGTTCATGTTGGCGCATGCGTTCTGGGAGAGTTCTTAAATGCACGATTTATCGACTTGTTACATTGCCGTAACAGAAAAAATCGGACTAGTAGGTGATCCATTATATAGTGAAGGAAAAACAACGCTAAAAACGGAGGCACGACACAGGCGCCGACGAAGACCTCGTCTGATTTTAACGCTGTTTTTCTTTCACAATTCTGTACAGCACCCGTTTGGTACGTGACTCCCCCTCTCACCCAAAGAGAGAGAGAGAGAGAGAGAATACAAAGTAATGCTTCAAAGCCTGAAGAGATAATAAGAATCGAGGATTGGCAACCGGCCCCTAATATCTATACAGGTGTATGTATATCTTGGTCAAAGGGATAGTTTACATGTAAAATGGAAATTCGCCGTTTAAGAATGAATTGGAACACGTACGGCACTTCTAAAACACGACTGGTGCCTAGAAGAAAAAAAAATTCTACAATCACTGCGTTTTGTCGGTTGGCAAACGTAGCAGGAAATTTGGGGATAACATGATATTACTCGAGACGAAATTAAGAAATGCGCATCACGGAGTGCTTGATATGTGCTCCCATAGTTTCCGCCAGCCTGCCAACCGAATCAAATTAGCAGCCCTGGTGACGTCGCACTTCCAGTGGATGTCGTATACTGCCAATTGGCAGATGAAAATCCGTTTGGCTGGGCTGCTGTAATCTGCAGCGATTCTTAGCTTTAAAGCGTTTTAATAAAAGAACGCCGAGAAACTAAATCAGTCTATAAATGACCCCTAGGGCACCAATGGCCAGAGAGACAGGATATGCGCATATATAGGGAGCACAGACGCTGCCGAGGGTGGCAGATTGTTGGGTAGGGTAATGAAGTTACAGAGTTTGTTGGCATAACATGAAGTTATCTCGCTCACTTATAGGATAAATTGTAGATTACTTCAAAAAGGGTACGGGACTCTGCCTGCTGGCTTCATTTCTGCAAAAGAGCGTGAAAAGCGAAGGTTCGTTAGTCGGCGCTCGGTCCTGCCTGTTTTTCCTGTGCATTCGTTTTTCGTTCTCCTTTGAAGAGATGAAAACTGTATAATCGCGGACAACTTTTCTTGGCAGTGCAGTGGAGGCTACAGAGCCACGTCGCGCGTATCCTGCCACTAATAAATGTACTCCTACATTTGTGTCCCATTTTTCACGTGATATATAAAAAACACTGCCTTCACTTTTTTTTTTGCATGTAGCTCTCTGACACAGGACCCCGCTCACACCAGTAAGATATTCTTATTTGTTTCAGTTTGTTCGTTGTCACTTAACGTTTCTCAACACGTGAGAAAGCCGCGCCCTTTACATGTACCTCGAATACCAAGCAGCGCCTGCGTCGATATGAAACGCTGGTCGCGCGCAGCCGTCACTTTCCAAGCGGTACGGAACACGTGACATACTGGACTACTTCTCTTGGCACTGAAGGGAAATCTACGGAGACAAATCACGCACATCGTGCCGCCAGTGAAGGAAAGTTCCAAAGTAGCGCCCGTATTTTCAACGTGAAATATAAATGTTCCTCCTTTATTTTCTATGTGGAGCTATTTGAGACAGGACGTAGCTCACACCTGTGAGATATTTGTATTTACTTTAATTTATCTGTTGTGACTTCGTGTTTTTGAACGTGTGAAAAAGTCCCGCCTTTTTACGTGCACGTCAAACGCTAAGCGGCGTCTGCGTCTACATGAAACGCTGATGGTGCGTCCCCGTCACTTTCCACAGCGTAACGTGCGCCAAAAGGGACTACCTCGCTTAGTGCTAAATGTGCAGAAGCTTCGCCTCCGTAGCTTTCCCTTCAGTGCCAAATGTTGTCCGCGAGTATTATAGATTGTTAAGAGAGGCATTTTTCCTGAAGTGGGCATAAAATAGGCTGATGACGACGATGACGACGATGACGACGATGATTAAGAAACAAATGAAATATTTGCAACATCAATCGTGGTTAAAATTGTGATTAGTGGGTGTAAATCATTGTCATACGATAGCACCGTGTACGAATCACATTACTTCTACACACCGTGATGAGAGCAAAAAATTAAGAAACAAATGGAAATATTTGCAACATCAATCGTGATCAAAATTGTGATTAGTGGGTGTAAATCATTGTCATACGATAGCACCGTGTACGAATCACATTACTTCTACACCGTGATGAGAGTAAGAAAACTTTCGATGTACACTTAAACATTTTCATGTCCGCAGCGAAACGAAGGCTCATAGCTGGTCGACATAAACAGCACGAAAAAACGAGGACAGAGTAAAGGAAGGACAAAAGATTTGCGCTGACTTTTTCAACTGAGAAATTGAATGCAGAAACATCAAACATTTACAATTAGTCGCACATGCTCTTGCAAAGCGAGAAAACTAAACAAATTTAAAAAACTAAAAAGAACACTGCTGTGTAGACACGAGGAATCTTGCTCTAACAACGCTAGTGGTAATAATCTAAAATGTTATTTTTTTATCATGGAGAGCGATTGACGGTTCACTGGCGCAGTTTTTTCCTGCCTTCTTAATTCTGAGGGCTTCAAATATTTCCATTGTCAGCTGGAAGGCTGTCGGCGAATACAAGTGACAGCGCCGCAGCTGCAGACTCCTATCATGTTGCTTCCGTCATATTCCAGCCCAATGTTCCCACTGCAAGGTCTGAGTGAATGCACGGAGGTTCTGTTATCTTCTTGATACGAGTGGAAGATGGACGGGTGCAGCAGAAGGGGCACGTAGCGTATAGACAAGGCATGCGTGCCGTAAAGTCAACGCAGGGCTCAGCGGTTTTCCTCTTATAGGCGCGTGCAGCAGCAGTATAGCCTGTTGCGTACTATTATCATTCGCAACGCGTAATCCGCCCCGGTGCTCTCCTTCAGTTACGTGCTCTCCGTTGCCTCCGGTCCAGGCTTTCTTCCTGGTCCTGGCCCCCTCTCGCTTCCTTCTCCTTCCTTGTAATGGACACCTTGACATTGAGCGGACTGACCCACACACCGCAACGACAGCCTTTTTCCGTCTCTCCGCCGGTCGTTGGGTTTTGTTCGTTTGTACGTGGCTTTTCGTTATAGTGCCCTCTCTCATTTTTCCTCTTCGAGTGTCGATTGTGAAACTTGGTGTCTCTCGAAAAAGTGCAAAGACCTGACGAAGTGCGGGTTCTTTACGTTAAATGCTTCGATGAGGACTCCCGCTGAAAGTCATCGAGTGTGTGCGTGTGTGTGCGTGTTTGTGTGTGTTTGTGTGTTTGTGTGTGTCCGTGCATCTCGGTAAAATAAAGGTCTCTTTCCGAGGCTCTTTTCTATTTTAGTGCCTAGCCTATGCACTCTAGAATAGTGGTGTTGGTAGCAAGTTCTGAGCTTCCTTAATTCAGCTACCCGTTATAGTGGTGCTGATGGCTCAGCCGAAGTTTGATTGAATAATGGCCTTTCCAAAAGCGTAGGCCCACCTTTGAACATACCGACAGTCCTGCAGGACACGATTCATATCGCACGCTGGTGAACGAGACTTCTGTGCTGCTTCTCCCTGCATAAGAAATAAAGCGGTCAAAAGAACGAGCGAGATCGGCTGCCATCTTTAGCCTTAATAGACGCCTTCGGAACAAATGTAAAGGAAGGAGGCAGAGGGGGAAGCCGCCTGTCAGGTGGAAGTATTTACGACTCGCACATATCAATCTCAGCGCGTCAAGGGCCGAAGTTCCTTTCGAGTCGATGCAGCTGCGAGAAAAGCAAGCAATCCGCGTGACAATGGCGTGGGAAGAAGAGAGCGACCGCGAGAGCTGCTGACGCGCGCTAAATTTGGATTGGTTTACGGGACACGTTGAGCACTAACAACGAACAGAGCTGGAACGCGGGATGTCCTCGATCGTGCGAGAGAAGCTGCCTGGATAACTTGGCAGCGCGCCTTGCTAAGCAGAAATTCGGCCGTGTGAATTTTCCATGTTGCAAAGTGAACTGCGAATGAAGTGTTCATTGCCATGCTATTTTCTCTAGTTACAGTTTGCTGCATGTTTTTTTTTTACTCATTCATTCTTGATTTAGGGCAATCATTATCTTTTTTCCATATTTGCGCTTGCAAGTCTTGTTGAGAGTAATATAGCTGAGGGGTTTTAAACGTCTACTTTTTTCACTGCCATGTTATTTCCTCTGGTACAGTTTGCTGCTGTTTTTTTCTTTACTCGTTCATTCTGAATTTAGGGTAATCATAATCTCTCTCCATCTTTGCGCTGCAAGTCTTGTTGAGTGTAATATAGTCGAGGGGTTTTAAATGTCCACTTTTCCACAGCAGCAGGCCGGCTGGAACAGAACATTAAGGAACTGAACACTTTTGGGGTACTTGTTTTTACCGTGTCCTAAACAGCCAGCTGCGTTGCATATTCTATAGCGAAATATTTTGTAGTATCCACATCCGCGCAATCAAGAGTGGTATGTATCGTTTTATTGTTGCTGTCGAATATCGTTTTCAGGTAACTTTATGGTAAATATCTCGGCGGGAATGCTTACGTGAACCACCTTTCAACATGCACTATACAACAACAAAAAAAGTCTTGCTCTTCTTTGTTTGTTTGTGTGTTGGTTTGTTTGGGGTGCCCGAACTTTAGCAGTTGTCCCTCAGTATACTGCGGAGTATAGGTGCTGGCGACTGGACCTTCCTATAACTGAGCCCTGTGATCTTTCATTTCCATAAGGTCAAGCTCTGCCTCGGTGACAGGCTCACAAATCTGCATTGGAAATTAGAATGCAAGCACGCGTTCGTCTTCGGTTCTGTGAGCGACGCGACGGGTTTAATTGCATTTTTCTTTCCGCCCATTTCTATCTTTATTTTTACAGGCGCGCGTGATGCCCTTTTATTCACCGGGGTATGCCCTGATAACTGCTGTATGGCGTTGTTCTGCCTGACTCGAAGTTACGGGCTCAATCCCCGGCGTATCACTGTGGATGAAATGTACAAACGCTCATGGATCCAACTTTACGTGAACATTATAAACAACATCAAAGGGACAAAACTAATCCGTATTTCTGCACAATGACTCTCGAACTTCTCGCCAGGTGGGAAAAACCATTTTTTAACACAAGTTAAATTTTCGCTGAATTTTATTGAAGGCAGTTGCTAGCCCACATTATTTTATTAATGTAGATCGATCATAATAATCATAATAATGAATATATAACCAATTTAATATTCTCGCATATTACCCCTCTCGAAATTTGTTTAGTAATGTTTCTTTTTAGAATGGGAATGTCAATAAAAATAGGGATTTGTCTAAACTTCAACCTTGTTGCTTCAAGTGATCGTGTAGAGTAAAAAATTGACAGTATTCAGCAGCAAAATGGAGGTTTAAAAACGCCCAGAATATCCGTGAGGACCTATCGGTTTCGTTTGTCACAAAAATTTATAGGTGCTAGAAAATTAGCGCCTATACATAAAATGATTTGCGTCTTAAGACAAACGCGTCAACACATGAACATGAAGATTACAAAAACCAATACAAACCACAAATACACAGCTGCGACCAAAATCAGGACTGAGTCCTGATTTTGGTTGCAGCTGTGTGATCGCAGAATGGGTCTCTAGAAGATCTTACAAAAACCTGCGTAGCTAGTTTGTATGCAACGTATATGCTATATTAACTGATGTATCGGTCTACGTCACTCGAATAGTATTCACCATCATGCTGTCTCCCCATCTGTGAGGATACGTGATCAGTGGATTCCACGGGCTGCTTTGCCGCACCTTGTCAAAGCTTATTTGCACAACCCACCAGTTGCACCACACCCTCCACCGCGTTTTCCTGGGGATGCTCAAGGAAAGATGCTTCGGGAAAAAGAAATGTTACTACGTACCACACGAGCTCTTATACCTCCGTGTGGATCAGGCCTCCCTGGTGGTTTAACCCGCCGACGGGAGGTTACGTTGCGGAGGCTTCATGCTGGGGTTGCGCTTACCCCATCTGTGATCCTTCTTTGAGCGCAAATGTACCGAGGCCCACATGGTACATCATGCCCATTTCGCCACGTCCCAATCTAGAATGTAACTGCGTCACACTTATTGCGGACTTGCATGGACCTACAATAAAGCCATCGTCGTCACCTCCGTGCAACAGGATTCAAGCCTGACCGAACTCAAGACTTTGACCGCTATAGATTCGCGGACCTCACCATCACTCATTACTTTACTTTATACATGAAGCGAACCTGCATGTCACCTCGCTGCGGTGGTCTAGTGGCTAAGGTATTCGGCTGCTGACCCGCAGGTTGCGGGATCGAATCCCGGCTGCAGCGCCTGCATTTTCGATGGAGACGAAAATGATGTAGACCCGTATGTTCAGATTTGGGCGCATGCTAAAGAACCCCAGGTGGTTGAAATTTCCGGAGCCCTCCACTACGGCGTCTCTCATAATCATACGGTGGTTTTGGGACGTTAAATCCCACATAGTAATCAATCAATCAATCAATCAATCAATCAGTGAAATATTGACTGAATCAATCGATAAATCAATCAAACCTACATGTATATTTTGGAATAAAAATTTATTATGCTTAAGAACAGGCTCTAGAAATTAAAGAAAGAGAGAGAAGTCATATTATATATGTTGTCTTGTTTCTTTCGGTCTCTTTGTCTTTCTCTGGGCCTGTTGAAGCCATTTCGCCAGTCATGCCCGCAAACTTAGGGCTTTGACGCCAACGCGAATATAACTACGACAAGGTCGATTGTTAACACTGGAATATTTGAAACCATGGAAGCACATTTACGCCATTTTGTTCTGGTGTAGATGGCGCAGCGATAGCTGAAGAGAACCCTTTAAGTTTCATCAGGAGATGTCTGATACATTTGCCTAATGATTCAAGTTTTGGTTGGTTAGCCTTACTTCATAGACACTATATTATTACAAGATAGATAGATAGATAGATAGATAGATAGATAGATAGATAGATGGATAGATAGATAGATAGATAGATAGATAGATAGATAGATAGATAGATAGATAGATAGATAGATAGATAGATAGATAGATAGATAGATAGATAGATAGATAGATAGATAGATAGATAGATAGATAGATAGATAGATAGATAGATAGATAGATAGATAGATAGTTGCTTGGATTTTAGTCCCAAAACCACAATATTATCAGAGACCCCATAGCGGAGGGCTCCGAAGATTTCTATTATCTTTGCATTCTTTAACTTGCACCTAAATTTGAGTACACCGACCTCCAGCGTTTTGCCTTCATCAAAATGCTGCCGCTTCTGTCAAGATTCGATACCGCGACCAAGTACCATAACCGCTATACCAACGCCAGGTGCGGGGAATACTTCTGAAATAGTACATAAATATCCCATAAAGTGTGTGTGCTTTATCGGGCATACCGTGTACAGATGTCTCGTATGATGACCGTGTGAGTGGCCGGTGGTTTTCTCTTCGGTTTGTCACCACCACCTTTTTTTATACTTGCCCGCCGTAAAGAACGTGGAAGTGTGCTCGGAGGTGTCGTTCCGTGTCCGATTGGGGGAGCCACGAGCCGATCGCGACTGACACCCGGAATCGGGGAGGGCATACAGGAAACGTCGCGGTTTCTAGCGCGAATAAATACTTTGGGCTTGGAGTACCCCAGGCCCCGTAGGCTCGGTTCAGCTGTGCCTAACACGCGATATGTGCTGTTGTTACAACGGTATCCAATC
Organism: Rhipicephalus microplus; assembly: GCF_013339725.1. Classification (NCBI taxonomy): domain Eukaryota; kingdom Metazoa; phylum Arthropoda; class Arachnida; order Ixodida; family Ixodidae; genus Rhipicephalus; species Rhipicephalus microplus. The sequence continues at coordinate 248,884,213 of NC_051165.1, forward strand.
GGGCGTGCACGACCGGGCAGAGACCTCGCCCGCCCAGGAGGCTTGTTGCTTTGCTAAAGTCCAAAGATCAGCCGATATACTTTACACTTTTTTTCTTTCTCTATCTCTGTGTTCTCTCAGTCGGCTTCATGGGTTCAGGACGAAACACGTGAAGGATAGATGCGAAACTTTGTTGCAAGTCCTGAGTTGCACGGCTCAACGCACAGTGGGCCGTTCTCATGTTTGAAGAGTCCGGCCAACGTAAGAAATTAATAAATTAGGTAGTTAGATATGATTTGTTTGTGGATTACTTGGTATTGTCAGCCAGCTTTTTTTTCCCTCGCGTACACGTAAGACTAGACAAGAAGGCGCACGCATAGATAAGTATTCATATTTTTCAAGGAATGATAACCATTACGCTAACTATTCTAGAGCTGATCCTGAAACAGCAAGCACACTACCTAAAAAAAGAGAAGAAGAAAGACTACTACTTCAACATATGCAAAAACAAGTCATGAGCGTGCGTAAAGGGTACCAGCAATGGAAGCAAGGTGTTCCTATTTAGTAAGTCGCATTTCACACCTGTTAAAACAGTGTTCGCCTTTATTATTATCTAGTGGTTCCATCATCACACCAGAAGCACGTCGCGTTACTATCAAGATATATGATGCTTCAAACTTGCAAGTTGACAGCACAAAACTCGGAAACATCGACTGGTTTGTGTGACAGGCAGTGTTACTATAGAACTACCCGATTCACTTCTGTTGCCTGTTGGATGGGTGGTAGAAGTCGTTAATTTTATGCATGAGATATACCAGCCGCATGGGCTATCCTAAGTTCCGTATAAGGTGCCTTGAGCCTTTGATTGATTGATATGTGGGGTTTAACGTCCCAAAACCACTATATGATTATGAGAGACGCCGTAGTGGAGGGCTCCGGAAATTTAGACCACCTGGGGTTCTTTAACGTGCACCCAAATCTGAGTACACGGGCCTACAACATTTCCGCCTCCATCGGAAATGCAGCCGCCGCAGCCGGGATTCGAACCCGCGCCCTGCGGGTCAGCGCCTTGAGCCTTTCGAAGCAGCGAATTCAGAAAACGAGCGCATTCAGGCAGACCGTAATTACACCATGCACTACGCGTAGAAGCCAACTTTTGTTTCACTGTCGTAAAGAGTTGCATATGTGTAGTGTTGCATATGTGTAGTATAAGTTAATCAGGTACAAGATAAGTATAACGATTAAATTTGCTAGGAAACTTCGGGTGGATTATAGTTACATACAGGCCTTAGGTAATAATGTGAATGAAACATCCATTCAACTCTAAACAGTTATGGAGAAGCGAAAGAATGAATAATTTACACGATGTTCTCAATTTTCGAGCGCTTATAGTAATCGTACGCATGTGATGGTCTAGATTTTGCATTACAGCAGATGGCAACCACAGCCTGTGTCGCTGCCTCGCACGTCGGCACTGCTGCGGTGGTGGCTAAAAAAACGGCACAGCTCTTTGCCCTTCTATTCGTCCTCTGTTCTTTCTGGGTCAACGAGCTTTGTCAGAGGGCACCCCGCCGGGAACGCCGCCTCGAACTACTCGTGTCCTGCGCCGCCGTGGAAGCCACACTCCCCAAAAATACGCAATTCTCGTCACGAGCTCAGGCCGACGTACGAAAGGGTAAGCGGTGTGCGAAGCACTTCAAGGCACCGCCCGCAGTTGCTTTCAATTTTGCTCTCTCTCATGTATACCCTTCACTTTCTCCCTTTGAAAAGTCGCTGCTCTGATGGATGGAAGGAACGTGCAGGGACAAAGGAAGAGTGCGCCCGCGTATGCGTCTGAGAGCGCGCGTGCTAGCCACATATTGTACAAAGAAGCCGAGGCTCGTGTTTAACGTTGGCGTGGACCCACTGCAGGTGCATACCTCTTTGCTTCCTTCCGTTTCCCGTTTTCGGTGGAAACGCCGCGTTCGTGAATGCGGCGCTCTCTTGGCGCCCTCGCGAAGAGAGTGCCGCGTTCTCGCGGAGCCGTCACCCGAACGGTGATCACGTTTCTCGCCGGTCATTCCCGCGTGGCGACTGTTTAGCGTCCCATTTTACTGAGAGAACGGCTGCTTGGCAGTGACGCTGGAGCAGAATCGAGGTTAGGTAAACTGGCGGGCTAACGTACGCCGAGACGGCGTTAATAATAGATGCCTTGCACGGACCCGTTCGTCCGGCAGCTCTCGATTCCTGTTTGCACGTTGACGGATGGGAGAGCTCGCAGCGCATACGTAAAATCATGAGCGACGGGACTCGTGGTGTGCGCCACATATGATACAGTGATACAGTGATTAGTTTGGGCCCTGACAGCATGAAGGTCTGTCGTAACCCTATCCAGGACAACAAATGAACAATTACGGTGAGCTTCCCGTAATTTTTCTGCTATGGACCTCAGACATTGTGAATCAGGTCTCGAGAGGATGTTGTCCAAATGTAGGGGCCATAGTGTTTATTGGCCCAGTCAAGTTGCCAAGACAAGCTTTTCACAAAGGCAGTGCGAAACCACGTATAAGGTGCAATGTCTCCGATCTTGGGGACAGTTTGCAATGTCTCCGATCTTGGAGGCAGCCCCGAACCACGTTAGGTGCAGATGGATTTTGGACGTGGGTGAGAGCGAAACGATACATCGATTGAGAAAAAGCACACGTCTTTCATCTTTCAGTCCTCTTAGGTGAATGTATAACAGACTCTGTGAGTTTTGTATATCGTATCAAAAGCCTAGAAGACCATGCATGTTTTTATGGTGAAACAAACCCAGACTGGTTGCTTGATTTAAAATTATTTGGCAGCAGTGATGTCTGTCAGAAACAAGATCACTGCGTGTTTTCGTCTGTGTCAATCAGCTCCATCTGGTTGAGTGGAGTTTAATAAACGTTATTCCCCAATGGTTGTGCCCGTGGCCAGGTTGCCAGAGATCCACCGTTCGAGAAACATCTTTCGAGATCCTCGGCGATGGTCCTGGCTTGCTGTACGGCCCACTCCATGTCTTCGGCATCCCCGCTGAGAAGGGCGGCTTCCCATTGCTCAGCAAGGTACGTCGCTTCAGTGGGTCCTTCAGTTGGCGTCGTCCTCTCTTGTAGTTTCTTGCGCATTCCCAAAGCACATGCGCCATGTCGGCCTGTTCGTGCTCGCACCACGGGCAGCCTGGCGACGTGTCACCTGCTCTAATGGTGTAGACTATCGTAAATCTAAAGCGAGCTATTGCTGCTGCACAAACCTTTACATATTGTTACTCTCTGAGTTTGCTTCCTATTCGTTAATTTCATGGTTGCGCTTACTTTCGCATGCTCATCTGAGTATCACGTACTCCTATTTCTCTTTCTTCATTCTTTCTGCACAGGTAAAGCATGAGGAACTAGAAGAAAAGAAAGGGAGCCTATCATATACAAGCCGATTTCACACGGGTGCTCCATCAGGGTCTCAGTGTCACAGCAAGAAAGCACGACGCCGGTAAGAAAAGGCAGAGACAAATAAAAAGAACGAAAGAAAAGAAAGGTTAGGCCTCATGGAGGATCGAGCCTATTCCTATACGGCAGCGAAAGGAGACGGGTCGCTTGTTTGTTTCGCTCGTCTCGCGCACAACAACTGTGAGCCAAAAGGAGAAAAAACGCAAATGCGCCCGCCCTGTTCCAGGCTGGCGTGACTTCGTGCCACTGAAGCTCGCAGCGAGAGAGTGGGCGACTCGCAGTGGGAAACGAAGAGGACGCCGGAGTGGTGCTGTCGTCGACGCGTGCAATCGAATGCGTCAATAGCGTTCATTGCCACCGAAGCGTATGACCTCGATCTGGCGAGAGTTGGGAGAAGAGGCCGCACACGGCAGTCCGCGTCACGGAAACCGGAGTGTCGCCTGGAGCGGCTTCTGGCCCGAGCCGACCATCAGCCGGCTTTTCTTCTCGGAAAGTGTCGGAAGAGATGACAGGGACAAGCCTGCCGGTCCGTAGTCCAAGACGCTGACAAATGGCGCGAAATCGGGGTCACTCTCTTACGTTAGCCTTCGATGCGTGCTTTGCCGCATAGCTCGCATGCGCTAGAGAAAGCATTTCAACTTTCAGCCGGCAGTACCGACTTGGATTTCGCGGTTATGTCCGGTAGAGGTCACGTAAGTTTGGGAATGTTGGTATTCCGTTCCAGTATCTAGTCCACACAGACAAGACAAATGGCGAGTGGCAAACGTACAGCGCCGGTCTTCGTCGCGTTCGGCTGTTAACCGGGAGGTCGGTTGTCACTCGGTTTTTGTCTTCCGTGTGTGCTAGATGCTGAAATGGTAGAAGTGGCTGTTTGGTGCCGTCAACTGCAGCCGTGTCTGATGCTACAGTCACATGTTCTACGGCATAGATTTGTAAACTCGGCGTAGCTGCGTCTTCTTGCTGCCACGCTATATGGTCATCTTTGAACGTTGGAATATAGCGTTCGTCTTGGTGTAGCGTACACCAGACGTTACGCACATATCATCGGTCGCAGTGACACCGGTCCTAATTGTGAACACTGTGATGTGCCAGAAACACTTGAGCACATTTTGTGTCTGCCCAGCATACGCACGTGAACGACAAACACTGATTTCTTCTACTGAACTATATCGCAGTAGGTCATTAACTGGTGAGACCATGTTGGGCCCTTGGCCAGACACCAACAGTGCAACTGCGGTCACAAGAGAAGTTATAACTATTTTAGAAATAACTGGACTATGTGCGCGGCTATGAAATGTGTCTCAGCTAGAAAGAACACTACATACTCACCTCTCTATCTCACCATCGTCATCCATTAATCTTTCTTTTCCCCTTTCCCTTCCCCCAGTGTGGAGTAGCAGGCTAGAGCAAGCTATCGCTCAGGCCGACCTCTCTGCCTTTCTGTAAATAAACTTACCTCTTGCTTCATTGGGAAACGCAGTCGGAATGATTGTTACGGGGCTTTTTACAAATAATCTGCGCTTGTTATGAATAGTGATCACGCTTGCAGTGTCTAACTCAGAAGGCGTACTCGCTCCTTGGGCATGGTTGTTTAATCCTGTAACAAAATTTCAATCATCTAACAAAGCTCTAACGATAAGTCCTCTAACAAGACTCTAACAACAAATCCTCGAACAAAACTTGAATCATCTAACAAAATTATAAGAAAGAAATTATTTGCTTAAAGTTGACTCTATTTGTCTTTTTTACCTAGTTCCCTTTAGAAGCCGTAAACATCCTCTCTCCACCCCACGGGCATGGAATTACAGGCTTATCGAAGCTGCTAGCTCAGCATTTTATTTCGGACGCTTCGTCTTCATTTCACAGCGTACGCAACATATGCATAATGGGCGCATTTACGGTAAAGTTGTATGAAACCACATGTACCCTGTTGAAAGGTCCCCACCTCATCCCAAATACAAATGGCGACAAGTGAGAGACAGGCGCCGAATAGGCTAACACGTACCCGCACTTACACTGTCTTCACACAGCGACGTAGACAAAACACAGCGACAGATCTCCCTGATGCAAGTAAACCCCAATACTCAAAGATAAAAGCACAATAAACAGGAGCGTACGTCAGACGCCGTCTCGCTGCTAATTGACTACGGACTCGTAAATTGGCTGTGGGAGGCACGACTCTCCGAACTGGACTGGAGAAGCCAATTGGCGTCCACGGAGCTTCGAATCCCAGTGGGGCCCCGAACGACAGTAACCCACAGTAACCAGAGAGCCTAGTGTTTATCAAACTTCATTTTTCTTTCAAACTCTCTCTTTCTTTCGTGAAAACTATTTGCTTTTATAACGCATCCGATCATCGAAAACTAATTGCTGGTAATTATAACTAAACTTAAGTTGAGAAAATCGGTGACTATGATGTATCGTAGAAATGCGTATCACCTCTACGCAGGGACACAGCCAGATTTTTTTGGGGAGGGAAGGAGGGGGAGAAAGGGTTCATCATAATCAATGTATGTTCGTGCATGCGTTTGTATGTGTGCGTGAATAACATGAATATACGCACAAGCAAAATCGAAAAATTGGGGGGGGGGGGGGGGGGTTGTACCTCCTTAACACTTCCCCCCTCTTGGCTAAGCCCCTGCCTCTGTGATACCACTTTAGGAATATAAGCTTTATGTCTGATTGGATTATAAAGAAACCCGCGTTGAGGAAGTTTTCCTCTAAGCACGCGCTCAACGCTAGTTCAAACATTGGGAGGTTTACCTAACACTTTCGCGGCTTCCTCGTGCAAGCTCGGTTTTCCGTCGATGAGTGCCAGGAACGGCGATTGCGAGAGGCTCTGTAGTATGCTACAACACTCGACAAGTGCGCTCGTGGGAATACCGAAAATATAGGCACTTCAGTCGTGGATGCGTCTATAACGAGTGGAGGCGTTCGAATCCTTGCTGAGCGAGCCACTCGAAAGCGGAGGGGAAAATCGAGGTTATCGACGATGAGTGACGACTAATCAAACATTCGCCCAGGTGCAATCTTGTCTGAGCCGAAGGTCGGCTGCTCATTGGAGAGACGCGGAATGCTGCAACTTCTTTCTCCGGCTGCTTTCTTTATTTCGCCAACTCCCGTGGTGCACACGCGGCCTTTGTTCCATCTCGTATAGCGAATGCCCGATAGTGACCTTGAAGGGCGCGGAAGACGTGTAGCATCCGCGCCGTCAGTCATGTTCTGCCTGATTGCACATATCGTGACGTTTCTCAAAAATGTCATCTTGTACGAAACTTTTCTTTGTTTGGGAGGGGATCTGTTGTAAGTATAACAATTTCCTTGTTTTTTAAAGCGCGGTAAAATGATATTCTGTGTGTGTGCGTGCGTGTGTGTGCGAGAGAAATCCTTAGAGGTGTAGCCAGGCTTGGCTGCATTGCTGTTCTACCTGGGACCTTGAAAGCTGGCTAGCGACACCAGCTGATTTATTATGACCGCGTTCATCTATTTATTTCTATTTCTCAGAACTGCCGTATGGTATGGGGATGCAAACAAAGTTCTGGAACCACTACACTAACCGAAGATCAGTGGGAGGCCAAGTTATCGGATCCATGCCTGAAGAATCAGCGAAGCCTGGTTCAATTAACGGGCGCGTGAGATGGCGAAAGCCCGCGCTACCTGGAATATAGGTCGCCCACCTTGCTCAAATAAAAGTTCATTCTCTCTCTGCCTAACGACGGCGCGAGAAATGAGGGACGGACATGAAAAAGGTATGCGAGCGCACACAGATTTGTTGCTTCCGACACGAGCACGTCATGGCTCTTGGCGTCACTGATGTCCAGAGAAAGAGAGAAGCAAAGAAAAGTACAGAAGTTAACGTTGGTGTCTGACTGACTCACTTTAACTCATTTTAACTCCATGGTACCATCTTTTTTGTTTTCATTCCTCTTTTTTTTCAGCTTGACTAAATAGGAAATTAGAGGCCGTGGCCTAACGAGGCCGGCACCTCTAGTAGTTTCACAGAACCTCTCTCTCTTCCTATTTGCATTTTTGTGTTGCGATGTTAAGGCATATGTCTTAATTGGAACAATGACGAATGACTCCAGTGTCCTTATATGGTCCCCGTCGCTCCAATATTAGGTCCTTCCTTACAAGTTCCAGTTTTCTTAGCGAGCTCTTGAATATCACGGACGCAGCTGCTCTCCGTGTGTCTTGTTTGAATGAGATTTACGCTAGTGCAACTCCCTAACCGAGTGAAGTCACCAACCACCTGAGTCAGTCAAGACCCAAGAAGCGAATGGCACTCGCTGACGACACTATACCACAGCAGTCGCGTGAGCAGTGACCGTTACACGCATGACCTAAACGTAGTCTTACGCGCAGAAGCCATAATCTCACCCTCCTCCGTCTCATTTCCCTCTTCGTCGTCTCTTTGTACCGGCGATCACACGAGGAGAGCAGGAAAGAACCGCCTTGCGGTGGCCATTATGTAACGCAATCCAAGCGACGCAACCTTGCTCGTCGGTTGTCCACCGACTGACCCAGGTGAGCGCATTCGACGATTTGCGATTGCTGAATGTTAGCGCCATCTTGGACAAGGGTTTGTGGAAGAGAGGTCTGTTTCTATCAGGCGCCACAACATTCGGTGTTTTGTATGGCCATTAGTTGTCGGCCAGGTCCCTTCCTGTTTTCTTGGTGTGCCCAAATGATGTAATAATAATAATAATAATAATAATAATAATAAAATAATAATAATAATAATAATAATAATAATAATAATAATAATAATATAATAATAATAATAATAATATAATAATAATATAATAATTGTGATGACGACAAGAGGAGTGTACGACTGGCTTTTTCAGTTTCCTTTCGTTTGTCTCGTGTTCTGTAAGAATAAAAATAATTGCTTGGGTGTACGTTATAGTGAGTAAGCTTATGTAAATTATCAATAATGGCTAACTTCGATTAAGTAAGCTCTCCCATTAGTGAGCTAGAAAATTAAGAAACTATAAGAATAAGAATGGGGTGGAGTCCATCCGGCAAGAATTCTCAAGTCACGACTGATAGATCGCCACTATTCCTCAAGAGGAAGGTATATAACTGCTGCATCTTACCGGTACGTACCTGAGGAGCATAAACCTGGAGGATTACGCAGAGGGTCCAGTTTAAGTTGAGGACGACGCAGCGAGCAATGTAAAGGAAAATGGCATGTATAACCCTAATCAGCGCCTGCCCTAATCGACAAGAAGAAAGAAGATTGTATCAGGGAATAAACCAGTGTTAAAGACATCATAGTCGAAATTGAGCAAAAGAAATGGTCATGGGCAGGGGAGGTAGCGCGAAGGCAAGATAACAGCTGGTCATTAATTATCACTGACAGGATTCCAAGAGAAGGCAGGTGGGTGAGGGGGAGACAGAAAATTGGGTGGGCAAATGAGATTAGGAAGTTTGCGGGCATAAAGTGGCAGCAGCAAGCACAGGACCGAGTTTACGGTGGAACATGGGAAATGCCTTTGTCCTGCAGTGGGTGCAGTCAGAATGATGACGATGACGACGACGACGACGACGATGATGATGATGATGATGATGATGATGATGATGATGATCATAATCATCCACTAGGGAACACACTGAAATTACCGCTATCTGGGAAATTATTGTGGGCTGCACGGATTTTCATGCAGCTGAAGATAATTAAAAAGAACAATGTTTCATACGTTAATTAATAATATGTGTGGTATTACACCTATGCATTGTTGTTTTTGTCGCTACTGTTCTTCTAGTTTTATCCGCTACTCTAAGTCGTATACATCGTGTAATAGTTTTTCTTGGGTTTTTGCTTGTAATTTGGAAATGTATAGGGATTCAAAATGGCTGAATGCACTGCATATATTCTTTCTGTTACCTAGTCTGTAACTCTGTTTGTTGGAGTGAGCGTTTCGTTCTTTCAATAATTCAGTTTCAGTGTTCGCGTGAACGAAGTACAAAATGTTAGTATTGCTACTCTGTATATAGTCTCGCAAAGTGGCTAATTAACGCAGCAGCTTTTCACTGTTTTCTCCGCATGCATGGTCTAAAAAAATATAATTTTGATTTGAATCATGACGCAAACACCGGAGCATGAGTACTCTCTGCTGATCGCAGGGGTGCCGCTCCGTGTTAAATCAGTTTTCGTGAGATTGAACCGAACAGAGATTTCCACACAAGTCCGTCAATGCCATCGCAATTGCACTTGAGCGCGTGCATGGGAATGCTCAACTTGCCCGCAGTGAGAAGCCAGGCCTGTTTGAACCTGAAAGTATGCCAAGTAAAACTCCCAAGCAGCTTCCTTTATAGTTTATAAGAGGTCCGCAAGGGATCCAAAGGAGCTATAAGCATTCGAAACACGTTCTTTTTTCTTGGTTATCATATTTTCGATAAGCGACAGCTTTCATTTGCGATGGGTCACGATACAGCTGGTCCCTCTGAAACACACGAAAAAGCCGGTCACTACCTTTTCTGGAGCCACTTAAACGATGTGAAGATGTGTTAGGGAGAAAGTTGGTAAGATCTAAAACAAGAAGGCATGAGGTCACTTGCGTTTACTTTGCTTATTATTGTTACAATGAGGTCATTAGGGTTTGTTTTGCCTATATTATTGCAATCTCAAATCATTTGCTATGACTTCCCAGACTGTGGGTTGCTGTATACTCAGGTTTGATAAAACCGAAGTTCAGATTTGATAAAAGAAGCCTTCATTCACGAATGTATGCGCTGACAATGCACGAAAAAAGCCAGAGTTCAAGAAAGAAATACCGCGACGGGATTCAGTCTATATCTGTGCATCCATCAGCAACACTCTCACCAATCGCTGGCACCAAGCGCTGGGCACTTGGCACTCGCTTTGAGTTGAGTGAAGAGTAACGACGCGTTGATTGCTCGTTGGTTGCTATGCGCCTTTTATAGTTCAAATCGTCTCGTCACTGGCGGACGATTTTGAAGGCGGTCCAGGAAGTTGCCCCTAAAAGGCGGCCCCACAGTGAGATGTTCTTCCTATATTTATTCTTGTAATTTTATCACTGTGACAGCTATGCAGAACGATGTGTTTGGGACTTTCTCAGCTGCGAGCTGAACCTGTCTTGCGCGAACGATTTTCAATGGTCTCGCTTCTTTGAACGGCGACGGAGAGGCAACAGCGTTCACTCTTCACGCTTCTCAGCTGTCGAGCTCGCTTAGCGTTTGCTTTTCTGAAGCTATAGTATACAGCTAACGTATACAGTAGGGGTGGTGCGCTGTTTATTTAGTAGTCGACTGCAACAAGTCGAGAGGATGTCGGTATACGTTCAAGACGGAAAAAAAAACTGAGGAATTTGCCAATTTTGCCAGGGCAACCCTCACTGAACTTCGAAGCAGTTCCTTTATATAGGCTTGTCTCGATATGAATGTGCTGATTGAATCACTTCCTGTGTAACGTCAACCATCAGCCATCATCACATTTACTATTTTATTTGGGTTCGTTCTCATCTTTATACTTTCGCCCCATTTTGCACTTTCACAAATTCGTCGCTAACCGTTTCTCGTGCTCAAATGAATAAATAAATAAATAAATAAATAAAAATAAATACAGAAGAAAATAAAGAAGAAAGGAAATAAATAACTAAAGAAAGAAATGAAGAAAAAAGAAAGAAAGAAAGAAAGAATGAAAGAAAAAAAGAAAGAAAGAAAGAAAGAAAGAAAGAAAGAAAGAAAGAAAGAAAGGGAAAAGAACAGTCGGGGAGCAAAGTGGTCATTAGTGAAAAAGTAACGGATCCTTTTGTAAACAATAAATGTCTTCGTACATGTTGCCATGGGTGCTCTGTCGTGTGCCAGAGTTGCTGTCCAGCGGGAGCATGCTCAGCAATTGTTTTGTAGCTTATCATTTGAATGTAGAGGCCTGGCAGGCACGCGCATGTAATAACGCGACGATAGGGAACAATGGACTTCCGCTTGCACCCGCGGCTTTGTCCGAAGAAATTTTCGTTCGCCTCTCGATCCACACGTCGCTGTCGGACCTAACATCTCGTCGCACCTGCCGCATCTATAGTATACAAACTGTGCCGTCTTCGTACCTTTCGATCAACAATGCGCTCATGACAACTTAAGAAAGAAGGGCCAGTGGCAGTGAACACAAGAACTATTCTTGATCCAAGTAGCATTCGTAAAGGAGTAATTTTGTGTCCATAACATTACTATCGGATGCTTCATTTCGGCCACTTTTTTCTTTGTTTACTATATGGTATACTATCTAATCTCTATATTTTTCTCGTGTCTCTTTTTTTTTGTCTTTCGAAAGCCACAACAATAGAAACTGTATTAGCAAACGAAGACTTCTCTTGATTACAAGATGATGTAAAAAAGAGGGGCAAGGCAGACGGTATTATGAACGCCCCTGTACTTTTTTAAAGCGCAGCCACCCGTTCCTGTTTTGAACGATGACGCCATTGATGGCGCAACCGATATATATGAAAGTGTAACCGACGTGCTTGAAAAAGAAATTGATAAAAAAATAACCCAATATCGAATGAAATTTGATTCTTCACGTGGCAGTCGAGCACTCACAAAGTGACGCTGGTGCTTGAAACTAATTTGCGAAAATACCCTATAGGGGCGTCGTGTCGGGTAATGAATCACGTTAAACTGTATGATATGGCGTGGCAGGAGAGCAAATTAACTACCAATCATCACACGGTTCTAATTCCGCAACGAACGCGCGGTTTGATGCTTCCCACCCGCTGCAAAGTCTTCATCGTCATCAGTCACGTGAACGATCAGAAGTGCCCATAATAAGCCTTACAGATGTGTATATCGGGTAGCTCGCTTAAACGCAGAGGACGAATAATGGGGTTGTAAGTGCTGTCTTAAATCACGCAAATTATGATTTGATTTGTGGCTTAGTCGATACCTTGCATGCGGAAAATGAAAACTTCGAACACAGTTGGTCATTGCCCTACATAAAGCTGCATTCACTATTCGCATTAGATATCGAAGTCGTCGGTGAATTTTTCGTTCCCCACGTTTTAGGCAAGTTTTGGAAACAAGGGACATTCCTAAGTTCGCGCGCTGACTTTATACTTGAACTGCAAGCCTGTTTGAGAGACAAGACAGTTTTGAAGCGATGACAAAGTCAGTAAGTTGTTCGGTGTAACTTCCCAGCTGCGCGAATCGTTTTAACAGTTTCTGGTATTGACGGAAGTGGCTACAGCCGTGAAACCACTTGGCTGCGCTGACCATCTACGTTATGATGCTTAACAAGCGCATCAGTTCTCATTTTCGCACCCGGTTGTGTTCTAGCAGCATCACTTCCCCCTCTCTCTCTCTTTCGTTCTTCCTTTCTCTCCCTTCCTAGGAAGACATCGTAATATTGCCTCATATAACAAGAACAGAGCCAGCGACCCCGTGGGACAATTAAATATCTCTCAAAGCGGCACTTCAAGATAGTTCCCGAAACGCAACATGAGACGCGGGTGGAGCTATTCTCTTCGCGTCAAAGTAATGTGCCTCGGTGAGCTTCCGTTAGAACAATGCGCTCTCCAATTCCTTTTCGAGGCAAACAAGCACGGCAGCCGGTCGAAAGACGGGCGCCGGACCATGAACAAAAACCGAAAGGCGGTGCCGCTGCAACGGGCTATTACGTCGCGTGACCGAAGGTCGCTACGCTGGCGGCTGTCATCAAAGCAGTACGCAGCCCACGTGCGTTAGCGATTGGCGTGGACCGAGATTGCTGTCTTCGCCTCCACAGACGTTTCCTTCTAAAACAAACATCTTACTGTGGTGAGCCTAATTTTGGATATCCTCGGTAAGGTGATACCTTAATTACGCTCGGGCAAAGCTCAGAGTACATGGTTGACACACACCTTCTTCCAACTTAAGAAAGGAGAAAAAAAAAACAGTGAGACGACTTGTTTAATAATACTGATGGTTCCTAGGTGCGCTGAACTTCATCGCAGCGCTAGCGCATCTAATCGCGTGCATTAGGATCGCAAGGTCTTATTGCCGTCCCACAGATCACAATGAAAAGCACGCCGCTTCAAATGTAGAAGTCTACAAACTTGGTCACTAATACGTCTACACATGTAAGAAAAGAAAAAAAGCTGAATAAAATATGTCGTTATACGAAGATGCCTGGTATGTAATATGTATATGCGCTTTCGTAAAATAACGTCCGGTAGAAAATTTCATGTTATCGCACTTATATGAAGTTTAACAGTTATCATCGTCATCTTGACTCCATCCACTGCAGGGCAAAGCAAGCAAAGCAACATTACTAGATTCTAGTAATCTAGATTCTAGATTCTAGATTCTGGGGCAAAAACCTCTGTCAGGTTCCGGTAATCAACCTTGTCCTTTGCTGTCTGCTGCCACGTTATGCCTTGATCTCATCTGCCCACTTAATTTTCTGTCACCCTCTCACACGCTTGCCTTCTTTTTGGGTTGCAACGATGACGTAGAGGTATAACATCAGTATGACAGACAAGAAGTACGTGGTTTTAATTTTCGGTGCTGGAAGTTTCCCAACCAGATTTTAAAAAATCCGAGTGATAATAGAATTGCATTGAAAAAAATGGCCCGAATGTCGTCGAAAGACGATAGTCTTGCGTCTGGAGAGAGTGAACAAAACGTTTATTTGATGTTCTGCGCAAGAAAATCGGTGAATGCTATTCTGCAGGCGCTGCGTTAGAGTGCCTCGAGCGTGTGGCGGAGGCGAACGAGCGCATCTAGGCACGTTAGACACAAGTGCCATTTGGCAGTTATCTTCGAAAACGAAGGCGTGCATCCCGCGGAGAAAGATGCGCGCCAGTCTCGGAGGGGATAAGGTGTAGAACGCAAAGCGGCGGGCAGGTGCTACCACCATGACGTCGTAGCAAAGCGTTGGAAACACCTTTATGAGTATCGCTTTGCACTGTCAGCGCAGTGCGATTAAACGCTACATTCCTTAGAGTTACTTGTGTGTGCCTTTTCTAGTATAAAGGCAGACATAGAAAACATCGAAGTGTTGTTGTGGCGCCTTAGATATGAGCAATAATTGCTTTTTAATTGACAATCGCACAGCTATGAACGCTAAACCTTGACTATTGGTGGGTGCTGCGGATGGGGTTGGCCATTTGATGCCGTTTGAGGTATTGTTAGGGGGACAAACAGACAAATGTTCAGACAGACAGACAGACACACAGACAGACACACAGACAGACACACAGACAGACACACAGACAGACAGACAGACAGACAGACAGACAGACAGACAGACAGACAGACAGACAGACAGACAGACCAAAATTTTTCCGTCGAGGGTCCCCAAGAAAGACTATCGTCTTTAAAAAAAGGCCCGGCTGCGGCGTCACTGGCGACCAGTGCCAGTAATGCAGTCTTTCACCGGGGCAAGAATGGCCACCCTGATGCAGTACTTATCCTCTGCCAGCCGCATGGATAGGCTGGTCATCAGTAGTAAGATATTCTCGTACCTTATCTCGTGATTAGCTATCTCGAATCTTAGCCGCCATCAAACGATAAAGATCAGCGATATCCGCTCATGCATGCGCAACTAAAGATATACGTCACGAGAGCGCAAGCTGTGTCGCAAGCACTTGTAATGGCGTCTGTACAGCGCCTGTATCATATAAAACGCAATTACGACTTCAATTTTGCTTGTACTACTTTCTTTTTTTTATTTTCGTAATTTGGTACAAATCGACCCGGCATATGGTACTACGGGGATTCGACACGCTTACACACATGGACATGGCGCGCCTTTGGTATAACCCCTTCCGATATTTGTGCAACCAATATTCATCCGCGAACCGCAATAGGAGACACCGTGACTGGTAACCAGTTTAACGACGCTAAATTGCTGTCATCCATTGTAGCTGTTATATTATAACCAATGAGACAGCTACCATAAATAACAGTTCCGCGATTTAGCTGGAAATCTTAGAGAGCGTGCACCCAGGACTGTGGCTACGGCCTTCTTACTCGATTCAAATTTGGACACATATTCGCGAAACCATAGACAAATAAATAAATAAATAAATAAATAAATAAATAAATAAATAAATAAACGGGCTAGTGCAGACTTCGTCTGATGTAGCACCAAAGCTTGCTATTTACGCTCCCTCTCCCTTATTTTGCGGCAGTAAACAGGGATGAAATTAGTGAAGTACTGGCTATAAATAAATCAATATAACCCTCCTCGTCTCCACTACCCAGTTTGCTCTAAAGTAACATATAGGGTGTTTTTGTTTCATGTTTGCAAGAGACGTCTTCATGACATTTTTAGAACATATCTTAGTCTTCATTACTCGGTAGCTCATAAAGAGGTGTCGCGCTGCTAAGTTTCTCTTTCTCTGCCTTTTACTGTCTCTCGTTCACGCGTTTCCCGTGCCGCACTTAGCCGAGCAGTTTTCCCTGCTGTACTCGGTAGTGGGGCTTGCCCAAATCCTGAGGCGCCTACCCGGCTGTGGTTTTCTGAGGACACCCAAGTTCTTACTGCCAGCATAAACTGCTTTGCCGCTAAAAAAAAAACCCAGGTGGTCGAAATTAATCCGGAGTACCCCCTTAGGCCGTGCCTCGTAAACATATCTTGGTATGTAAATTCACAGAAATTAATACACTCAGAGCCGGAGCGGTCACGCTAGCAGGATTACGTTGCGCAAGAGGAATGAGCCGGCCTGGTTGCTGTGTTGGGCGCAATGTGCACGTCGGGGATGTGTACCTTCGAAAGATGGCACGTGGCGTTCGGTGCGAGGAATGCCGTTCCCATTGTTCTGAGCCTTCTTTTTTTTCCTAGGCGGGCACTGCTGAATGGGCTGAGATTTGTGCTTTCCGAGCGCTCGTGTGCTCCGCTTATCTCCGCATCACTTGGCTGACAGCCCGACTGTCGACGGAGGAAGCACGAAGGCACAATTCCTGCGAGTGCGGTTCGCGTCGGGGAACGGATCGTGCGCATACAACTACTGTTCGAGTCACGTGACTGCTTTCCAGCACGAATGTCTGTTGCTACAAGAAAAAAAACAAAGCAAAAAAAAAACACGGTGTATGAATGAAAATGCAGCAAGTTGGAGGCAGCCTCGCGCAAATAAATCCCCGGTTTCAAGATCAAAGCAAGCAAGGCCAATGTCGGTGGCATTAGTGCCAAGGTTTTTACGTAGATGCCTAAATTGTTTGTTCACTTGATGAAAAGAAGAGAGGACGGTGCAATTACCAAGAGGGTGCGATGCAAAATTAACGGATGAGAGTCCGCAGGTGAGAGTCAGGACATAACAAAACGAGAAAACAAAACAAAACAATTAAAATTAAAAAAAGAAGTAAAATTATCGCCTGTGCACTTGTCGAAGACGACTGGGATGTAAATAGTGTAGAATAATCCAAGGAAGCGACAAAGCTCAAAAATGTTAGTATTAAACTGCGTTAGCCGACAAAAGGTCTGGTCGAGCATGCATGTACATATATAAATATGATGGCAATAAAAGAAAAGCGAAAATTGCAAAGAATGAGCACTCTGAGGCATATGAGTTGAGCTGGCAGCTTCAGTGCCGACGCTGCAGTGAGATGATGACGGTGTGGTATAGCAATGAACGCATGAACATCTTGACCACATTATTACGTGTTGGGATAATTTAGTACGGACGCGTTAATTGTGCATAGAGGCGTGGAGTTAACGGCGCATTATGCGAGTCCTCAGTATCTATATGCTGCAGTATGTAGGCTGTGTAAACTGCAGCGACACTAGGTTAATGAATGCACGCTCACCATGACCAGTTTCAGTTACCTAGCTACTGATGTATATTCGTCTTCACGCAGCATTCCTACTTTGACAAAGTGTTATTATTTTTTGTGTACTGTCAAAGTCTTTTCGTGTAAATAACATGCAATTTTTCTAATGGACTACGTAGTCACTGTTTATGAGTATTTGTGATTGTGATCAGGCGATTTTAGATAAAAGGAGGAAAACGTACTTAAGTGCAGTGCCCTGCGCGTGGTTACGTTCTCTCTCTCTCTTTTGCTTTTGTTTTTGTGCTCTGCGCGTTGTCATTGTTAATTTAATTGCACTCTGTTATTTAAACTTCTAGCTTGAAAAGTACAAACTGCCTTCACCTACTTGGCCAAGACGGTACCCCAGCAGTTTACGAAGACGGTAAATAATGTCTGAACCAAAGAGGAGGAAGAAAAAGATGGAAGGATAGGAAGTTTCTCACACACACAAGAAGAATTAAGTGTTAAATTATTTCCAATCAAAAACTTTTCGGACTCCTCACTAGTTTGATGTTATTGCATATTATAATTCTATACTTAAATCATCCTTGACTACGGTTTAATTTATTTCCCTTCATCTTACCATTAAATTTTCCCCTTATAATAACCGTCTGTTTAAATGGCCAATTTCCGTAGTGGGTACGAGCCACATGTAAAGGGTCAAGCGAGCAAGCAAGCTAGATTGACCAGATCTCAGAACGGCTGGCTACCCTGTGCTGAATAAAGAAGGAAAAAGAAAAAAGAAAGACGGGAAAAAAAGAGATGTTGCATAAGGAGGCTAAGCCTTTGCGTACATTATATATTAGGAGGACTAAGCGATAGAAAAACAGTCGTCAATATTTAGCGTGTTTCTCACGTACAGTTTCGTGACATGTTCTCAATGAATTACACTGCTTTATTTATTATATAAACAGAAAAAAAAACAAAAAGTCTCACCAGTGGAATACAATTATCAACGCAACAGATTGGCTCTGGAATTAATAATGTTAGTGTAGGCGGAAAGGAATCAACCGCGCATATAAAAAAATGTTACGCTTCCCTGAAATAGTATTGCTCACGGGTTGCCACGTACAATTGTTCATATAAGTATAAGGGAACTGAAAAATAACGCGAATGGCGTGATTGTGGTACCTGAAAGGATTGCATCATATATATCTGCCTATTCTCAAAGGCTAGCCTCCATAGTGTATCGTGGACCCGGTATTCAAAAAGCGCTGGCATCAAATATACGTTATATGAACACATAGCCAGGCTTGGACATCCGTATGTTTCTTAGTCACCTTCCATACGTCTTTCTTACGAGTTCTTTGAGGCACATGTCCCGAGTTGAATTAAGACGTCATGTTTCCAATATAAGACATCAGCTTTCTGCTCATTGCACCATGTGGAATTTTTTTCGTTTACTTCTGCCAGCCGCTTTGCTGTACTCTCCTTTATCTTCCTCGCCCGTTGGAGGCGTGTAATATTCCCGTAAATTCGGTTTTCTATTTTTAAAGCATGCCTCACTCAGTTGTATCCTTTAAACGGAAGCTACAAATAAACAAAAAGACTGATGGTCGAGTCACCAGTACATGAATTAAAAAAAAAAGTTGAAAAGACGTAAAATAAAAACAAGAAGACGACAACATAAAAGCGACGCATGATGGGCAAAAACTCTCGTGTTGCTGTTAATTTTTCGTCTTCCGTGCCTTATGCCTCATTTCGTTCTATAGCATCTTAGGGAAAAAAATCTATTCCTGATGTAATGAATAGTGCTTACAACGACTTCAACTTGTGTTAGTACTCATTGTGAAAGAGGGTAGACGCCATTACGCGGACACCAGAAAGGAGAAGCGGACAACGTAGTCCGCGTTTGTGTGGTCTTATTCTGTTCTAATTTGTCCGTTTTTGCAAGCCCACTCTTTTTCGTATTAATGAGTGGCGGTAACGCGGCATAGGGGTGGTTCATGTGGGCCTAAGTGTGCACCCTGTAAACGCGCAGATTTTTTCATTTTGCTTAACCTTGGCACTTATCCCTGCGCTTTTATCATGATCATATGTGAAGGAAGGGTGGAGGGGGGGGGGGGGGGAATGGAGGGAGGCCAAGCTACATTTACATGTCGCCTACTTCGCCTGCCCAATGGGCACGCATGATCGATGCATCTTTCTTTAAGAATATCAAATAAAAAGCAGACGGAAAGCATATAGTTTTTATGAATGTTTCTCAAAAGGAACAAGTGATTTGCTTTGAACGCCGTGTTATATAAATGCGAGAAATCGTGCAGAAGAGATATTATTATACGCTGGTTCTCACGATTTTGGAAAAAAAAATGTACGAAATGAAACATTGAGAATAAGAACTTCAGTTTTAGGTTTGTGTTAGATGCGACGAAGTGCAACTGCAAACCCTTGTTCTATTTCTCTCTCACTTTTTTTTTTACGTGAGAGAGCACATGAACGAAACAATGTCCACCTCCTGGTGAAGTTAGTACTATTTCACTAGAAAACTAAGTAAATGGAAGCCATACAACCACTGTGACAGCCTGTTAAGCAAGAGGAGACGAATATTAAATGTTTTTTCACTCACGTCCGACGATCTGCGGGTTGTTTTCCCAGATGTGGACTCCGCTGGTGGGTCTGCCGAAAAACTCGTCTCGCACACTGGCTAACACGAGCAGGTATTCGTCCGGTTTCGGATGGGGATTCACAAATAGGTAAAGTAGGCACATGGCGGTCTTCGTGGACAGCTACCAGTCAATCGGGGTGGCGTCTAAGTCAATATAAGGTGGGGGAAAAAAAAGAAAGAAGGGCGAAGATATTCGGGGACGAACCGAGCCCTGCGAGCTTTTCGGATGTCTTCTTCGAACGTCGCGAGGACTTGCTCGACAGAGACGAATACCGGACGCACTTTCGGTTTCGAGACGGGCGCGTTTCCTCTCGCCGAACGACTCCTCCTCGGCTCACGCGCGCCTTCCATTTTTGAAGCAGGCGGCGAGTCGTGACGTCACGGCGTCGAGCGACCAATCGCGCGTCGGCGCGCTCGGTTTGTTCTCGCGAAGGCTGCCCTTGAGATGGAAGAGTTGATCCGGGCGACATCGCGCGTGCTCTCGCGCGTCCGCACGGGAGACGCATATTTTGTTTGCACGGTGTTCATCGTCGTGGCCGACGCGTGCGAAATGTCTACGAAATAGTTGTTCAAGGTTACAGGCGAAGGGTACACCTCGCTGCCACGGGCCGCGAGAAAAACGATTTAGTTTGAGTGGTGACTTTGACATTTGTTTGCCCCGTACCACTGCCCCGTGCAGCCTCCGACGGAAGCAGTCGCTCTCTGGTCTTAGTTTTTTTTATTTTTTTTGTCCTTGCCTGATTCACTTCTGAGAAAAGTGCACTGCGCAACCGCAAGATCAAACTCTCGTGTCTTTGCCGCGTTCGTGCTGCTGGGATTTGAGTGGCACTTGACATTGGCAAGCACCTCGCGAAGCAATAATGGCAGCAGGCTACATGTTCGTCACTGAGTATACGGAAAATGCAGTGTAAACTTCACTCTGTCAAACCTAAATGTTCAGTTGCACAATGCAGTGGCGTTGGCGGAAGTTTGTTACAGAAGAGGGGGGATAATTTTATAACTGTTGGGGGCGCCGGCGGACAAGTAGGGTCCATTGTCATTGTGTGATATGTGTTCCATGAATAATAATAATAATAATAATAATAATAATAATAATAATAATAATAATAATAATAATAATAATAATAATAATAATAATAATAATAATAATAATAATAATAATAATAATAATAATAGTTTAACAAAGAAGGAGTAATAATCTGGCTTTGCCACTGGCACCACATGAATAATGAAGTTCGCAGCTATGATCTTATTGTAATTATCAAGCTACGTTTTAGCGACTCCTTGGCCGCGACACATCATAACGACGAGGACAACAACATCAAATCTTTAGTTGCATTTGTTCATCTCTTCAAGAAATACGCGAGATAAATGCGTAGCTTTTCACATAAAGAGTGCATAAATATGGCTTAGTTCTCTCATACACTTACCAGTATAGTCTTGTAATAGAACAGATTGTTTGTGTCGCGAGCGATGTAATAGTGTGAGAGAACAGTATATACGGCAGCACGTTGAATGTACTGAACAGCCGGCAAAGTAGGATGTCAAATCCGAAAGATATAAAGTAAGACCAAAAAATAAAAAAATAGAACATGGCTTTGTATGAGCACAGCATCAGGGACTTCCCGAGGTTGTCATTATTCAGCTCAAGTGGTCAAGCGTATACGGAGCAAAGTTAATACGAACACGTGTACGTCGCACGCGTAGATGCAGTTGTCGCACGCAATGACATGGCTTACATGCCAGGATGCAGCTCGAATACCGGAGCATGTTCGTCGCACGCAATGCAATAGTGGTAGCTAAAGTGGCCCTTTCATTGCGCTTTTTTGTTCCTTTTCATTAATAAACACGGGTGGGAAAAGCTAGAGCTAGAGTAATTCGAGAGTTCACGCGCTCGAGCGCAAAAGCTGGAGACCCGGTGGACGCCACGAAATTATAACACGTTTTTCTTTATGGGAACCTAGAAGGCTGAAGTGAAACAGCATGCGGTGTTAAGTACTGTGTGCGTGTGCCTGTCTGAGCAGCTGGAAGAAATCGACCTTTTTGTTCATTGATGTTGTTTGTGGTGATGAGGATACCGAAGCCTTTCACTTTTTCTTTCAAATCTAGATAAGGCGAAGATGCAGTGACACGTGCGTGCTGCATCTATTCATAACCCAGAAGCACAAAAAATCACACAGTTTTTTATGTAATACTAGTCACATAGGAAGACTCGAAGGCAAAATACATCTTATTTTTTCTAGCTCGACAGCACTGATCCTGCCCTCCGAAATCTGTCTGCACCCAACCTCGTTTTCCTTTGCCTCCGTGATCGAAGGTACATCAGCTGATTTTGCACTGCTTCCATGACCGGCACACCTTTGACCAAGCTACAATGTCCTTAGAAGTTACGTCACGCTACGCAATGGTGACGTCATATGGGGACGTCAATGCTTGATTTTTTTATTACTCGCGTTCACTCCGCCGACGCGGAAGGCTGGTCATTTTTCACGTTCGATGAGACACCTAAAGCTTTCCTTTATTAAAGACTAGAGTGAGGTACATGTTTACTTTGCAGATGCCATTCCTTTTCTTTAAATGTCGTTGTTTTAAATGTTACGCTGTGCCACATCGCGGTACGAGGGTCGCTGTGGTTTGTCTTTTTCTGCCACGGACTCGGGAAACTTCGACGTGTTTTGCTTTGCAAGAGCCACTGGTGCACCATGCTGACAAAACACTGCACTTTCTCATGGGCGACATTCAAAGCTTGAACTTTGAAGCGCTCGCAGGCGCTCGACAGAATATGCCATTCCGTTACTCGAGCAGTAACACCCGCATGCGCTAGCAAGCTCTGCACGTATTAAGCAAACGTAGATACACAAGCCTGCAAAAAAAAAAGCGAAAAAATAGGAGGACAGCGATTACGCATTCATTTCCGGACTGCTTACAGCGAAGATTAGTACAATGCAGCGCAAGATGCGTTCCGAGCTAAAGTACAAATCGTGTCATTTGTAGTAATGCAGTACAATTATACTTCGCGCGTGCCCCAAACGGATCAGTTTTTGAAGAAAAAAAAAAAGTCGGCGCATGCTTTGTACACGCACAAAGCAAACAGTAGCATTCAATTATGGCTCCTCTATTGCGCATTCTGCGAATCTTTACTAATCAACATGTTGCTTTCTCTCTTCACATCTTCTCCCATGTTTATTTATTTATTTAATTATTTATTTATTTATTTAAAGTGCTGTCAGGGCCAAATGGTGGAATATAGAGGAGTATGTAGTGCATGTACATACATTGTGTAATTTTGTTCGAAATGTTACGCAGGGCAGCTGAAAGAGATGCCTTTCAGAACATTGCTAATTTATTGTATAACCATCCAAACTCAAATGAAGTTTTCTTGAAAATGTGAATTACCTGAGTTGTTGGCGACGGAGGCGTTGAAGTAGTTCCTTTCATATGCTTTCTTTGGCGAAAATAAATCGAAGAAAATGTTCTTCTGGCACCCAATATATTTTCCAACGGAGTAATGAAGGTGTTCGAATGCAACTATTATCATGTGGAAACTAAGAAGAAAATATTGTCACCAGTGTACACTTGGGTAAAGGAAACGGATTCGAAGGTGGTGAACTTGAGTCGGTTGTATGATAGCCTCTCAAAACAAAGCAGTTTTATAGCCAAGTCCCCCCACCCCTTTTTTTTTATGGCATCTCGCGTAATTCAATACTGACAAAAAAAAAAAACGGGGAAGGAAAGACGATCTGACGTGTTTATTTGCGGCTGTTGTTTGTCGTTCAGACGTGGCAGTGCGTTCGTCTACGTAAACGTGCCCTCATTCACTTTGCTTACAATTTTGTTTACAAACCTGCTGTCTGCCTGGCAAAGCAACCTCGGTAGTCAGTGTTTTGCTTAGTCCGCACCTATTTCCTATCACGAGCTTCATCATGCCCTCCTCTTTCTTTCTTTCCCTTTTCCTCTTACCCCCGTGAGGAGTAGCAGGCTAGAAACCAGCTTTGCAGGCCGACCTCTCCTCCTCCTTCTCATTAAACGCCTTCTTCTTCTGCAACTAAACCTTAACCCCTGCTCCAGTGAAAGAAATTTGGAGGTGGTCATGGACATCGCGGTGATCAGAACACATTAGTACGACGTGTAGAGCGAAATCACTGCCTGTTTGCAAGTAGCACTCTGCATATGTGCTTGAATTTAAAGGCGACTATGAGCAAAAAAACAGGAAGAAACACTGGCACAAAACAAGTCGCGTCACAATACACGAAAGGCGCGCGATGGTGCCTATCAAGATGTTGCGATTTGTGAATGACACTGGCAAAGAAATGGGTGGGGCAGTGACAGCATGAGCGACCACCGCGCGTCGTTTAGGCGAGAAATATTTTTGTCTATTCATTGTCGGCGTCGCGCGTACACTCCGTTTTTAAGGCTTCTCTTTTGAACAAGAGGAAAACGGGTGTTGAATGAGTTTTCATTTCCTTGAGCTTTCAGTGTAGGAAAGAGACCACCATTATCGTCGGCACGTCATTCAAGCCTGGCGTCGCAGCTTGGCTGAATTAATTACTAGTTAATGGATCTCTGGTGTTTTGTGTGTCAAAACCACAATATGATTGCGAGGCCCGCTGTACGTGTATACCTGGAGTACACTATGTGCGAAGACACTTTAGAAGTTCTGCTACTTATGTAGTATAGGCGACGGCATGCTCCTCGCGTGCGCTTGCTCGCTGTGAACTGATGCGTGAGATACAAATTAGAATACGCATGGCAAACTTGAACCCAACATACGTTATTAGCCATTAATCAACTTTAAGTCATTAAGCACAAGTGCGTGATACTTATCCTTAATTAATCTAATGGAACATATTTCTTGAGCGCACTCAATCATGAACAAAATGTAAGCTATGCCATACACATTCCAGAAGTAAATATCATCGCATAAAACTTGTTCACAATATAATGGCTGTTAACATGAAGACTACCAATCTACCATCCCTTCGTCCCTTTCAAAAATACAAACAACACACGCTAGGGCTCATACTTTGTGACCAATTTTCGGAAAAATTAGAGCAGTTGAAAAATGTTCTTTTTTTTTTGCCATAACTATATAACGGCCTTGAATAAATTTGCAGATTCAGGAATACTTTCGCCCAATTACGTTCAGTCTATACAGAAGACCACATTTTCTGTTATATTCGAGGTTTTGGTCCTGGTGATGTTAAGTTTGATATTGTTATGCAAGAGTGTGTTAATTTTTGTTGTTCAATCCTTACTGTATCGAAGTACTAATAGTTCTTCATTTGAGCGTTGCATGTATTAGGTTATCTTCGCCTTTTTTATGTGTTCTGGCCTTCCTGATTTAGCGAAGTATGTCTGCAGCATTTTCAAATAAACAGGCAAACAAACACATGACTAATGCGATGAAAGCATGTTTCAGTCAACGTAGGGTCTATGTGGATTGTGGATGGCTGATAAATTTCATGTGAAAGGCTGACACTTTTACTTTTTTTTTTTTTCAACTCCTAATGCTGGCTAGGCTGGCAGCAGCCTCTAGGAAAGAATATTCTTCTGTTATGGAAATAACTGACCTCTTTTGTGTGTTGTGATGTTGTCTGACCGACGTTGCGGCGCGATCATCGACCACGTGATCGTTGGAACGTTCTCGGTTTTTTTTTTTTATGTGACCCCCCTCGCCTTTCCTTTCCCAACCACTCTCTATTTCAAGATAACAATTCATGTTAAATTATAGCTGCTACGTCTTCAGGTATTGTCACTAACAGGCTGCTGTTGTTGATATGCCATCAAAAAGAGAGAGAGAGAAAAAAAACACCGAGTCATTAAAGTTAGAAAAATAATTCCTGTTTCTGACAGGTTAATTCCTGCGCAACAATTACGAAACCTGTCCCGCCTATGAAGCTTGGTAATTATACATTATATGATGACTCGTTTTCCATGTTTGTTTATTAGGTGGTCGCCACTTGCACGGACATCCAAGCGCGGTCAAGGCCAGCTGTTACATCTCAAGAATTCGCCATGCGTGCCTAGCACAGCTTTTTGAAATGTTGCCTAGTGTAATAGTCACGAATTACTCAGAAATAAATAAATAAAAGAATAAGTAAGTAAATAAATAAATAAATAACGAACTTATTTTGTGGACCAACACTTTGATTGATATGTGGGGTTTAACGCCCCAAAAACACCATATAATTATGAGAGATGCCGTAGTGGAGGGCTCTGGAAATTTCGACCACCTGGGGTTCTTTAACGTGCACCCAAATCTGAGCACACGGGCCTACAGCATTTTCACCTCCAAAATCTGAGCACACGGGCCTACAGCATTTTCGCCTCCATCGAAACTGCAGCCCCCACAGCCGGGATTCGATCCCGCGACCTGCGGGTCAGCAGCCGAGTACCTTAGCCACTGGACCACCACGGCGGGACATGTGGACCAAGACGAAGCTCTTGTCAAGCTCAACAGTTCGCTGCAAAAGCTTGAGGCGCTATGGCACTGAACATCGCGGCTTTTCGTTTCCCGCCTTTCTGTTCTGTTCTGTTTTAACTGTTTTGCTGTGGAGAGGTTGAGGTGCCTATTGCCTCGGCTACTCCATATCACAAAGTTCTGCAGCGAAAAATAAAATAATGATGCAGAACGGTACCCAAAAATTAACAATACGGAAAAGAAAAAAAACATAATAGCACACATAATAGCAAACATAATAGCAGACATAATAGCAAATATCATGCCAATACACAGTTTTATTCACGCAGTTCACACAGTCATAAACTCTTTACACGCACACTTTACTATTCTACTGTCAGTATATACATGACCACATTTTATATATACCCATCTCTGGCTGTCTGTGATAGGCGCTTGTCCAGTCTGGTCTCCACTAAAAAGTCTGTCAGGAAGATTATTGCCTTTTTCTGGAGATGCATCTCAGGCCATGGTCCAAGTAGTTTCTTTATTGTGAGGGGCCGTCTGTCCAAACTTGCTAATTTGTTCTTTAATTTTCCTCTTTCATCTTGTGGTGAAATATGAATTAACTGGGCTATGATCTCGAGAAGCGTAGCTGTCTTGTTCCAAGTCTTCCTTAATGACGACTTCATTACTTGACTTCTCGCCTTTTGTTCTGGCCACATGTCCATTGTTCCTGTTCCGTTTGACTCCGGTCACGTTCTCTCAGTCCATGTAAGGGTCCACGGAGATAAGTGTAATCACTACTTCGGACGAGAAGTCAATTTTGACGCTGAGAACAGAGCAGACGCGTGGACGGTACATTAGTATGTGTGGTGACACTGCACATGCTGTGTAATACTGAGACTGACAAATCTAGCTCAATGTCACTCTATTTCTATTGTTGAGTGTGTTTGTGTGTGTGTGTGTGTGTGTGTGTGTGTGTGTGTGTGTGTGTGTGTGTGTGTGTGTGTGTGTGTGTGTGTGTGTGTGTTTTCTCTATCAAGCGCTGGTGTACATGCAAGATTGCATGTACACCGCCTTGCAAGATTGCGGTCGAAGTTGGTAGCTCATTCTGCACTGTCTAACACTGTCTGTTGTCGCTTTCTGCTCTTTTATGTAGAAGCAGTAATAAATTTTTATTCGCCAGCAGTGGATCACTCAGGATTATTCGTGTTTTAATCTAGAGCCCTGCTGCTCCCGGCACAAATTACTTGCTCAGGTTATAAGTCCAGCATTTCTGCATTGCATTGCTTCTCCACAGGTGCACGTGACCTTGTTTAATTTTTCTGTCAATTTTTCTTTTATTTATTAGCGCCGTGTTCTGTAGTTACCGTACTTACACGTGTAGTTGTTGCGCAGTCCAAATTTGCGCCCTTTCGTAGTTGATTTAAAGTGTTTATGTATGTATGTATGTATGTATGTATGTATGTATGTATGTATGTATGTATGTATGTATGTATGTATGTATGTATGTATGTATGTATGTATGTATGTATGTATGTATGTATGTATGTATGTATGTAGTATGTATGTATGTATGTAGTGTGTATGTGTATGTATGTATGTATGTATGTATGTATGTATGTATGTATGTATGTATGTATGTATGTATGTATGTATGTATGTATGTATGTATGTATGTATGTATGTATGTATGTATGTATGTATGTATGTATGTATGTATGTATGTGCAGTGTAGAGTGTTTATGTCTTTACCGTCTGCTGCCATTCTGATTTGTGCTAGGAACCTTTATCCTTAGAACATAAAGCCACGGGCTCTAGGCCGTGAAAGTTTGCGGAATGTGAAGCACATGACCGCGAATGTGAAGCACATGACCGAAGCACATGACAGGTGCCATATTTAGTGGAGGGCCCTGGAATTATCGACCACCAGGGGTTATTTAACGTGTAGCTAAGTCTGTGTACACGGGCCTCAAATATTTTCTCCTCGATCGAAAATGCAGCCGCCGCATCGCTGAAGAGTACGAAGTGCAACGGTACAAGCGTGCAAAGCACCGAGGCAATCAGAGTATGAATGGAGGAGGAGGAGGAAAGTTTAAGCGGAAGGACAGGGAGGTTAGCCAGTTCCTAGTCCGGCTGGCTACCCTGTGCTGGGGAAAGGGGTGAGGGGAATAAAAGATGATAAAAAGAAAAGTTGCGAATAAAGAGAGAGAGAGAGAGAGAGAGAGAGAGAAATTACAAAAAAGATAGCGACAGAAGAAAGGCAACATCAAAGAATATAAGACACTAAAGTCTGTCTCTGAGGCCAGTTGTCCGCAAAAAGCGTAGCAGAGCTTTCAAAGCCTTCTGGGCTGAAGATGGGCTCGGCCAATGACCCAGAATTCTTTGTTCCGACAAAGGCCGATCATCCAGTCTATCCAGAGCTGCAGTTCTTTTCTTGGCGCGTTGAAATGGGTGCACTCACATAGAAGGTGCGCGATGGTTTCTTCGCAGCTGCAGTACGTGCTTGTATAAGAGCTAGCCATTCCAATGAGATAGAAGTATGCGTCCGTGAAGGCTACTCAAAGCCGCAGGCGGCATAGAAGAGTCTCCTCAGCTCGAGATATCCCTGAGGGAAGACGAAGCTGCAGATCGGGATCCAAGTTATGCAGGCGCGCGTTTGTAAAGTCTGTTGAGCTCCACTGTACCAGTGTGAGATCACGTGCAAGTGAAAGAAGTCTTGTAGCTGCGTCGGTTCTTGAGAACGGGATGGCTGTGTATTGGGTACCGTCGTGTGCACATCTAGCGGCCTTATCTGCACGGTCATTGCCATATATACCGCAATGACCTGGTATCCACTGATACCCTATGCTGTGCTGTTTCTCGATGGCCTGGTGATAAAGAAGCCTTATTTCAGCTACTAACTGTTCATTAGATTCATGGCGAATGGGTGACATAAGACATTGAAGAGCTGCCTTCAAGTCCGAGAAGATAGACCAGGTTCCCGAAGGTTCTTCAACTATAAACTCCAGAGCTGCACGTATGGTGGCGAGTTCTGCAGCTGTCGACGACGTCAAATGCGATGTCATGAATTTAATTGTAATGTGCCTCGCGGGAATAACTACCGCCCCTGCTGAGCTTACTGAAGACACAGAGCCATCCGTGTAAATGTGAAGGCGTCCGTTGTGCTTTTCTTGGGGGAATAGTAATGTGGCCTGTTTCAGGGTTAGATGCGACGACGTTTTCTTATTTTGGATGCCAGTAATTCAAAGAAGGGCTTTGGTTGGGTGCAGGCACCACAATGGTAATGGTGGCCGTGCTGCATGCGTGAAGTGCAATGGAAGAACTGCACAGTGCTGAGCTACAGTTGCGCTGAACGCTGAGTGGGGCCTGGAAGTTTGAAGTGAGGCTAGGTGATGAGATGGAAGCCGAGCGAAATGTCTTAGGTGCATTCTCAAAGCGTCTACGCGGATGTATGCGTTTACTTGATAATCACGCGCAAGGATGACTGTCGCTGCTGTAGACGCACATCTTGGGAGACCAATGCATATTCGCAGTGCTTAAGCTTGGATCGACTGGAGGACGCGCAAGCTTGTTCTTCGCATCCCGCAAAGCACGGGTACGCTGTAGCGCATATAACCGAGGAGCAGAACAGTGTTAAGTTGAAGCATTGCTAAAGTATGAACGAAATATTCTAACAGGTAGTAAAACACCCAAAGACGAGCTTCACTACTGGTTGTTGCTTTAGTGCTGCTAGAGAAATGCGAGATATATAATAAGTTTTACTAATATAAATTCACTTAATAGCCTCAAAAGATCAATACAACATATTACTATAAGTGTACTATTGTGTAATAAGTGACAATATACAAATTCAATCCCTATTTTGCAACAGAAAACACTCAACAGTTATGGATGCGGTTGAGTCAGTCCCTTATAATTTTGCTACAAGGTAGACCGTTCCGCTCTTTTATTGTGCGATGGAAAGACATGGAGTACTTAAAGACGGTAGCTGTAGCATTATAAGATCTTATTGAGGCCTCGTAGTAATGCCTAGTGCTGCTGGCAGTTAGTTGTTTCATGTAAGATTCGGGAAATATATACTGTTTACGATTAGTAATTACTAAAGGGACCAACAACTGATTTTTCTACCCAGTTTTTTCCGGCGGGACAGAACACTTACCCCTCATAGTGTTCGTGGCTGCAGTAGTTAATCTGAAAAGCACGTAGTCATTTTATAAGCAGTATTTTTTTTGTCTGAAAGACCCTGAACACGGATGACCCTTCTCATCCAGCAACGCTGAGAATTCATAACGATCCTTTCTGGCGACTTGTGCATGCTGTCGTTGTTCTGCTTTCGCAGGAGTTCCTGTACCTATGCTGAACCGCGTTTATTCTGAGCTTTACAGCTATTTATGAAAATGACAAGCAGTTACAATGAGACGATGTGGCGTTATACAGCTTCTCAGTATTTATACCGCGTCGCGTGCGCATGCTCCCAAGGTTGTTGCGCCTGTGTCCTGGATGGCTTCTCCCGTCGTTGTTACTCTCTCGACACACACGAGCCAAGCCAAGTAATCGAAAACGTCACTGCGCATATGCGCGGCCGTGCCATGTAGCAGTGCACGCCATTTCTGAGACACAGTGTAAATAGAAAAACAACGTCGCTCCAAAATCTTAGCAACCCGGAAACTGCATTTACGGTTTAATGAGCACGCAGAAAAGTTGCTCAAGACGCGCTGACGAATATGGGATGATTCCGTCATACGAAGGCAGCGCCACTTAAATCCAGGCCTATATGTACATTTTTATAGAGTAATATCTTTTACTATAAACAAGCAAGCAATATTTCAAAGCTAACAAGAAAATTGTTGACCGCTTACACTTGTTTACGGTCTCGTGACAGGGCACATCGAATAATTAAGGTTTCTGCCACCAGGTGGTGCCACAAGCTACTTTCACGATTTTCGTTGAAGAAATAAAAACATAACTCCACTTTTCTAAAAAAACAGGGTTGGTTTGAGCCACTCTGAGGGAGAATATTTCCATCAGTGCAGTCATTATCCTGCGTTATTGGCAGTTGTCGGTGATATCAACCTGTAAATATTTTTTTTTGTCTGCAGACTCAATATTGCATGGGATTATTAGGTTACTTAGAGAGTCGCTGGATTGACATTTATAGTAAATGAACCTTCCTTCCTTGTGTTGGATTCTTCCGAAGGGCATCGATGTTAATGAGGAGGATAGGGAACTTACATACCAAAAGTACAGTTTGATTATAGGAGAGACACCCTAGTGGAGGGCTCCGGAAATTTCGACCATCTGACTTTCTTTACTATGCTACTAAATATAAGCACACGGTTATACTTGGAATTGCACCGCCGCTGTGGCCGGCAGTCGAACCCGCGTGGTCTAGCACAGCAACGTGAGACCTTGCATGCTACCACGGTGGGTTGGCGCTGTTGCACATGCAGGAGTTCGCATATACCAGAATACAAAATCGACATCACGAAAAACATGAGGTGGTACAGAGACATACACAACATGCAATATACGGTGCAAAATACGTGCTCTTGACATAATCGTAGAAAAAATGAGTAATAACAATGGGCAGTTTACACTAGTAATAGTGTAGGAAAGCCTCCATCATCCCGCGGGCGGCATGCGCAGTTTCCATTCTTTGGATACAATGGGAAGTGGCTCCATCTCTCCACATGATATGCCTAAACGCGCTTTTGGGGAGTTTCAGCACACGTGCTAAGCATTGCAGTGACGCAATATTCTGTGTTAGGAAACGATGGGGGCAGCGGAAGGCTCTAGAGAAAGCCATAATTTACGAGCGTATGGGCACACTTAAGAACATACGTGTTCGTAAAAGAGACACAAAACAGAAAACAATTTTATTCATTTTATATATTTATTTACAGAATACTCCAGGCCCGACTAGGGCCCTAGCAAGAGGGGCAAAAGTGTGCTCGGAAAGGCAATACATAAACGCATTTACATACAGTGCATTGAAAACAACAAAAAAGGTAGTGTCTAATTAGTACGGCAAAGTACGAAAGTAATAACACTTGGAATATCTCATAAAGTGCAAGGAAAAGCAAACAGAAAAAAAACAATATTCACAAAAAAATGAAAATAACCAAAACAACCTAACTTCAATCCTGAAGACTTTCAATTATTTTATACTTTGCACTGCTGCCATTGGCAGCGATTTCCACTCGTTAATTGTGCGCGGGAAAAATGAGAACTTGAATAGGTTAGTTTTTGTGTTGTACGGGGTGGGTGATTCTTCATGTCGATGCCTTGTAGGTCGTGACGCCAGTGATGTCACGTATGGCTTAGGACGAAGTAGCAATTTTTCTTGTATTAGTACTCTTTCACTATACCAGAATCGACACACTATCTATGGGGAGACTTGTGGTAAGCCACAAAATACGTGCACGCTCGAAAAAAGAAAAGTCCCAGTTTTGCCGCAAAGACGATAAGAGTGCAACTTTCGCTGATGGTACCACTCGCACACAATTTCTCGGTGGTTGCATGTGCTGGACACAAAATATTTCGTGACGCACCGCTGTCTTCGTTTCTTCCTGCTCGCTGAATACAGATCACCTAAGGAACACGCCCTCATGCTCGCTCAAAAGCTTCAATGTGAACTTGCTGAAACCGAGCGACGCCATTGCATAAAAAATTTACATTATAAAGTACAGTGAGGCCGATCCCCTTTGTGGGTATGAGCCAAGATATTCTAGGCGACAAGAACAAGGTAAAAGGTGAAATGGCACCAGAAAACTAGAAAACTGGAAACAGCAAAGAACGACAAACCTGCACGGCTAAAGCTTCATAATAATAATGCGAACAATCTTGAACATAATATTTACATCTTTTCTTTCCACATTTCCCATTATGCTGCACAGTGTACAAAAGTTAGCATTCGTGAACTAGATGCAGAAACGTAGTAAAAAAGGGAGTGCTTGGGCTCCGTAGCCTTGACTGTGCTGCCACACAAAGTTGTCGCCAAGTGAAGAACTGCATGTTTGGCCAAAGTAGAGTTACTGTATATGCTGCCTAAAGGTAGCATATACAGTATCTCTAGGCCAAGGCGTGGCTTCCACGTTTACCCGTTGCGAACGGTTCACCACAAGATCATCATCATCAGCAGCAGCAGCCGAAAAACGTTTTCCGGGAAGAGGCAAGCGCTTTGTAAGTCGTGGTGCGCTGTGTTAAGATGCCAATTATAGTGAACATATATATATATATATATATATATATATATATATATATATATATCACAACATGTCCTGGTCTAAACACATTGATATTACGTATAATAAAGCCCTGAAGAGATTAGGTTACTTACAGCGCCTTCTCCATGTAGCACCAAAAGAAACCAAGCTCTTAACATTTAAAACGTTAGTACGGCCATTACTCGAATACGGTTGTGTCGTGTGGAATCCACACAAAGCGTCCGACATTGCAAAACTAGAATCCATACAAAAAAAAGCCGTCCGTTTTATCTGCCGAAGATATGAACGGGATTTTTCGCCTACGTCCAACTTAGCACCTTTGGGTTTAACTCCTTTATCTGCCAGGCGCCATTCAGAATGCTTAAAGCTCCTGTACACCTTGATTAATTCGCCGCGCTTGCCCTCGCTCCACAGGTATCTGCAGTTTGCCACACCACCCTCTGTTCACACCAGGAGTCAACATGCGCTAAATATTACGCCACTTCACCCCAAAACTGATTTGTTTAAGTATAGTTTTTTTCCCTTCACTATTGAGCTCTGGAACTTGCTACCCGGCGATACCCGCGGGCTCCCTTTGGAGGGTGTTTCTGAGTGCAATATCACATGCGTGTTAAGTAGATATTTCCATGTTCTTTTGCTTTCTGTGCTCTTGCTCTGTTCATTCTGTATCTTGTGTAGTACTATGAACCACAAATTTGTGCCATATGCTCATGTTTTTGTTTCTGCTTGTTATCACCTGATCATTTGTATGTCCACTCCTGCAATAGCCCTAATAGGGGCTGCAGTATGTATAATATATATATATATATATATATATATATATATATATATATATATATATATATATATATATATATATATATATATATATATATATATATATATATATATATATATATATATATATATATATATACGGCAAGTTATCTTTTCACCCACTTTCTTTCTCCACCTTCAAATTTACCTCCCAATTAGGTCTAATAACTTCCCCTATACTTTCCTTGGCATTAGTGTCTGTTAGATTTCATTGATATTGTGTCAAAACACGGAAAGGTGAGCCCTTAAGTATACACTTCTTTTCCTCATTCATTAACGAGGGTCTCGTACTGGAAGACTTGGTGCTTTGAGTTGTATACGAGAGACTATTGGTCAGCTGCCAGCTCGTAATAAGTTCAGGTGCTACGTGACGCCACACAGGCTCATGAAGCGTGTGCCACACTCGCCGCCATGGCTACAGATGGCGCTGACTGACACCCCCACGTTTAAATTCACATATATACCCAATAAAGTGGCTAGGGAGATAGCCACCGTGGTATCTCAGTGGTAGAGCATAGAACGCGTTTTTCGAAGGTCGCAGGTGCGGTTCCTGTCCACAGCAAGTTATCTTTTCACCCACTTTTTTTTCTTCACATTTACGTTACAATTCGGTCTAATAACCTTCCCTATACTTTCCTTGGCTTTATTGTCTGCTAGATTTCATTTATACTGATACGAAATGTCACTACCAGGAAAAACAAGGGAAGCACGGGTAGAAAAGGAAGATGACGTTGCTTCTACTGCGATTCCCCTGAGGGGGTACGAGCCATGGCGGTAGATTGATCATCATCATCATCATCATACTGTGGTCGCGGACTTGGTGCCGATTAACCCCCCCCCCCCCCCCCCAAGTTACCTTTATACTTTACGTAACGATTCGGTGGAAGATGCTGGGTAGGACGAACCCAAAGACGGGAGCTTCCCTACCAGGACTTCGTCACGGCCGCCACCTCGCCGGACTTCCAGCTTCGCCGATCGTAATGGCCCAAGAGCAGCCATCCAACGCTTTGGGGCCAACCACGATGGGTTCCATGCCGTACTACAGAAAGCCACCAAACTTCCGTGGGACCTCAGGAGAAGACATCGACGTGTGGCTCAACAACTACAAGTGGGTGAGCAGAAGCAATGACTGGGACTCGAACGAACAGCTCAATCATGTTGTATTCTCGTTAACTGACACTGCGATCATGTGGTACGAGAACCACGAGGACATGTTCACTACTTGGGAACGTTTTGTTGAAGAAGTGCAGAAGTGCTTTGGTGATTCAGACGCAAAGAAGAAACGCGCAGAGCAGATATTGTCTCAGAGGGCACAGCTTCAGGGAGAAACATGTACGACGCACATTGAAGAAATCTTGAAGCTGTGCAACACCGTGAATGCAAGGATGTCTGAAGAAGACAAGGTTGGACACGTTCTCAAGGGTATAGCTGAAGACGTGTACAATTTCTTAATTGGAAAAGACTGCTTGAACTCCGTGTCCAACGTGATGAAGCACTGTCGTACTTTTGAATCCCTCAAGATGCAACGAATTTCTCCGAAATACGGCCACCTGTCCAACGTCCTTACTGCGGCTAGTGTTGAAACAGTGCCGTCTAACGACCTTGCTTTGACCATACGATAGATCGTCAGAGAAGAGCTGCTTCGATGTCAGCAGACCTATCACCACTCCAGCGATTTTCAGGATGCGTACGCAAGCGAACCAGAACGTGGGCGGACTCCTGTTTCTCTTCCACCATGGCAACCATCGATCAACGCAGCCGACGTTTATGAATATCAAGGCACACGGCAGGCTGGATTCCCACGTCAACCACCTCCAAACTACGAAAGAAGTTTTCGCCCGCCTGTTTACCCAAATCGCCTGCCTGCAGTGCCACTGAAGGGCGGCACCACTATCCCATGCCTTCCGAGAGGAGTCGTTACTATGAACAGCCACGTGCCCCTCGATCGCTTCTGGTGTGCTACAACTGTGGCATCCCGGGTCACATTGCCCGTTTTTGTGACCACCGCCCATATCAGCGACAGTCTTGGTACATGTCTTACCAACCTTTCGAACATCCGCACTCTACGTCACGGAAAACCACGCGCACCTGCCGGGTCACGCTACCCCTCGCCGGCCTCTGATCGAAGTTTGACGCCACCACCAGCTTTACGTGCTCCTCGATCACCGTCGCCACAGCGACGCGCACGGACACCGCCGCCGGAAAACTCACGGCCATGTCACTTGTGGATACAGGCGCGACAGTCTCGGTGATGAGTGATAATTTTAAGAACCTGCTAGGACCAAAAGTGATGTTTTGCCTGAACCATGGGGTGACATTTCGTGGTTTAAGTGGTGACGTGTTGTGTCCGATGGGATATTGTACTGTGGACGTCTCGCTGTGTGGCAAGGTGTTTTGCACAGAGTTTGCGGTTATTCCGCGGTCTACACATGACGTTATCTTGGGTATCGACTTCTTGTGTGAGTGCGGGGCAATTGTAGGCTGCAGAAGTGGGCAACTTTCTATACACGGTACTTTTCCAATGGCGCTCTTGGAAAATTCCTGTCCGGAGTAATGCATCTTTTTCGTCTCCGTGAACACAGTCGTTCCTGCATATCTGCTGTGTGTGTTCGTGTGACATGTTCCAGTAACAACTGTGGCACGTTTGACGCCACGCTCGAACCGATTCCCTTGGCATGCCTGAAAAATAACATCCTCATTCGCCATTGTATAGTGTCAGTCGTTGATGGACGGGCAGGTGTGTGGACAATGAACAGTTCCATGGAGCCTGCAGTTTTGCCAGGTGGCATAAAGCTTGCAGTATTTAGACCCGAATCATCTACGACGCTGGTTGCGCTTGTTGATGCTACAAGCCAAAATGAACATGTAGGCTTAGAAGGTTCAGAGGATGCCTAATTGCTACAAATGGTCAGCAAGTCACTTGACCAAAGCGAACGTCATACACTGCTCGATGTTCTTTCTAAGCACTGGAAAGTGTTAGATTTTTCTAAAAACAGCCAAAGGCCTTTAATGCCAGCGTCCCGGATACGTCATCATATCCACACCGAGTCGGTGCATCCCATCAGGCTGAAACCTTACCGAGTGGCATCATCGGAGCGCGAGATCATCGACGAGCAAGTTCAAGAAATGCTGAATAAGGGAATAATACAGGAATCGGCAAGCCCGTGGGCTGCTCCCGTCATTCTAGTGAGGAAGAAGGATGGTACGAGGAGATTTTGCGTTGACTACCGCCGACTGAATTCTGTTACCAAGAAAGACGTCTATCTACTGCCACGCATCGATGACGCTCTAGACTGCCTGCATTCCACGTCCTACTTTTCATCTGTTGACCTGAGATCAGGTTACTGGCAAATTCCGATGCACACAGCTGACAAAGAAAAGACGGCATTCGTTACGACCGATGGACTTTACGAGTTGAACGTTATGCCATTCGGATTATGTGTTGATCCTGCAACATTCGAAATATTTATGGACTTTTTATTGCGTGGTTTAAAATGGCATATCTGCATGCGTTACCTTGACGATGTCGTAATTCTTGGACGTATACGTTTAAGGAGCACAACACCCGCCTAGACCTCGTGCTCAACTGCATTAAAAAGCTGGCCTTGTATTGAATTCAAAAAAGTGTCACTTTGGCGAGCGACAAACATTCGTGTTGGGACATCTCGTCGACAAAGATGGCATTAGACCTGACCCACGAAAGACAGCGGCCGTTGAATCGTTCCAGCGTCCTAAATCTGTGAAACAACTGCGTGGCTTCATCGGGCTCTGCTCGTATTTCCGCCGGTTTTCACCCAGATTTGCGGATGTCATTCACCCCCTGACGAGCCTTCTACGCAAGAACAGCCCGTTTCAGTGGACCTCCGAGTGTGATACCGCTTTTCACCAGCTGAAGTGTTTGTTAACTTCGAAGCCAATACTTCGGCACTTCAATAGTTCGTCGCCCACGTAAATTCACACAGACGCAAGTGGCATCGGTATCGGTGCCGTTTTCGTTCAGCCTTCTGGCAAGAAGGAACACGTTGTGGCGTACGCAAGTCGTTCTTTAAGCAAGCCTGAAGGCAACTACACAGTGACCAAACAGGAATGCCTAGCGGTAGCCTTTGCTGTACAACGGTTTCGCTCATACATCTATCGTCACAGATCACCATTCTGTGTTGGCTGGTCAACTTTCGTGACCCATCCGGCCGCCTTGCACGATGGGCCATTCGTTTGCAAGAATATGTCTTCACTATTTCATACAAGACTGGCTGTCTACACGCTGATGCGGGTATCCTCTCCAGGATGCCACTACCGATGACAGATTGGGACGCCGATAACTTTGACCACCTTATCGCTTCTCCGTCGTCTGGCTTTCCCGATGCCGTGACTTTTGCCGCTGAGCAGTGTAATGACCCAAACTTAAAAGCCCTCTTCCCTGGAGCAGGAAAGTCATTATTAAGCGAAGGCCGATTTTGCGTCCGAAATGGTCTTCTTTACCTGAGAAACTTGTCCATGACGGGCGCCCGCTTTCTGGTTGTTCCTGCTTCCCTCCAAAAGTCTGTTCTGCGTCTCACGCATGATGACCCCACCTCGGGCCATCTAGGAACCGCCCGAAATCTTAGTCACGCGAAAGAGCGGTTCTATTGGCCAAAAACGAGCAAGACAATTCAAAACTACGTGGCCAGCTGTACGCAGTGTCAGAGCCACAAGCGGCCCACCTCGGGTCCAGTTGGTCACCTGCAACCCGCAAAGCCTCCTGGTTCCCCTTTTGAAAAGGTCGGCACTGATCTGATGGGACCATTTCTACGCTCCTCAAAAGGTAACCGGTGGATAATTGTATGCGCCGACTACCTGACGCGGTACTGCGAGACGGTTGCCTTATCCTCCGCCACGGCAGTCCTGGTTTCGGAGTTCCTGTTGCATTCAGTCATGCTCCGACTCCGGCCACCTCGCGTGATAAGTGACCGTGGACGACGATTGCCGCTGATATTGTGGAATCATTACTTCGTTTGTGTGCCTCCAAGTTCCGACACTCAACTGCGTATCATCCACAAACTAACGGCCTCACCAAGCGCACAAACCGAACGTTCATCAAAATGTTGTCAATGTATGTCACCTCCGACCACAAAAACTGGGATGAAGTATTACCATTTGCCTTCAACACGGCGAAACACGAAACGACAGGCTACAGCCCTTTCTATCTGCTCTACGCTCGCTCACCTCGACAAACGCTGGACACTATCTTTCCTTTTGCCGTCCATGACGATTTAACAATTACGAAAACTTTGTGTCGTGCAGAAGAGACACGTAGACTTGCCTGCTTACGTACACTGGCCGCGCAAGAGACCTCCAAAACTCGCTACGACAATCAACACCGGCATGTAACCCAAGCCCCCGGTGATCTAGTGCGGGTGTGGACCACAATACGCAGACGTGGCTTGAGCCAAAAGCTACTGACACACTATCATGGAGTATCACGAACGATGGAGTCATGAACGGACCGGCGTATACGCTCCATCGTCTCAGTGAGGTAGACCATGAAATTGCACGTGTCACCACTAGTGGCAGACGTTCATGCAAGACAGAGGTGACGCATGTTGCCCGCCTGAAGCCGTTTTCACGAAGAATACAAGAATGACTCGCCCAGAGGGCTTCGCCTGAGACGGGAGGAATGATACGAAGTGTGACTACCAGAAAAACAAGGGAAGCGCGGGTAGAAAAGAAAGATGACGTTGCTTCTACTGCGATTCCCCTGAGGGGGTACAAACCATGGTGGTGGAATGATCATCATCATCATACTGTGATCGTGGACTCGGTGCCCATTAACCCCCCCCCCTAAATTACCTTACCTTACGTAACAATATATATATATATATATATATATATATATATATATATATATATATATATATATATATATATATATATATATATATATATATATATATATATATATATATATATTCCTTTAAGAGACACTATACACTAAAGTGAAGTTTTTGCCAGTGTGAGACTGCTGGTTTAATGTGGCTCTCCTACACGTCATGCCAAGTGAAAAAAAAAAAGCAAATAAACTACAACAGCAGAGAGTACCGGAGAAGTTTCTTGCACACGACAACATGCTGACAACAGTGGAAGGACTTATGCGTAGAAGATCTCACGTAACATCAAAAATTTGCTTTGAGTTCGGAATGCTAAATCAAATTCGTACTACTGTTACCAAGGTTATCACAGGGTTCCACTCTGTTAAGAGTAACGAAGTAAATGTTTTACGCAGTCAGGTTGCGAATCAGGTTGTATAAGTTAAAAACATATGACAGATGAAGCAATCTTATTGCAATCAACGCCTTAGGCCCCCACGCATACGTGGCAGACACAATGAATGTATGATATAACGAATGTTATATCATATATTTATTGTGTCTTGTCAGACAATGAAGCCTGGATTCATCAAAACTAGACGAAGACAAAAGGAACAACGTTGCATAGATAAATACACATGCACAACTCTGCCGATCTGTTGAAATCAAGTGCACTTCGACGCACGACTGGTGAACCATAGTGCCATGTAGTACATACAACATACCTGGTAACCAGAGCATGGCAGTCACCCAAATAAAGCCGTTACAGGAGCGTATATACCTGTAGCATAGTCATCACAAGAAAAAAAAAACTACGCAGAAGTAGCAGAACTGTGCGCTTTGCTGTGTGTACAACACATGGGGACGCCTTGGCGAAATTCGACTCAACACGAAAACATACTTGCGGGTGGGCGTGTTAACCAAAACGCTATAAAGCAGAGGTCCCTTGAGCAACCTTCCTATATGCCCCCAAATAGTATCCGTTATAAGGAAACTACTAAGCTTGTAACGACCCTGTGACCTATACATACATGCCTAGCACAAGTGAAGCACGCAGCACAACGGTTGCGGCGTCAGCACCAGTAGCAGCAGCAGCAGCATCGTCATCATAACACTTTATTATTTACCCTCGATCCCCGGACGGATACGAGAAGGCAGGATAGCGGTTACTTCAGGCACCGTTCAAAGTATGTCGCGCCGACGTAGCCTCCAAGCATGGCCATCCTGACGTTTATTTCAAACAGTTTCCGGTCATTCTGCAGAACTTCCGCGGCGTCCTTGTTGAGCGGGTCCTCGGGGTTTGGCTCGAGGAAGAGAAACTGCAGGCCGTACACGATAGAGTTGACCGTGAGCACAGGATTCCAGTCTTGGCGCAAGATGTTCAGGCAGACGTTCCCGTCGAGGTCGATGTTCGGGTGGTAAACCATTGTGTCGCACTTGACTTTGGGCGGTTCATGCGGGTAGTTTGGACTTACGCGAAAGCTGAAGACGAAGCGTCCGTTTCGGTGAAAGCCCTCGTCGGGGCAGATGACCAACTTGAAATTCAGCAGATCGTCCGGATCTGGGAACTCCATGCGGCAAGTCTTGGGTAGGCTCAAGTCGTTGATGTCCTTCGTAACGCGTAGTTGGGCCACTGAGGCACGCTTCTGGCTCGTCGGCGTGTTGCCCGTCGTCTCGCCGTCCTTCTGCCGCTTGAGGGAGAAGAGCTTAAGCATTGTCACACTGCACAACTCCTTCGAACGAAATCACAGAACAGGTACGACGCACAACGCTGCCCCAACGTTATAGTGTACTAGAATGTTCAAAGTGGCGAAACCAGATGCAGTGGAGCAGCCCGTTTTGTGTGGAAATTAGCGGCGGCGCTGTAGTCGATTACACTTTAAAGCGCCCTGCGGGCTCGCGGGCAGCAGCTAGCAGGGGCGTTTGCGGGAGTGGTGGAATCGCAAATGAAGTAGCCACCATAATTGAACTGCTTTAACGTGCCGGCAACGCCTCCTAGAAAAATTATGCCTGGAACGTCGCTCTCTTTTCAATTGAGAGCCTCTTGCCAGCACGCAATCTCAGAGGCATTGCCTCCTGCCTTGTGTTGCGACCAGCCGCCGCGTGAGACCACTGGCCTCCGTACCGCTCAGTCACGTGACATAACCGTACTGTCACGTGACAACACGGCTGCTCGGAGGCAACTGTGAGAGCACTGCTGTGTTCGCAGGTGGGCCGTCGGAGACGCTCCCCTTCGTACCGAAGGAGGAGAGTAAAATCAGAGGGTAGGGCAGCGCGTTCGCGGCTCACGTTCCAGGCATAATTTTTTTAGAAGGCCTTGGTGCCGGCTATATCTAAATGCGCACGTCAGATGCCAGAATGACCCTAGTGATGTTGTTAACTTTTTTTTTACTACACACGCAGTCTCATTTCTTTTAAGCTGTATTGAGACGCGTTATTCAGAGCGTTCCTTAACCTCAGCTCCGCGCAGATGTAGTGTCTCGAGACTACCGAGGCAGTGCAGGTAACTACAGCGGCATAGCGTTCACATTTCTGACAACCGTGTCTCATCGGGAGTGGCCAGTTCGGCTGCTAAACAACTGCAAAATGAAGTGACAGCCTACAATCAGTCAGTAGACGGCGTGCAATCAGTGACGCTCTTCTGGCTGTCACACTGCTTTCTCTGGTTCCACTCTCACCGTTAACCACAGGCATGCATGACCACAAGGGCAAGTTTAATTATAATCAATTGTTAATAATGAATGCGAGTCATCGGGATGGAGATGTATCACTTCGTTACCGTGGATGTATTTACGTTAAACGGTACTTTAGCTGTCATATACCAAAAGACACAGTATACACTACGGACTACGCCAAGCACTCCGTTTTTACATGTGATTTCGATTTCGGTTTCACATGCGCATCTATAAGATTTACGTTTTCGCACGAGCCCCCAAGCTTTATGATGTTATATTTAGGTACAGTTTTCGAAAAATAAGTCACTCATAAGCGTCAACCGACGACTATGATAATCATTAAAATACTCATACCAGCGAACGAAAAATATATGGAACAAATTCGACGAAATACACGGAACTTGTGGGAGTCGAGCACGCCCTTCCCTTTGACGCCTCGTTCCCCCAGCTTGCTCGAGCACCGGGAACATGGTCACCGTGGTTTCCCTATATTGTCACAATGCAGAAACAGCAGCAGTTGAATATAGGACAACTCACTTTAATTGTACCAGACCACTGGTAAACTGATCGGTTGAGAATTAACCTCGTCTTTCTCCCTCGCGGCGCGTGCTCTTCGTTGTTCTCTTGGTGCTGCATATTCAATGCGGTGTTTGCCCCCCCTCCAGAGAGCAGCGTCCCGATGCTCTTCTACAAAAGACTGGTGCGGTAGATGTGGTGTAAATCAGTCCGAAAAATAGGGCTTCATTTGCACAACGTGCACGATTTCTGGTTTTTGCTGGCGAGTTGTCGAGGGGCTGTCAGGAACTACCACGTAATTAACGTCACTCAGGCGTTGTAAAACTGTGTAAGGGGCCAAAATACCTCTTCAGCAATTTTTCAGACAGTCCCCGGCGGCGGGTAGGACTGCATACCCAGACTTTGTCACCAGGCCGATAGACAACTAGTCGGTGTCGCAGATTATAACATTGGGCGTCGTAATTTTGCTGCTGTGTGATTCGGACGCGTGCAAGCTGCCTCGCTTCTTCTGCTCGTTGGGTAAAAGATGCAGCGTCCAAATCGATGTCATTGCAGTCGTGCAGTAACATGGCGTCAAACATCATTCGTCACTTCACGGCCATGAAGGAGACCTGAACGGCAGTTCTTCGTGTAGTTTCTTGCTGCGATGTATTTTAGGCGAACATGATGTACGGCAGAATATCGTCCCAGTTCTTGTGAGCCACGTCAATGTACATACTCAACATGCCGGCAATATTCTTGTTGAGGCGTTCTGTTAATCCGTTCGTTTGTGGATGACAGGAAGTGGTTTTTCGATGGGCTGTTCTACTGAGCTCAAGCACTGTCTTCAGGAGCGTGGCTGTGAAAGCGGTAGCTCGATCCGTTATTATGACTGTCGGAGCACCGTGCCTCAGGACGATATTTTCTGTGAAGAATCATGCGGTTTCAACGGCGGTGCCACTTGACAAAGCCTTTGTTTCCGCGCAGCACGTGAGATAATCAGTGGCGGCTATTACCCACTTGTTGCCAGCATGGGAAGTCGGATATGGTCCGAGGAGATCCATTCCAATTTGGGCAAAAGGTGCCGTGGGCACTTGAATTGGTTTTAATAGTCCAGCTGGTTTTAACAGTGGTGATTTTCCTCGTTGGCAATCGGGGCACGTGCGCACGTAATGTTTCACAATAGCTGGAAGTCTTGGCCAGTAGTATTTGGCCGGATTCTGGCCAATGTGCGTGTGTATCCGAGATGACCCGACGTTGGCTCTTCGTGGCAAGCACTAAG
This sequence comes from Rhipicephalus microplus, assembly GCF_013339725.1. Lineage (NCBI taxonomy): Eukaryota > Metazoa > Arthropoda > Arachnida > Ixodida > Ixodidae > Rhipicephalus > Rhipicephalus microplus. The sequence continues at coordinate 248,928,732 of NC_051165.1, forward strand.
TATCTCCTCACGGATTGACGTCGGAACGATAAGTAGGTGGGTGCTTCCTCTGGGAGAAAAGTTCTTCTTATAGAGAACACCACGACGTAAGCAGAACGACGGCATGCTCCTTGCAAATCTTCTAGGGACGGTTGTTGTCCGGGCATTCAAAAATTCAGTAAGGGGAAGAAACTCGCCGTCTTCCTTCTGCTTGCACGAAATCATAGTGGTGTCGACGAATACTACAAATGTCATGTTGTCATCTTCTGTGTCATCGTCGTGCTTTATCGGTGACCTTGATAAGCAATCGTCGTCGGCGTGCTGCCGTCCAGACTTGTACACGACCGTCATATCAAACTGCTGAAGGCATAAGCTTCACCATGTGAGCCGACCAGACTTCATAACCAACTCATAACCGCCCATACGACAGCAAGACACTCTTTTTCCGTTGTGGAGTAGTTGGACTCGGCGCGGGAAAGCGTCCTACTAGCAAATGCGATCACACGCTCGGCTGAGTCTTGCCACTGGACGAGTACAGCACCTAAACCCACGTTGCTGGCATCTGTGTGGACCATGGTAGAAGCATCCTCATCAAAGTGGGCAAGCACAGGCGGTGTCTGCAGGCGTTGTCGGAGATTGTCAAATGCCACTTGTTGATCGTCGCCCCATGTGAACGAAACGGCTTCTCTTGGGAGTCGTGTTAACGGTGAGGCTATGTGTGAGAAATTCGCAATAAACCTTCGGTAGTATGCGCATATAGGCCAAGGAAACACCTGACTGCTTTCTTATCTGTTGGCACCGGAAATATTCGGATGGCCGCAATCTTATCGGGATCAGGTGGAACACCTTCATGGCTCACCACATGACCTAAAAGTTGGAGTTCCTTGAAACCAAAATGTCACTTCTGGGGTTTTAGTGTCAGGCCGGTAGACCTTATTGCCCTGAATACCTATAGCAGCCTGCTCAGATGTTCCTCAAATGTTTTTTAAAAAACAATGACGTCGTCCAGATAGACCAGACATGTCTTCCACTTAAGGCCTAACGCAACGGTATCCATTAGTCTCTGAAATTTTGCGAGGGCTGAGCACAACCTGAAGGGCAAGACTTTAAATTCATAAAGCCCGTCAGGCGTTACAAAAGCCCTTTTCTCTATCTCGCTCGTTCACCTCAATTTGCCAACACCCACTTTTGAGGTCCATTGACGAGAAGTAGCGTGCATACCTCAGCCTGTCGAGTGAATCATCGATGTGCGGTAATGGGTACACGTCTTTCTTAATCATATGGTTCAGCTTGCGGTAGTTGACACAAAATCGCAAGCTTCCGTGTTTCTTTTTAACCAGCACTACCGGCGATTCCCAAGGACTTCTTGGCGGCTAGATGACGTCATCATCGAGCATTTTCTTCACTTGTTCCTGGATTGCTTCACGCTCTTTCGGTGCTACACGGTATGGGTTTTGTCGTATTGGCCTCGCCGTCTCCTCTGTTATTATCCGGTGCTTCGTCAGTGGCGTTTGATTGGCCCTCGAGGTCGATGAAAAACAGTATTTGAACTTGTGAAGAAGATCTACTAGACGCTGTCTCTGCGCTGGCGATAAATCCGTGCTCACGTCAATAGGTGGTGGGGCTGACGTGGCTTGCGGCTCGTCCTGATGTACTACACAGCACTTGCGGATTTCGGTGATCTCGTCGAAGTAGGCAACTGTAGTGCCTTGTGTAATGTGTCGTCGCTCGTTGGTAAATTCGTCAACAGAACCTCCGCTTCGCCGCACACAACATTGACGATGCTTCAGGCAATTGCAACATCGTGAGAGAGTAGAAGCGTCAATACTTGTTTAGTGATTCATTTTCCGGTATGCTGCGTGCTGCACGTGACCGAAGCAAGGCGGCACGATAACGGAGCTACGGTCACATCGTCAATGACTCGCAGGGATTTTCGGTGTAGCGCTGCGCTTTGATCCGCTGAAAAGGTCAGTACACCGTCCGGTATATTGATGATGGCACCATATCCACGCAATAAGTCCATCCCTAAGATTGCCTGTTTGCAACACTCGGAAAGAATAACGAAAGTTGCGACGATGGATGCATCCCTTATCTTCATTATTGTGGTGCACTTTCCGGTATGTGTGAGTAGCTGCCCTTCAGCTCCTCTAATCTGCGGTCCGGTCCATTCCATTCTAACCTTCCTGAGCTTGTCTGCCAGACTCTCACTCATTATTGAAAAGTCCGTGCCAGTGTCGACGAATGCAATGACGTCGTGTCCGTCAATCGTAATAGCAACTTCGGCAGTAACAACACCATATTTCATCGAATTATTGAAAATTTGTGTCTCTTCGCTCGACAGTATTGGGGGATTTTCAACACTTCGACGATTCGCAACCTTCCCCCCTGAGGTCGCTGCTTTTAGTTTCCCCGGCGTGGACTAGGAGATCTCCCTCTTGGCATGCCAGTGGTGCTCCGTCTAGAGGATGGAGAATAACGCCAAGGAGAGGGTGAGCGCGACCAAAACCCAGGAGGAACATCCCGCGTGGTCATGACACTCGTATCGACGTCAGGTGTTTCGTTGAAATGGCGCCGAGGAATAGTGGAAGGAAACCCTTGGTAACCTGCGACGCGATACGAGCAATACCGAACGATGTGGCCTGCTTCCCCACAGTGAAAGCACAGGGGCCTATGGTCAGGGGTACGCGAGATGTCAGCTTTGCGAAGTGGTGGCCGCCTCGGCGTCGAAGTTTCTCAGTGGTACCAAGGCACTGTTGGCGGATGTTGCTGGTTGTACTGCTGCGGTGTCGGCTCGTTCGCTGGCTGTCGGCGGACTATGTCTGCATAGCTTGCCTTGGGGATGCTCGTGTTCGGCTCAGAAAGCGAGAGGGCTTGCCTGATCTCCTGGCGCCTTCTGTTACTGAGGCAATCGCGCAGTCATTCGCTTTGGAAACGAGCTTATTGACCTCTTCTTGTACGATTTCTCGTATCAGTTGGCGCTAAGAACATCCTTCGGGTGTCGTTGCTGTGGTCGTGGCTGCCGCCCTGCTTGGTGCACTGTGGGTTGGGTGGTCACACTGCTGGTAGCGTAGATGCAGTGCGCGTTCGATGGATGTCGCCTCCTTGGAGAATTCATCAACACTTGTAGGCGCGTTTCGTACGAGACCAGCGAACAGCTGCTCCTTAACGCCCCGCATGAGGTGGCTAATCTTTTTGGCTTCGGGCATATTGGGATCTGCTCGACGAAACAGCCGCGCCATGTCCTCAACAAACATCGTAACAGATTCATTTGGTTTCTGAATCCGTGACTCGAGGAGACGCTGTGTGATTTCTCGTCTTTCGGTGCTCGCAAACTTCTGCCGGAACTCGTCCCAAGACGACCACACTCTATTCGTCAACCATGTTCGGGCTCCATCTTGAAGCGGAAAATACACGTAGCCCAATCTCTGTGTGGTGGTCCACCCGTTAACATTCGCTGTGTGCTCGAATTCCTCGAGCCAGTCATGTGCATCCTCATATGCGTTTCCGTGGAAGTCAACCGGAAGTTGAGGGTTCAAAACAGGCACATGTGTCGTGCTTGGGCTGGACATGTTGGGGCCAGTGCTTCCAGGCGCCGTCATGCTTTCTGACACAGTCACGCTTTCCGGAAATGGACCAAACTCCGGGCTGAGGCCTAACAGGCGCCGGCTGCTGCGGTGAACGGGGGTGTCGATGCGTGGGTCTTTCTGGACTAGATGCGGGGCTGTTGTCAGGCGTCCCGAACATGTACCCAGCACCTCCACCAGTGTCAGAATGCAGAAACAGTAGCAGTTGAGTACAGGACAACTTGATTTATTGTACCAGAACACAGGGAAAATAATCAGATGAGAATTAACCTCCTCTTTCTCTCTCGCTGCGAACTCTGGAACGCGTGAAAAATAGCCTTGAACCCGACGCTCAGAAACACTATGAAAGGGATGACGTGGTCCCACGAACTGCTGACACTCCCGCCACTCTATAATCAATGTTCCCAATTGGGGCTGCAAAGTTGCGTCTTTTCCTTTCTTGAATATCTCTCTCTCTCTCTCTCTCTCTATATATATATATATATATATATATATATATATATATATATATATATATATATATATATATATATATATATATATATATATATATATATATATATATATTCGATGCAAAAACAGTACCTAATCGCGCGTTCCCTATACCGCTCGCGATTATAACGGAGGTGTGTCACCATGGTGATTTGCTGCTTCTAACTTTGCACAAGGTACCGCTTTTCTTAGTCTCTCCCACCAAGACTTATTGTGCGTAAAGTGGACTAAGCAGAAAAGTCACAGCTTTGCCGCAAAGGCAAAGCAATGAACGTGACAGCAAGAAATTGGAAGGCCACTCGCAGAATGGAAAGCAGATAGAAACGTGCCCCGCGTTTCTCACGCGCAAATGACGCATGAAACATACTTACGAGTACAGATGAACGCGAATAAGCGTTTCAGTAATTACTTCGCTGTGTCTGAAAAGCGTGCCATTTTTGGAAACGGAGACTGTGCAATGATTGCAGTAACCTTTGTGCGCCCGGTAACTACAACAGAATTGTTCCGGTGAAATGCCAATACCAGCCGAGCGCGAGATAAAGGCGCGCGAGTGAGCGTCCATACACCTCCTTTCCGGGGACAAAGTGCGCGAGGGAGGAGAGCATGCGCCACCGCGTCGTGATGATGTGGTGACGCGCACGCTTAATGCGCCATCTTGCTGGTAATGCTGAAAACACGATAGTTTCCACCGAGGTGCCCGTCAACAGCCGCAAGTGGTAGATATAGATAGCGCACCGTTTCAACGTTGAAGGACGTGTTACGAATGCCCAAGTATTGATCAATAGTCAGCTAAGGGCTGACGGTACCTCAAAGAATTCTGTGGGTGTATTTTGAGACGCACTTGTATTTTGACCAATGTGTAAATATGTAAAATGTGAACAGTCTTGATATGCAAGGCAATAAAGAAACAAATTGGCAGCATATTCACGGAGCGAATCAGGGAGAGTGGGGCAAAGCACTTGTCCGTCCATTCGTTCTTGCTTCTGTCCGTCCATGCGTCCGTCTGTGTGACCGTCCATGTGTCCATCCGCCCGTCCGTGCGTGCGTCTGTTCATGCGTCCGTCCCTGTGTTCGTCCATGAATCCGCCCCTGCGTCCGTTCATGCGTCTATCCATGCATCTGTCTGTGTGCCCGTTCGTCCATCTATTCAACACTCCAAGCACCACCATCTCGCATCTTTTCATCATATATTCCCCATATAGAAGCACCGCCATGCAGCGGGCATTCCAAGGACTAAACGAGAGGTGGCACACGCACACTTTCTTAACGGCTTGCGCTTAGTTTCTACTTCCCACCTTTAAGAGACGTGGTCCAGCACGTGCTTAGCATCCTGGAACGCCAGCGGCCGAAAGCGGTGCCCCCACGGGTTTGACGCGAGTAGGTTGCTGCTCCGGGACGTCCGAGCACGCTAGTGTCTCGCTTTAATCCCCCTACCTCTTCCCCCTTTATGCCGGATCGTCAATAAAGTTGTTTTACTTACTCACTCAACCCCCTCGACTTCATTTGTGGTATATACTAGTTCATTGTATTCATGGCACTGCGGCTCAATGCTCGCTAAACCTTTCTAAAACTAAGGAGGTTACACCCAGCGAGTATAACGTAGCAACTCTTTCTTGTCAGATAGTGCTCAATGTACATGCCAATGGCTGCTAATGGGGATTGCAGCATGCGCGTTAACTAAAAGCCGTATGCTCCTGTCTCTCATTCCCCATTAGCAGCCATTGGCATGTACATTGTGCACTATTTTTTATTGTTCAACAACGCGCAGAAGAAATCTGTCACTGGCCCTTGGAGGTCAAAATGTTATACTTGTTACATCGTACAATGGCTACGAGGGACGAACGGGTGCCGCTATAAGGAGCTCCCCCCCCCCCCCCCAAAAAAAAAAAAAGCCTCTCCGTGGCTCAGTGGTTAACGTCTCGCACTCACGCTTCAGAGGTCCCAAGTTCGATTCCGCCCACCGGTGTCTTTTTCTGGATTGTTTTTCTTTCTCGCTTTTTCTTATATATAGATACATATACATATACGGTGAGTGACGCCAACGCCGGCGGCAAAACCCAGCCGAGAGTGTCCATATAATTACTATCGCAATAAAAAGAAACAAAAAGCGGGGGTGGGTGGGTTGCGACGTTACTTTGGCACCCCTTACAACCGCCATGATGTCATAGATTTCGACGTCGTCTGTCGGAGAATGCGTGGCTTCTGAAAGTCGGTACAAAGAAGTTAAATTTTGTTGAGCCAATGTTGTCATAACACGAAAAACATGTGTTGAAATCTGCGATAGCATAAGCACAGCTTTACAATCAAAATCCAAAAATGAGACGTCGACCTTGATTTTTCTTCTCTATTAGAGCCTACTAATGCTACGATGGGTGAAAGTTCTCCGAGTAAAATTTGCCATTCTGAACCGGTTCTCTCACTTTAGTGTACCTTGGCACCTTAGTACGACACCGCTTTCTCAAGGCCATGGGTTTCTTCTTCAAAGCTTCTGCTTTGTGTAAAAGGTAACACAAGACGACTCAGGAATCGGAACGATCCTTGAGTTAGTGCGTAATATGCCACTAGCATTAGCATGTTACGCAGACTAGCGCCTCTCTTACACATACACTTTCCGCTCGAACAGCGGATGAAATGTGTCTATTTTTAAAAATTTTCATGTGTGTATATACACGCACTCATACGAATACACGAACAAAGAGAAAGGGTCAATGACCTTCTTCACGTCCCCAGAAAAAAAAAAAGTCTGGCTAGATTTCTGACAGTTTCACTATTCCTTAACAATACTTTCGTCGAAATCATGGCTACCAAATAAATATTGTTAAAAAGACGCTCCCTCGTCACTGCTATTCTGTGTCTCATCCTAAAGCTGTTCTGAAGTTTCAGTACGCATCAACAAGCCCGTATGAACACATATTAAAAGGCGAATAATTTCTTAGCGAACTTCTACGGCTTTGAGCGTATCGACTTTGTGTTCTCCTGGCCGTTCCGTTAATGGCGGGTACTAAAACTGGTATTACGTAACATGAAGGCATGACGAACGTAAATGGCAGGTCATAACACGATAACCATGACATGCATTTCATGAAAGGCATGATGACCGTTTCGTACACGTGATAAGTAACTATATATATTGTGAGAATACTATATATATATATATATATATATATATATATATATATATATATATTTTGACATGACTGAATGGCAACAATAAAAAACAGGTCCTAACGTGTAAACACGACTCGCACGTGATAAACAGTATGATTTATATGACGTGGTCTCGGAGTGCTGGCACCCACTTAATTAAATATATACGAAACATGCTATGACGGAACATTTCTGTAGACAAAGATAATTTGTAGCTCGTGACGTGAAAATGATTGATCAATTTTTATGTGGAGTTTAACATCCCAAAAGCACCATGTGATTACGAGAGACGCCGTATTGGAGGGCTCCGGAAATTTTGACCCCCTGGGGTTCTTTAACGTGCACCCAAATCTGAACCCACGGGCCTACAGCATTTTCGCCTCCATCGAAAATGCCGCCGCTGCCACCGCCGCTGGGATTTAGTCCCGCGACCTGCGGGTCAGCAGCCGAGCTCCTTAGCCACTAGATCACCGCGGCGGGGCAACGTGAAAATCATGACATGCATGTTACGTACGACATAACTTACATGTCATGCTCACTGTGCACCGCTGCGGCCGTTTAGCTGTAGCGAAACGGCCGCAACCGCACTATAGCGAAACGGCTGCGCATTTGGTACGTCTCAGGCTATAGACACGTACCAAATGTGGCATTGCGTGATGTGTCTGCAAGATGAACATAACTGACAGGTGGTAACATGAATATCATGGCATGCATATCATGTACAACCTGACTCAAATACCACGCTTATTGTGCGCTCGGGGCCGTTTCACCAGCTCGACATGTACCAAATTTGGTACTCCATGTCTTTAGTGTGTGACGAGCATAAATGACGGTGGTGACATGTCATATCCGGGATGATTTACATGTCACGCTCATGATGCGCTCGCGGCCGTTTCACCAGCTTGACATGTACGAAATGTGGTACGGCGTGACGTGACTGCATAAAGAACGTAATCGACAAGAAGTAGCATGAAAATCTTGACCTCCATTTTAATTATTTACATGCAGCACTAACGGTACGCTTACGGCCGGTTTGCTGGCTCGTTATATATTCCGAAAATAGGCATCGCGTGACGGTACTGCATGAAATAAGTAAAAACAGGTGTCCACAATCAAATAATGACCTGAATAACATGCAACACCAAGCTCATGGTGCACTCAGAGCCATCTCACTAGCTTGATATACACCAAAATTTATGCTGCATGGCATGATTGTATGACGAGCGTAAATGGCAGGGGTTAATATCAAAATAAGGACGCGAATGCCATGAACGGCATAATCCGCATGCCGCGAATATCCGGCTGTGTCATTAACTGGGTATATAACAAAGTATCATGGCATAAAATTAGTGCGTTACAATCATATATGACATGGTCATTAGTTGCATGTACCACATATCATTAGCATTATGTGTGCCCACTTGCATGCATGTATGACTAACAATTGATATACAACGAACTAAATGTCATGACTTGAATGATTTCATTTGGCTTAAAGACAAATGAGATGATGTATGTAGCTCTTTACTGACTCATTCACATTACATCGATTTTCATAGTGCGTGGGATATGCCGTCCTTTTTCAGCTGATTGTTGAAATTATGGTGCGGCAAGTAATGACTTCTAGTACACGACATCAAGCGCGGAAGAGGCTTCCCGGGATAAAAAGCATAGCCAGAAATTTCTTTCGGCGGGCGTGGGGGGGGGGGGGGGGGGGGGGGGGGGGGAGGTTAAAGCATACTTTATCTATGTTAGTGCGTGTATGTGTACACAAGCAAAACAAAAAAAAAACGGAGGGTCGGGCAAAAAAGTTTACCCCCCTTTCCCCTTCTGGCACTTATATGTCTGGGGTATTCAAAAAAGAAACGAGGACTGGATTCTGGACTGTGATACCGTTACGTATAATTTGAGGTATGGCTATGGGATGTTGACGCAGGGTATAAGCTCCACGAAGGAGCTGTGACGGAGCTCACATGAGCTGTGCAAGTTTTGAAATGAGGGGAGATCAAAAAAAAAAAAAAGAACTTGAACAGAGACTAAATTCATGAATGATCAAACCATATAACATTTCCGTTTAGAGTGTAGCACCTGAGAGTGATTTGCAAGTGCATACTGATTGGCTTTGACAACATCTGGGTGAACTATGATATGCGTGTGGATATTTCGCTTGTGCGCATATATACGTATTTTGCGTGTGCGAGAGAGAAATAATATTATTGGATCCAGTGGTTTGGGGACTATATAGGTCACCACCCAGACGGCGGCCAGTAGCCTTTGGACCTTAGCGGCGTTTTCGGCTATCGCAGGATTTTTTACAGCACAACGGGACACAGCACTCAACTTACAGCCAAAATTTATATGGAAAAGGAAAGAAAGAACATATATAGAAAACATTGGGTCATCAAAACTGTTCGCATGTGCACGTGTATTACAGCACATCGTGATTCATGTCTTGTCTAAAAGGTGGTTATGTTCTTCATGTAAAGAACAGTGATAGACGGATGACCTTAATGCACTCGTTATTGGATTTAATGAAAAATGCTTCGGCTATTTCATGCCTGCGCTGATCAACGTGTGTATATTCGATAGTTTTTTGTGCAAGTGGAGAACACATCCGCATGATCTGCAATCGGCTAGATGCAAGACCCAGAGCCGCTCTTCTAAATCCGGACTAAGGGGTATGACCTCCCATTCCTTTTCATGAACTATGTTGCGGCCCTGCCGAGACACATCAGAGAAAACGCGGGGAATCTGTCTGAAATGCGCCCGTTCCCCGCATAACTGGCATTTGCCATGGTATCTGGGTGGGTAATAACGGCTATAGGTCACCGGATTCGGATAAGTGTTGGTTTGTTAAAGGTGCAAGACAACCGTCCATGACTTGTTGAAACCCAAATGGGTAGGGTGACATTGAGCTCTCTCTAATCTAAAATACCTGGTTATTGCTTTATAGCTAACCATGCGCTCCTCTCTCTTCTCTGGCTGAGGCTGCTCGCTGGCTCGAAGAGTGAGTTCTCGAGCCTCTGTGTGAGCCATCTCGTTTTCATGGAAAGAAACGAGCCCGGACATATGTGCTTACTGGTTTTGAGAGTGGTCAAAATCTTAAACACGTCCGGCGAGATTCGCCCTCTTAAAAACTTTTGCACCGCTGTCTTTGAGTCACCAGTTATGTGTTTGGCCGATGTTCAAGGAATCGTCAATGCGATCTCTGGTTCCTCTGCAGCTTCGTGCGCAATGCGTTCGAAGTGAGTCACTGGCCTTCAGCTTATTAAATCTATTGATGACTGCTACAGCCTTTCTTTGCACATGTGGACATTTCGTGGCGTCAACGAAACGGCCCTTGAACTTTGCATATATCTATAGTTCGACTCTCTTCACCCCTCCTGCACGTCTTTCCGCATCGTTCTCTGGGTGCATATTACCGGGAATCAGTATAACATGCACTTTTTCCCGTATTTCCTGCTGCAGTATATCAAACTCGATTCCCTGTTGTGTTGCGTAGCCTATAAAGAGGCAGTCGAGTATCCTTCTGCCCGTTGGAGCCGCAGTGCTTGTATTGTGAGCTCTTCTTTTGGGAGGTTTTTTTTTAAAAAAAATTAGTCCTGTTTAAAGAGGGATTCGATTGTTGAAAGGGAGTTTTTTTTAGCATGCCGTTCGTCCATCACGAATGAGCAGAAAGGATCGACATCATGAACCGGAACGTGCACTCTTCGTTTCTATTCGTCATTTTCTTCTTTGCTCCCGCAACACGTGCGCCGATTTGTCCAGCGTAAGCGAGACAAGAATACACTGGTGAGCGAGGAACGAATAGAGAGAAGGAAAGAAAGAGATAGAAAGAGATAGAAAGAGAGGAAAGAAAGTTTAAATATTTTTGCTGAAAAAAAATTACGAGAGCCGAAATTCAAACCGACGAGCATCGTAACCACCTGGATGATTCACGCACGCTAGCAGAGCATAGCATAGTCTTATCCAGTATAGTACAGTATAGTTACAGTGTATTAGAATGAGCTTGTGTAGTACATTCTAGGATTTTATTGCAAAGGGGAGAAAAAAAAGGTAAGTTGTGGTGAGGAGAAAAGATGTGGGGTTCAGGGGTGAATGAGAGAGGGGACAGAGTAATGAACAACGTGGAAAGAATGAGAAGAAGAGAAATTGAGAGACAAAGAAGAGGAAAATATTCATAATCAAATGAATAGAAAGAAACAAACGAATAGTGAAAGATAGAAAGAAAGGAAGATAGCGAGATTGAGAGGGAAAGAAAGAATGACGAAGAAACTTACGGAAAAAAAATAAACAGATATGGGTAGAATAAAAAAATTGGCCCCGCATCTTCATTTTTCACTGCAAATGCAGTCGAAAGAAGATAATGTTGCGTGTGGAGGGAGTGAACAGAACGTTCATTTGATTTACTGCACGAGAAATTCAGTGAATTGTAGTCTGGAAGCGCTGCGTTAGAAAGTCTCGATCCGTGCAGCGAAGGCGAATGAGCGCGTCGAGACACGTTGGAAACGAGCGCTATCTGGCAGTTATCTTCTAAAACGAAGAAAGGTGTGTGTGCCCACGGAGACAGATGCGCGCCTGTCTCGGAGGTGCTAGGGTGTAGAACGCAAAGCAATTGGTTGATCAATCGATTGATTGATTGATTGATTGATTGATTGATTGATTTGTGGTGTATAACGTCCCAAAACCACCATATGGTTATGAGAGACGCCGTAGCGGAGGGCTCCGGAAATTTCGACCACCTGGGGTTTTTTAACGTGCACCTAAATCTTAGCACACGGGCCTACGACATTTCCGCCTCCATCGGAAATGCAGCCGCCCCAGCTGGGATTCGATCCCGCGACCTGCCGGTCAGCACCCGAGTACCTTAGCCACTATACCACCGCAGCGGGGCTGTCCTGTCATGTGTTTTCTCGTTTTAATGATCAGTAAGAGAGATAAAGATACAAGGAAAGGCAGGGAGGTTAACCAGACGCACATCCGGTTTGCTACCCTGCACTGGGGAAGGGATAAAGGGGAGAAAAGAGGTTGCACAAAGATGAGAAGGCGCACACAATCACGAGCACACTCGGTGAGCACACACAGTTCACAGGCGGTCGCTCAGGTTTGTTGACTTAAGGTATTGAAGCAGTGCTTTAGTTGCTTTCTGTGCAACTGAGGCAGATGCCCAAGGTCCTAGTATCTTCCGCACACAAAATGGTCCGGGGTCAAGTCGATTCAAAACCATCCGTAGCTGGCATCGCTGTGTGTCGTAGCAAGCGCAGCTGCAGAGGACGTGTTCGATGGTTTCTTCATCTCCGCAGTAGTCGCATGTAGGAGTGTCTGCCATACCAATGCGAAAGGAGTACACCTTTGTGAATGCAACACCCAACCAAAGGCGGCATAACAGTGTCGCATCGGAGCGGGAAAGTTGTGATGGTAGCTTTAGCTTTAGCGAAGGATCCAGTTCATAAAAGTGACACCTTTGGAAGCTGGTAGACGACCAGAACGTGCGTGTGAGATCTCGAGCCAGCAGGTAAAGTTGTCTTGCTGCATCATTCCTTGATAGAGGAATCGGGACTACACGGGTTTCTTCATGGGCTGAGCGGGCTGCATCATCGGCTAATTCATTTCCGGTAATACCGATATGTCCAGGCAGCCATTGATATATAATATCATGCCCTCGTGCTAGAGCTTCATGATGGCAATGTCTTATTTCTTGTACCAGTTGGTCATGGCTCCTCCTACGCATGGCAGACTGCAAACTCTGAAGCGCTGCCTTCGAATCACAGAATATGACCCATTTTCCTGGACGTTCTTGAACGAGATATTGTAAAGCAGCCCTTATAGCAGCAAGCTCTGATGCCGTAGATGTAGTCATATGTGACAACTTAAATTTGATTGTCATTTCTGCAGCCGGAATTACAGCCGCACTTGATGAGCTGCTGGATGAGACGGACCCATCAGTGTATATCTGCGTTCGGTCTAAGTACAACTCATGTAATAATAGCAGTGTTGCTTGCTTCAATGCTACTCTGGAGTGACTGCTTTTCTTTTTGATTCCCGGAATTTCTAGACGTACTTGCGGCTGGTCGAGGCACCACAAAGGGCATGCCGTTCTCGCAGCTGGCGTATATCCTGATGGAATGCTGTTTAGGTGCTTGGCTATGACGTCTGAAAACGTAGCACGTGGTCTTCCGGAAGGTAGAAGGGCCAAGTGGTGGTCGGGGACACGGCTAGCATGTCGAATGTGCGCTCTGAGGCAATCCACAGCTATATATGTCCTGACCGGATGGTCTTTGGCAAGCATGATTGTGGCATAAGTAGAAGCGCATCGGGGCAGTCCTAGGCAGATACGCAGTGCCTGACCCTGCAAACTCTCCAATGAATGAGTATTCGATTTGCAAGTGTTAGTCAGTACCGGCAAGCTGTAGCGCAATAGACCCAGGAATAGGGCCCTGTACAGCTGTAGCATGGAGGCCACAGAAGTTCCCCATGCTTTACCGCACAAGAATTTCATGATATGCACAATAGATAGCAGTCTCTTCTTCAAGTACGCACAATGTGGGCTCCACGAAAGACTTCTGTCGATTATTATGCCCAGGAAACGATGCGTCCGTGCATATTTGACACTCTGCCCATTGATGTAAACAGGGTATGGCGTCATTGGTTTGCGTGTAAACGCCATCAACGCGCACTTCACAGTTGATATATTTAGGCCTTGCTTCTGAAGGTAGGCTGTTGTGAGTGTTGCTGCCCGCTGTATTCGTGCACGCACCTGAGGGCGAGTAACTGCAGCACTCCAGAGGCAAATATCATCGGCGTATATGGATAGGCACACCGACTTTGGCAGAACCTTCACCAGACCAATGAGGGCCACATTGAACAATGTCGGGCTTAAAACACCTCCCTGAGGTACTCCGCAGTAGGTGTAATGTTGGGCAGTTGTACCCTCATATGTTTGTACAAAGAAACCTCTGCCAGTTATATAATCTTTTATCCATTGAAACATTCGTCCACCAACGCCCATCGCTGCGAGAGAAGTGAGGATGGCATCGTGAGCTACATTATCATATGCACCCTTCACGTCAAGAAAGAGTGCCACTGATATGCGCTTGCGACTTTTTTCTTGTTGAACAAATGTCGACAAATCAAGGACACAGTCAATGGAGGAGCGGCCCCGACGAAAGCCTGCCATGCAAGAAGGGTATTTGGTGTATCGTTCCAAGTACCACTCGAGACGAAATAGAACCATCCTTTCCATCACTTTTCCGAGGCAGCTTGCGAGGGCAATAGGGCGATACGCTGTCAAGTCCAATGGTGATTTTCCCGATTTCAAAAGTGGTAATAATCGACTAATTTCCATTCTCGGGGAACACTGCCGCTGAGCCAGGAGTTGTTGAAGCATGTTAAAAGTTCTTTTCTAGCTTTTTGTCCAAGGTGTCCCAACGCACTATAAGTAATACCATCAGGACCTGGCGATGACATGCGCTTAGAAGCGACTAACGCACCTTCCAGTTCTTCCATGGTGAACGGAATGTCCATTTCTGGTAATCGCGTCTCAGGAACGATCACGGCGTCGATGCTCTCGTTCACAATATTCCCGGCAACTCTCGTGCAAAATTCTTCAGCCACCTCGAGTTCTGTTTTTCCCTGATGGAGTGCCAAAGCTTTAAAAGGGTGCCGTTGTTGTGGAGAGGAGCGAAGACCACGAACTGTTCTCCAGATATATGACAGCTGTTTATGAGGGTCTAGAGATTCGCAGAATGCTTTCCAGCGTTCGCTCTCCAGTTTGTAAATGCGTCGTTGAATCTTTTTCTGGAGCCGCCTTGCTTCCCTCAGATCGTAAATTGATCCTGTGCGTCTGTATCGTCGTTCTGCACGCCTTCGTATAGCTCGTAATTTTTCCAGTTCGATGTCAAACTGTGTAACTTTAGACGAAAATGGTAATTTACATTTGGACGCTTGCATAGCTTCCACTATGGTATTTTCCAGGCTGCAGGCGAGGCCGTCTTGGCAAGCGTTCTCAACACGCGATGCAAACATCGACCAGTCAGTGCCAATTGCAACACCGGAAGAGAAATTTTTTACGATACCATCAATAGTCACGTAGGTGGGTATGTGATCACTCCCATGAGTCTCAATATCGCAAAACCACTTAACTTTGTGAGAGAAGCACCGTGACACCAATGTCAGGTCAAGGCAACTGCCATACGTGAGACCCCGCAGATATGTGGGGGTACCATCGTTCATGATGGAAAGGTCGTAATCGGAAGCGAATGTAACAATGTTCCGGCCCCTGGCATTCATCCTAGTGCTCCCCCAAAGCATGTGATGGGCGTTGAAGTCACCGGTTATGATCCAAGGCCCATCGGTTCTCATTAGGATGTCTTTTAATCTGTCGCAGTCAAATCGCGATGACGGAGATATATATCCACCAATAAGCGTGAACGAAACTGCATTCTTCTTCACACGAAGACACACGTACTGATTGTAGTCATTTGAACTTATTGGGTGCGAAAGATAAGTCAAGTCTGTGCGAATGTAAACAATTACTTTGCTACGTTCTTCGCAAGCGGCTGAACAAAAAGCTTCATAACCGGACAATCTATAAGGCGTTGACACGTTTGGTTCACATATGACAAGTATAGGGAATTGATTGGCCCGAACAAATTGGCGCAAGTCCGAGATACGGGACTTCATGCCTCTGGCATTCCACTGAAAAATCGACGCACTTTTAACTTCAGTGCGGAAGTGGAGATTTTGTTGAGCCATTGTGCTTATACGAAGTTAGCAAGAACTGGATTCAGTGCATCCAGTATTTGCAGTGCACTCTTAGCAGACGGAGATTGTATGCTGCTCAGTAGCGTGCGAATCGTGGCAATTAATGATTGCACGATTGCAGCCACTTGCCTGTCTTGGTTGGAAAGATCTCGAACCGGGACGATCGCAGTCACTTGCCTGTCTTGGTTGGAAAGATCTCGAACCGGGAGCGTGGACTGGCCGTCATGAAGCTCCTTCGGTTCGCTTGATGCTGCTTCCCTTGGAAGTGCAGGCCACTCTGTCGCAGTCAGGGTATGCTCACTGGCTTTGTCCTTTACAGCCTTTCCCGCGGCATGTGGTCTGGGAGGTAAAGGAGGTGGTACTGATGAGGGATCACGCAATCGTGTCGAGGAGGTAGCGGGCGTCCTCGAAGACCGACGTCGACGTGAACGACGCCTTCTGACTTTAGCTGCGGCTTCTCGGTGAGATGAGTGATCGCGCACCATCTCCTTCAAGATGGCAATTTCCTTCTGAATCCGCGGGCAGTCCTTCGATGTGGCTTCATGGGATCCATTGCAATTAGAGCATTTCTTGACAGTTGCGACGCACTTATCCGCTTCATGGTGCTCGGCGCAGCGGTGGCATACCACCGAATTCTCGCAGACGCTGCTCACATGTCCAAGTTTCATGCATTTACGGCACTGGAGAGGCTTTGGAATGAAAGGCCGCACATCATGTCTGAAGTACCCCACCTTCACATGAGAGGGGAGTGATGTGCTCTTAAACGCAATCTTCACACAGCGAGACTTGCCTAGCCGGGTGACATCAACAATTGGAGTATCAGTTGTTGACTTGACAAGAAGCTGTAAGTCCTTATTGGAAATAGCGACATCAATGTCGTAGATCACGCCGGTTACTACATCACATCCCAAGGGAACATGAGAGCGCACCGGGTTGCCGTCCAAGTCAGTTACACTGCGCAGAACGCCCAACGCACTTGCGTGCAAAACGTCCACAGCCAGTATATTCTTTCTGGCGTTCACTCTTATGTCCGTGATCTCATTTGGCACGAGCGTTTCCAGAGACCTCGACACAGACTGTCTGTGAAGGTGTTTCATGCTGACGGTAGGAAGTGCAGGCAGAAACAGGATGGTAAAAGCGTTCGATTTTGGCGCTTCACTTACAGTTTGAATAGTTGAGGATGAAGATGTCCTCATGTTCCTTCTCTTCGCCTTGCGGCTCAGCACAGGTTGGAAACCGTCATCTGAGAAGTCCTCAGTGCTGAGATAGTAAGCATGAGTATCTTCACTGTCGCTGTCGCTGGCTTGTCCCATCCGCTTCCTGGAGGCGGTCGCCGCTGACGCCGCTGGTGCCGGCAGGCGCCCGGGGTGGTCTACTTCCATCCCCTCCAAGGGAGCAGCGGAAACTGATCAACAGACTTAAATTACAACTAATGATCAGTAAGTCAGTCAAGAAAGTTTATACGGTTCCTAATGAACTACAGAGTCGTAGTTGTGGGCCGCACCCACTTTGGGGCTGGAAGACGTGGTCCTCTGCCGCTCGTGCAACCTTTGAAAAGCCCTTAGTTCATGAAGATCGCCATTTTTTAGAGTTTCCTCCCAGCTCTCTCGTTTATTAAAATAGCTTTTTTGTAACGCTGAACATTGCCACACAATGTGCGCTAACGAGCAATGCTCTTGATGGCACTTAGGGCAGCGTGGATCGATGTCCGGAGTAAAGCGACTGAACCTTCTTCTAAACGGGAAAGATCCAGTTTGTAACATTCTCAGAGTGAAAGACGGAGGTTAGGTCCGCTTTTTAGGAGAGAGCGGGAATTTCCAGCGCCCAAGCTGACAGTGTTTCACTAATTCATTAAAAGAAAGTATAGGGATCGGAGTTATGCTCCCAACCTGGATTGTCTAGCGTATCGGGGCCATCGCGGAACGTCAGACCTCGCGCTTGGTCATTCGGGTTGGGTTTGCTGGGATGCAAATTGATTCCCATGTGCGCTGGAAACCATGCGATTGTGTGAAAGGCATCAGATGATCTTTGCTTGATTATAACCACCGCCTATCTTATTTGCAAGATTAGATCAGATAGAAAGGCCTCGATTCATTACTTTTTTTTTCGTATTGAGGAACTGTAACTCAGTGCGTGAGCTTTTATGAATGTTCTCTTTGTATAGTTGTATTCGTGTTCATTACTTTGTGACGGCTACTATTATGCAAGAAAGGAGGAGTAACCGGCGTCACACATTCTCATAAACCTCTCCTGATATACAACATTATAAAATCTGGCACGTCTCGCGCCCTGGGACGATCGGTGCGAAACAGCCGGCAAGGAGCGGCATACATGTAAGTCATGGTGCACATGACATGCATTTCATTATATTCATGTTACCACCTGTCATATATGTTCGCCGTGCAGTGGTCTCACACAACACCAATTTTGGTGCATATATATAAAACGAGTGAAACGCTCTAGAGCGCACTGTGAGCTGGCTGGGTATACATCACATGCGAGCCGTTATTTTATTATTACAACTTGTCATATGTGTTCGTCATGCAGTCATGTCGTCAAACTCTAATTTTTCTGTTATCAGGCGAGCGAACTTTCAACGAGTTCTCCATGAGCATTGCACGTAAGTGATGGCGAACATGACGTGCACGCGATTATTTTCATGTTACCACCTGTCATACATGTTCGTCATAAAGCCATGTCTCGCACTACCAATTTTTGTGTATATGAAGTGGCTGCAAAGACCACAAGCTTACCATGAGCGTCGCTTGTAATGCATGACATGCATGTTATGGTTTTCATGTTACCACCTGTCATACAGTAAAGTAACGGAATACAGGTTTTGTTGCAAAGCCATTAAATTAAATAGCGACGAGCTTCCCGAGAGCATGACACGTAAATCATGTATTACATTATATGCGTGTCATGGTTTGCACCTTAAATTTTTTGTCGTACACTCTGTGAACAGCCCACAAATTTTAGTACAAGTTGATGAAACGGCTGCAAAAGCGCCAAGACCATGGTAACTAAATTATGCCATTTATGGCTTGCATGTGATGATTTTCATGATTTGAGCTGTCATTTTGTTTGTCATAGAATTGTGTTATGCCTGGCCAATTTTGGTATACATCCTATTAACCAAACGGCTATGAGAGCCCGAAGTCGTAGGCGGCTAGGTACATAGATACGCTCAAATTCGCCCAAGTTCGCTAAGAAAGCTTTACGTGAAAAAAAGTCAATGGGCAGAGAAAGTGCTCAGTTAGTTGAACAGGAGCAGCGTTGAATCGCACAAGAAAAAAAAAACTATGAAGGATTGCTATCAGCAAGTATGCGGCCGGCAGTATTAAGAATACGGCGCAAAGCGCGTTAATCACAATGTCAAAAAGGCACCATGGAGAAGATATGTTGGATATCAGAAGTGAAAGAAAAATAGCTATGGGTAACATAGGGGTATCAGCTAGGGGGGGGGGGGAGGCAAGGGGGGCGCGAGCTTTCCCAATTTCTACAGTGGTAACTCTTGGCTGCACGCTGAGGAAACCAACAAGTAAGGCACAGTTTTCCATCACAACAGTAATACCTCAATTATGTTTTTGCGGTAGAATGAAATTGTTACGAGGCTATGTTACAAGCTAGTAAAGTTTTGCTGACATTGCCGCTGAATATATATATATATATATATATATATATATATATATATATATATATATATATATATATATATATATATATATATATATATATATATATATATATATATATATATTCAGGTCGATGAGTGAGGTAGGTGTCAGCCCCCCCCCCCTCCCACTCGTGAAAGAGTTGGTACGCCACTGATGGGTAACTACCGATAGTGAAAGACATAATCAGACATAATCATAAGGAAAGCACTTCCTGTTAATAGGCACGGAAACGCTATTCAGCTCGCTCGCAAACAGGTAAGGGAACGTCAACCTGTCCGAACTGTATCTCTCTCTCCTAAATCCTGTTCATTCAGCTCGTTTTTAAATTTAAACAGTCGTTTGAATGCAGCAGTTAGGCCATAGATAGCTAAGCTTGTCGACGTTTGCAGAGCACCCACGCATAATGCGGCAGTGTAGCTAAACACCCTGCACGACCGACTCCTGGTGCACCCAAGGCCTTCCACATATGGTACTGTAGTGTTACCTGTCGGCCGCTATTTGAGCTAGGCGAAACAGCGCATGGCCTTTGAGATGGCAAACGCACGTTTTCATCTTCGAGGCTTTGTAAGGCGCCTTATTCAAACAACGGCAGGGGCGCGGAGAGCCGAAGGCCGTCTGATCACTCCAGGCTAGCCTGGCTGTCATATATGTATCGCCATTATTGGCGCCAACATTAAACATCATATTGGTGTATGTGAGTATTACTGAATTCGGGAATTACGCCATAGAAAGAAAATAAAGTGGTTCACGGATGTACAGCTTCAAGTGGCAAAGCATAGCGATTACAGCATTCAGGCGGCAAGTTAATGGAAGACCCAAGTCCTATGACGGAAAGAGTGATTTATTTTTTTTCTTTGCTTTCGTTCATCCCAAATCACGTTGACTATAGGGTGGCTGTTTGCGCTTGTTCGTTTGGCACGATACAGGGCGAAAGCCCATAAGACGATGACAGAGAAGTGTCCACTCTGTATCCTGATCACGTGGAAGATAGATAGATAGATAGATAGATAGATAGATAGATAGATAGATAGATAGATAGATAGATAGATAGATAGATAGATAGATAGATAGATAGATATCTTAAAATAATGATATCAGAGATTTTAACCGGTTTTGTCGCCGGGCTTGATACTCCATTGTCGCATGATGAACGCGAGTGCTATGGCTAACATCGCCGGTTAATCGGGACTTATTTTCGGTGAGAAGTCACATTACCCGTGTCAGAATGCGGGTGTGGAAGAGTCAAAGCAAGACTGTGTCTTCAGAAGATTTTAATATTGACATGAACTGATAGGGTATCAAGTGAGGCACGCTGTAATGAGGAGTGTCGTCATTTTAAAGCTGCTCTATTATTGGAGAATTCATGCACGGTCTCCCGAGTAAACACAGTGGCTTTTTGCTGCACGTAATAATAATGACTTTTGCGGTATCACGTCCCAATACCACGATATGTTTATGAGGGACGCCTTCGTGGCGGGGTCCGGAAATTTGGGTTATGTGGTGTTCTTTAACGTTCAACTAAAGATAAGTAAACGAGCCTGTGTAGCATTCGCTACCATCAAAATGCGGTTGCGATTCAAACGCGCGCCTTCAGAGTCAGCAGGGTTTTTAAATTTTTTAATTATTTTTGAATCACCATGAGTAGAGTATCACGACCACTTATAGATAGATCACCATGGCGGGCCCGCCCTTTACAGCAGGCAACTTATTCTTACACCATGCTGCAGGCATAGGCCAATGTCGTCCGTGGTTCCAATACACTGCCTCCTCTGCTCGTTGAAACCCTTCAATATCGGACGGCCTTCGCGGCGTGGATGTTTTTTCTTTTTTTTTTTTTCTCGTTTTCGTGGCCGACTGGAGCTCCGGCTCGTGTCGTTGCAGCTCATCGCGGGTTTTAAGCACCGCCGCTGCGCGCCATGCGGCGCCCGCTCGTCGCAAAACAGCGGCTCTCTCGGCGCGCGAGGTCCGCCAATTCTTTTTTTCATTATTGTGTCCCGGGCGCGCGCACCAAATAGCGTCGTTATGCCTTCACCCGCAGCTTGCCACGGCGGCAAGTACCGGCTCGGCTGACGTTGAGCGTGGCAAGCACGCTGATTGGGCCGCCGTTCATGCTGTCCGGCGACAGATTCGCGTACTTTGTGTGCCCAGACTGCAGTGCCAAGTTTACAACGCTGTCGCACTTGCAGGCGCACTGGCTGCGCGAACACCATCGGTGTCAACAGCAGCAGACGACGCAGCTGCTCCTCGCGACTTCGGCGCCGGCGGAACAGGGCGACTACGCTCATGTGAGTGTGTTGCGCCTTAGTTCGCGCACATTTTGATGCTCTCGAATCGAACGAGAGTGTTTGTTTTCTAGTCTCGTCTTAACGTTGACAGTGACGTCACGATACCGAACATCTAAGCGATGAGGCTCGCCGCGACACGCACGACTGACCTCGCGAGCCGGAAATTGCCGATATGCATTTGTCGATATGCATTTATCGCTTCAGATAGGCAATCTATATATACCATGCAAGAAAACTCCGTGAAATACAAAAGAAACTGAAGCTTTATATTTAGATATATATGAAAAAAAAAAGCGTTCATGTGATTTATTTAAACTTAATAATAATATTTCAACAAATAACAATATTTTACGAAACAGCGATCTAAATAAATGTAATGCATGGCAGCAAATAAAGGATAGGCTACAAGGTCTCCTCTGCCTCATTTATTTATTTAGTCCTTTCTTTCTTTTATATTTTGGCTAACAGATATTAGGGTAACTGATTAAATATACCGAAAGTCCTCATATCTATTCTATATGAATTTATTATATCAAAGTATCGCGCTATTCATCTCTGATTTCTGACGGCGACCAAATCGTGTGAGTTAGGGCGCGTACTGTTGGGAGTAAACTTAGAGTGCAAAGCTTATTTTATTTCATGTTACAACCTTTTATTTGGTGTTTCGTAATGAACTAATTTGAATTCAGATCGGTATTAAGTGTTTTAAGATGAAAAACGTATCCTGCCGTCATCCTCTATTCATTCAACATGAACCCCGAATGCTTCTCCTGGTGAAATGTGCTTCGTTTCGCAATTTTCTTGTTTGTTTTGCTGTTTATGGTATCATATTCATGTGCTCCCTAATTCATAGTTTGACTTCGTCGTGTGCGATGTTGATCTATTTCTTTATTTACAAAATACTGCAGGTCCATTTAAGGGCCCCAGCAGGAGGGGCAAAGATCATAACATTGCACACAGGTGTAAAACAGTGAGATGAATGCGTTGTCTTCACTCCTGCAATGTCTCGACTGTGAGACAGCAGTATTTGTAAATAAAATTAATTGGGTGACCTGTTCCATCCTGTTCTGAAGAGATACCTTCGCCTCTGTTTCTGAGATCTTGATATTTATATTCCTACCCACGCGAAATCAAATTGAAGCTTTTAACTATAATAATAAAAAATACTGTGAAATCTTACTCTAATGATGCATTGGTACAGTGCTAATTTGAGATTCCGAACCTAAACGACCAAACAAGCGAGGCTTTCGGGTTCGCAGAGGACGACAGTTGCTCAAAATAGGCTAGTGCATTTTACTAGCGTAATCACATTGAAAACAAAGGCTGCCGATCAAAACACATGAGCCGATTCACTAGTGGACATTATTGAAGAAACTAAATACGTAAGCACGGCATTTTTAACTGCTAGCTATAGCGTCTACATGTTCATTGATTGTAAAGTATTTTTTGTCTCGTTAGTTAGGTAAGATAACTGTTTGTAGTTAGGTATAATCTGCGTTTGTGGGCATTGTTAGTCTCTTGCAATGGAAATGCTGCAGAGCGCGAAAAAAAAAAGTCCGCATTGTCTAGTCTTACGCTGCGCTTTAGATTTTAAACCACAGTGAGCGCATATTAACAATGCAACAAACACAAAGTGAAGCGGGAAGTCTAATACCGCGCAATGCGTGAAGGTGTTATGCTAATCTATGAATTGTGTGATCACGCAGTCGCTCGTTTCGTTCATGTAAACAAACAATCATTTTGTCCCGAAGAAATTTCACCGGTCTCATTGCTTTTTTCGCTTTTATCACCGCGAGTAATAGTCGTCTATTACAAGTTCTCGTCCCACATTACTCAGACTTGCGACAGTCGTCCATTAGAGTGCCTGTCATTTTTCCTTGGCCAGCGGTCCTCTTTGGATCCTTTTTGGCGAGGCTCCAAAAACTTCCTTCCCGTACCGTGTTTCCATTCCGGTGGAAGCTGCTTCTTTCCGTCCCTCTGTAAACTCAACCAAACTTTTTATATCGCTTATAGATATATTTGGTGCTGCCGTATAAAACCGTGCATCTTATATGAAAGATGTAGCAGTCGTCAACTGGACAAAGTGTAACGTTCTTGGGGCTCTGCGTGGCGGAACCGAGTAAGAAGCATGCTTCATGATCAAAAGCACGAGTAGGTTGTTGTTCATCTTGAGAAAAAAAAAAAAAAAAATGAGCGACCACTTTGCGAGGGCGGATAGAAGAAACACGAAGCACGGGCGCTGTGCTTTGTTTTCTTTCTGCCCATCTTCGTAAAGTGTTAGCTGGTTTTGCCTTATGAAAAGTATGGGAGATTCCGGATTGCAATCGACCTCTATTAAAGTGTATCTAAATGCAATCTCAATGGGGATTTTGATCATCGTCATAATCATTTTGTTGTTACATTTTAATAGGTTATTTATTCATCAATTTATTTATTTATTTATTTATTTATTTATTTACTTATTTATTTATCTATTTTGCATTTCGTGCCCATCGAGGCACGGTCTCCGTGGCCGAAAACCGAACTTCCGGGATAAAGCTTAGCTGCGTTACCCCTTAGCCGATAAGATATACCACTGTGGGTACACCGAATCCAATTCATTGATGTATCCAAAAATATACTTAGAGTGAAGGGAAGTCCCTACAACAATCTTTCATGTACGTTTAGTTTTTTAAGACGTATTACAGAACAAAAGCTTTGATGTTGGCCGTTCTCCTGGTCTGCTTTCGAATGTATATACGTGTTTGGTCCTACAAATCACCGAGTTCCCGTTCACTGAAACTTGGCATCATCTTCCTAGGCACTGGCGCTGTGCTGCAGTCGATTACAGACCATCGCACATGATTTGCCGTTGTAGTCAACCAAAACGGGTTAAAATGATTTGCGTCCATACATTGCGCTGAATGACTGCAGCCCATAAAGTTTAACCACGTAATAGTGAAATAATAAAGCACGTTCTTTAGTCGCACGTGGCTTAATTTTTTTTTCGGTGCGTGCGCGGACATTATCTAGAGAGGACGCTGTGAACGTGGTGTCAACAGAAAAGAATCGTCGGCCGCGGTGGAGCAGTGGTTACGGTGTTCCGCTGCCAATCCGAAGGTTGCGGATTCGACCCCGGCCACGGTGGTCACATTTCGATCGAAGAGAAATGCTAGAGAATCACGTATACTGCTTAAAAAAACACCGGGTGGTTGAAGTTTCTGGAGCCGTTCCTCAAGGCGTCTCTCATATATCCTGGTTTTGGGACAGGAAACTCCACATAATATTATTTAGCAAAAAAGAATCGTCGCGATACACAAGCAGAGGAAAATAATTGCTGTCAACCATTTTCCACCCCACTTTCGGTTCCCGATGCTCCAAGTGAAAAATTCTCGCGTGGAAATTTCGCTTACGGCGAAACCACATGATTGTCGAGTCTATATTGCGAATGTGACCGCAGCGAGAGCAAGTTTGCAAGTTGTCAGGTAACGAGAAAATTGATGTCTGTGGTCTCCGCGCCTTCGCGACGTCACATTTCGCGCAAATTAAAAATACCACCATAAATTGAGCACGTCCGCTCATCGTTTCCCGATGCAGCACAGATGTACGCAGCGCCTTTCGTTAAGCTGACGAATTTTCTGCTTGCTGCGCGCTTGTGAATAAAAGCTGGACAGATACAACGCGCCATTAGACAACAGTAAGATAATGACTATAGAAAAAACGCGGAAAATTGGGACAAATAGAAGCAGGCGACGCAGAGGACTTTTCCTTGCATATGACCACAGTGTCTGCGCTAGTTTGTTTACTTTCTTTAATTCTCTGTTGGTTGTGTCAGCCCCGGTTATAAACTGTTCTAGACCACGATTTATACGAACATAAGCGATGCAATATGGAGGCGGAAATGTTGTAGGCCCGTGTGGTCAGATGTGGGTGCACGTTAAAGAAACCCAGGTGGTCAAAATTTCCGGAGCCCTCCACTACGGCGTCTCTCATAATCATATAGTGGTTTTGGGAGATTAAACCCCACATATAAATCAATCAAGCGATGCGATAAGCGATTCCGCTAACTTGCATTTTTCGCAGTTTTTAATCATTGTTGTTCTCTTTATATTTGTCTGAGCCATTTATTTTAAGCAGCGTACAGCGTGTAGGCGGTTCCGACACGCCCACCGATTTTCTCCTCGCAAGGACGCGTGACCGAGGCTTTCGTTCTTGCGATCCACGTACGCGGTACGTGACCTGCGATCTCTCTTCAAGGTTCGAACCCCGATACGGTGCGGGTTTTATAAAGATCGAAGGTTGAGGAGGGGTCGTCGTCGCGACGAGGATGTGCCGCGTGCTTCCGCTTTCCATTTCCCAAATGTTACCACGTTCGTCACCATATAGGCAGCTTGAAGTAAATTATAGATCAGCAGTTATACTCAAAGCCGAACTCGTGTAACCTTTAGCTTTAGTGCACCAGCTGCCACAAAAGCAAAACGCAGCTTATACGCAAACAACGACTGACCGTTGTTCAGGCATGTATGCAATCAAATTAGTGAGATTAGTTACGTAGGTGACTTAACCAGTGTGAATATGGTACGATGCTAGCAGGTTGACGATTATCATTGATTCCAAGGGGAGATAGATACGAGTAAGGTTGACGTCAGATGGGGGATCAGTAGGATATTCATTGAAATTTGGCGACAAAAAAAATCTATAGAGAACCATCTAAAGAAAAAAAAAAACAAAGCTCCCAGAACATATATGTTTCGTGTGCAGAAATCATATGGGACACCTGACTGGTGTTTTCGGGGGGGGGAAGGCACGTTCCAGAATATTCTAATCAAAGAACACATAATTTGGCCCGTACTGCAGATTGTACGACAGTAATTGACCGAAATTGCAGTGCTGTATACCTAAACTGATACTGAAGTAAGTGAAAGGTAAATGCAAGGTCTCTTATGCTTTCGCTTAAGACGACTCGAAGACAAAGCCACTCATTGTGGGTATGCATTTTTATATCACACCAATGTCACATAAAGGAATGCCCAGCTCGATCACAGAATTAAGCGTGCCAATGGTCGTGGCACTTTTTATACGACACGCTGAATTTTCGCTTTAAGTAACATTCGCGTAATGCGTACACGGCTTTCGCCATAATTAACTCATACAATACTGTTGTATAACTCCGAAAAGTAAGCCTCTACAATTTCGCAGAAAAAAATACGAAAGCTTTTTATTAGCAAGGAATATTAATGCTACATTTTCAGCTTATTGTTGGCATTGGGGTGCCAGCAACGTTATCGGTTAAGTTGGTGGCGTTTTCGACGATTTTGACTTGTTTGCAAGAAAATCAAATGCTGCATGCTTGTTTCACAATGATTCCGCCCAGTTTCCCTTCGCGGCTATATCCGCTGTTGTTCCACAAGCAGCTGTTTTCTGCATAGTTGTTTTACACTTTCGATCCGCTATTGGGCAAAGCCAACATTTAAGGAGTGATATAATTGGAAGAATCAGAGTGTCGACAAAGCATATACAAACATCCTGGAAGAAATCTACAGGGGATCAACTGTTACCATAGTGCTTCATAAAGAAAACAACAGAATACCAATCAAGAAGGGTGTAAGGGAGCGCGGACACAATCTCCCCAAGGCTATTCACCGCGTGCTTACAGGAGGTTTTCAGAAGCCTAGAATGGGAACAGTTAGGGATAAGAGTTAATGGAGAGTACCTTAGTAACCTGCGCTTCGCCGATGACATTGCATTGCTGAGTAACTCAGGGGACGAATTGCAACTCATAATTATGGAGTTAGACAAGGACAGCAGAAAGGTTGGTCTTAAAATGAATCTGCAGAAAACAAAAGTAATGTACAACAACCTCGGAAAAGAGCAGCGCTTCGAGATAGGTAATAGTGCTCTTCAAGTGGTAAAAGACTATGTCTACTTATGGCAGGTAATGACCGCGGAGTTGAACCACGAGATTGAAGTAACTAGAAGAATAAGAATGGGGTAAAGCACAATCGGCAAGCACTCTGTAATTATAACAGGTAGATTGCCACTATCCCCCAAGAGGAAGGTATATAACAGCTGTATCTTGCCGGTACTCAGCTACGGAGCAAAAACCTGGAGACTTACAAAGAGGGTTCAGCTTAAATTGAGCACGACGCAGCGAGCATTGGAAAGAAAAATGGTAGGTGTAACCTTAAGAGACAAGAAGAGAGCAAAGTGGATTAGGGAACAAACCGGGGTTAAGGATATTATACTTGAAATCAAGAAGAGTAAATGGACATAGGCCGGGCATGTAGCACGTAGACAGGATAATCGCTGGTCATTAAGGGTAACTAACTGAATTCCTAGAGAGAGAGAGAAAGAGAGAGAGAGAGAGAGATAAATAGAGAGGAAAGGCAGGGAGGTTAACCAAGCTTGGCTCGGTTGGCTACCCTACACTTGGGGTGGGGGAAAAGGAGAATAATAGAACGGAAAGAGACAGAAAAGAAGAGGAGTAAGAAAGAGAAGCATAAATAGTCGGCTTGAGAATACACAGCACGGCCTCGCACAGTTCTTTCACAAGCGGTCGTGAAGTTTGGTGGTCCTTAAAAAGTACAAGAGGGCTTTCGTGGCTTTTCGCGTATGGGAAGCCGTCCGCCAAGGTCCCAGGATCTTCTCTTCTGTAATCGGCCGTGAATCCAGCTGACAGAGCTTGGCTTCCATAATACGTCGTTCGGTCTGGTATGCTGGGCAATGACATAGAATGTGCTCAAGCGTTTCCTCGCAGGCGCAGATGTTGCATGCCGAAGTGCTCGCCATTCCAAGGAGACGAGAGTACGAATTCGTAAATGCCACGCCCAACCTCTGCGACACAGTAAAGTTTCAGCGCATCGTGGGAGCCCGGATGGCAAACGAAGTTGCAAGTTTGGGTTGATCGAATACAGGTGCGTGTTGGAGAAACCCTGCGTATTCCATTGTAGGAGAGATATACGGCGAGCAAGTGATTGTAGTAGCCTTGCAGCGTCCGTTCTCAAGAGTGGTATGGGCGTGCGCTGGTCTTGGTCATGAGCCGATCGAGCAGCTTCATCCGCGCGGTCATTGCCCACTATTCCGCAATGACTCGGCAACCACTGAAATACAATATCGTGACCTTCCGCGAGCGCTTCGTGGTAGTCGTGCCTTATCTGATATACTGATTGTTCATGTAACCCGTGCTGCATAGGAAGGAAGGAAGGAAGGAAGGAAGGAAGG